>JAAGVU020000092.1:23397987-23471585 GCA_011763525.2 Mormyrus iriodes | reverse complement strand
ACTGCCACCACCATGTTTCACTGTAGGCACCATGCATTTTTCTTTGTACTCCTCACCTTTGCAACGCCATACAGTTTTGAAGCCATCAGATCCAAAAACATTTATCTTGGTCTCATCACTCCAGAGTATAAAGTCCCAGTAGTCTTCATCTTTTTCAGCATGGGCCCTGGCAAATTCTAGATGGGCTTTTTTGTGCACGGGCTTCAGGAGAGGCTTCCTTCATGCATGCCATTCCTCTGCAGTGTACGCTGTGTTGTGTCACAGGAAACAGTCACCCCAGTTTGGCTTTCTACTTCTTTAGCTAACTGCAGTGAAATTGCATGGCGAGTTTCTTCAAACCTTCTCATCAGAAGATGCTCCTGTCGAGGTTTTAACTCTTGTGGACGGCCTGGACGTCTCTGTGAGATGGTTGCGGTTCCATCTTTTTAAAACTTTTGTATCATTTTTGCTACAGTATTTTGACTGATAAGTAAAGCTTTGCTGACCTTCTTGTAGCCTTCACCTTTCTTGTGTAAAGAAATTTCCTTTCTCAGGTCTTTCGACTTTTCTCTTCCATGTGGTGCCATTGCTGACGGTATGGAATGGGAAGGGGTTTCTTTGTTAAGTAATGCCCTTTTATAGTCAAAATACCTATCTAATGAATAATTAGACTCACCTGTGGTTGATATCTTGCTAATTAGAATTTTGCAGTCTAAAATTTTACTTTGTTCCTAAGACTTTCAATGGGGTGTACTCATTTTTACAACATGGTCTTGAATGAATTTGTGAGGACATTTTACTTTTTTGTAAAATGTTTACTTACTGTGTCTGCAAGCATCATGCAGAACTCATTTTATAAATGAATGTATCCCTGTACCGAGGACATTAAAGCTGAAATATTAACATCAGGCTATTTCATATGTGATTACAAATGTGAATTTCATTCACTGAGTGATAGATGCTTGTTTTGGATTTCGTAACAAGGTTTTCCACTGTCAAACTCTGGGCCACTCAGTCACCACTCAGCTTATGTATTTCTTTTTTTAGGAAGAGAAGAAGGTAATATGGGTGCTGTTCAACATTTTTTGCTTATCTGGGCCATAGTTCACCTGAAACGGATACTTAATAAAGGGAGCGAGCAGCTTCCTGGTTACAGAGAAAAACCTTTTTGTGCGACGTAAAGGGCAGCCAGGCCTTCCTCTAAGGACAGCAACACTCAGCTGTCCTTGGGAGCAGACAGGTATTCCATGAGGGTGGGCGCTACCTCCCAGAGCATGAAGTCAGCCAGGTCACCTCTAAATTATTAAACCCCTGACATCACAGACTGAAAACGTGCTGTCTGGTACATTCTGCCTGCCTGTGTTTTGTTTCACAAATATGTGGCGAAGATCTGCTCAGCAGATGCTACAGAGACTCATTTTTCTCTCATGCAGTTTTGGGTCTCAGATTTGGGTCTCTGGAGGGAAAAGAAACACCATGGGGCTGAAAGTCGTAAAGTACAGCAACTCAGCTTTGAGATCATGGCAGGGTAGGATGCCTTAGCTGATCCTCAGCAAAGCTACAACCCGTGGATTAGACATATTTATCGGCACTTAACGGAGTCATTACTGTGCAGTATAGAGAACTACAGTGAGTCGGGGTGCAGGCTTGGGGAGTAAGTGCTTTTAGAGCAGTACGCATTAAGCTCTGAGACCCTAAAGTGGGTTTCACCTTATTACTAATGAGAGTTTATATTCAAAACAAATGTGAATAACTAGTGCTGCCTGTTTTTTTCTGTGTAGGAGTCAATTGCACTCCTACACGTCATTGTTTAATGTATTTTTTAAACACAACAGAACACCTCAAGTTCAAATATTCACTGAATATCAGATGCATTTTCATAAATGAATCAGATATGTCACTGTAGTTTACTCAGTGAAGGAAGCATTTCCAAAACATACAGTATATTTACGCATACTTCAGATAGCATGCTGATTACATGTAACATCCATCCATTCATGTTCACCCATTATTCAGGAATAGGGTAGGGTATCACAGGGTCTGCGGTGAGGGCACAACCTGGAAAGGATGCCAGTTCATTGCTGGACACGTGCGCGCGCACACACACACACACACACACACACACACACACACACACACACACACACAGATTAGGTATCTATATATTTGTGGGGACTCTCATTAATTTCTTTGGGCATAACCCTAATCCCAACTATGACAGCCATAACTCCTACCCAGTCCTAACCTTAACCATAATTAACCACATAAAATAGAAGACTTTAGGCATTTTTAGTTTTTTGACTGCAGTCACAGATTATTTATTTATTTTCTTAATAAAATCGGGTTTCCCCTTGTGGAGACTGGAGAAATGTCCCCACAAGGTCAAAATAGCAGGTTTTTATCACATTTGGTCCCCAGAATGTAATATATACATGACCACTCCCCCCACCCACACACACACACACACACACACATAACACACACACACACACACACACACACACACACACACAAACAGTTCATATATTACAGTTGAACAGTGATACATGCGGCACAGGCAAGAAAATACATAAAAAAGAGAGGCGCAGTGTTTTTAAGATTCCTAAAACTCCAGTTACACTGCAGCTGCACAGCTTTACTGTAATACCTAAACCTGTTATTGTGTCCAGGATGTCAGTCTGCATTTTAAATTTTAGGACGTCCATGTCAAATGGAAAACATTCACAAGTCATGACAGAGAAATACACAGGACTGCAGCTTCTCTCTGTGAACTTGGAGCAGTGGAAGCTCACTGGGTTTCCCTAGGAATCGCACATTCAGAAGAAAGGCTTACCTGGCCTCCTCATCCCTGGCTATAATAAGGGTCATCTGATTGGTTGCAGAAGCTCCTCTGAGGATCTCCACTGCTCTGCGGTCAGAGAATAATCGTCAGTGGATGAGCGAAGAGCCACAAAAACTGAATTGCACTCAAGATATTCAACAATATTATTATAGAATTTTTGTTCTAGAACTGAGCAAGCCATGCACAGTTTTATGAACAATTAGCCAACTGACATTTTAAGTGTTTTAAGCTATTTGAGACAGGCAGCAAAGGGCACAGGGCTGGCGTACAACCAGGGGGCACATCCACACAATTATACTCTATGGGAAATTTAGAGACAGCAAATAGCCTAAGTGCTGGTCTTTGAGCTACGGGAGGAAACAGAGGTAACACACAATCTTGTAGAGGTTCAATTTGGCTACCTTTCACTGGTAACTCCAATTAAACTTTCCCCATTCACTTCCAAAATCTGGTCACCGGGTTGTAGCTGTCCTGTGAAAGTTATACCACTGATTAATTAAGTTCAATACTGAGAAGAAAACAAAGTAATAATAATAATAATAATAATAATAATAATAATAATAATAATAATGTACTGTTTAATATAAAGCATAAAAAAAACAATAAAACATTCACCGCACATGTCATTATGACAAATCAAGAATCTCTATTAACCACACAAAAATAAAATATAAAAGAATCAGAGAACAAGTTGTATGCACTTAGTACTGACAAACTTCAGACTGTAACATAGCAACATTACATTTAACATATTCACATCAAACATAATTAGCAATGCCTCACTGAAATAACAATATCGCCATAATTTACATTTATGCCTTTCCTTTTACTGGGAATAACACTGCCATGGCAGGCTCTCCCTTTAGCATTACACTGACTGGCATGTTATAATCCCTGCCCTTTTCCACTAGATGAACGGCAATACCCTGGAAATTGAGCAGGAAAAAAAAAGATTAATTCTCCCGAGCTTTAAATTCCGATTTGGGAGTGTCAGTATGTCTACTAGTTCTGTGTCCGACGTCTTGAAAGGAAACTATTCTCGAGTGACTGTTAGACTCAAGCCTACAGGAAACTAGGTCATATTTGTTAGTGTTTTATTAATGAGTACTATTTTGACAAGGGGGGTGATTTAGGTCCTGATTCCTGATGAAAGTAATTTCAACAAAGACACTATACTCAGGTTTAAGGAACAATAGAATTAGTACAATTACTTTATAGCCACCAATATTATGAAAACTAAATATTACGGCTTGAAAATTTGTCGTGTTAACAATTATGTAGTAGTACATGAGACCAATATTGGTCTCAAGACCATTTTTTGCGGTCTTAGTCTCATCTTGGAATTGACTCTATTTTGACTCGATCTTGTCTTGGACATAGAGGACTCGAGGTTTTATTTCAAGACCAGTCAAGACCACTCATCAACACACCTCAATGTTTATCACAATGGCTTTAAATTCATATGTTACTACTGTTACACAGTACTGTACAAATACAAATAGCCTAAAGGGTGTAAAGGGTATAAAACGTCCAGTTCAAATGCAACCAATAAGGTGCGTCTTATTTGGAAAAAATGTTACATTTGTTTCTTGTCACTTTTTGTAACATTAATACTGTATTCATTACCAAGAAGTCTTCCCATTAGCACTTTGATACATTACACACTTAATTATGCTTCCTAGCAGATGTTAAGGATTACCCCAAAAACCTGAAGCATGCACAAAAATTTGCTCGCAATACTATGTTAAGTGATGTTAAAAAATAGGAAACAATGTTGAATAAATATCTTTAATATAGACTCCATCCTTTTTCACTGACTGTTTCCTCTGTCCAGGACCCAGAGTTTATCATTTGGATGTGTTGGTTTTACACTGAGACCAAACCCACGCCCTTTCGTTATGCAGTAGCCAAACCTATGCTTTACCTGTCCAGAAGCATTTATATTGAAATTTTAAGAAAAAAACATCCATGGTTCAAATTATTCTGTGACACAAATTTTAGGCCATACTGCCCAGCCCCATGATAGTGCCGCTGCTCCACATTTTATACTGTGTTGTATTATGTAGACTCAAACATTAGCCTGCTTCTGATCTTGATTTGGTCTAGCCATGCCTTGGTCTGGGTCTTGTCTCGGTCTCGCCCTGCCTTGGTCTGGGTCTTATCTTGGTCTTGCCCTGCCTTGGTCTTGTTCTTAGTAATGACTTGAACTCTTTAGGTGCAGGTGGTCTTGACTACATCACTAGTTAAAGCCTTGCATTAATGTTTGTTAATGCATTATTATTTCTTTAATCACGTTAATGCATGCTGTATTTTAAGGGAGAATAGTATGAGCATAGATATTATTTATGTATGTATTTCCCAAAAAGCATTTTATTTAACAAGTGATAATACATCTCAAACAATGAGGTACAAAACATCAACCTGCATAATGTCAAAAAACAAGGAAAGCAGAGATTTTAATAGAGACCTATAATATTCCTTCCTGGTTGTAAACGCAGGACAAGTTCAGGTTGTGATGTTGCACAGTATCCCAAAATTCAGAGCTAAAATTAAAACAGAGTCATCTTCTCACAGGGAAGCTGATGTCACCTGGTTTATTCTGTTATAAAAGATCGTCAGATGGAAGCATACTTCAGATAAAAAAATATTATAATTTAAAATCGCAAGATCTTTCATGTTATAAAGTGTACTTTCAATGGTTATAAGACGTGTTGTTTTTAGAGCCATTTGCCAAAAAGGGTTAGGATTTTAGATCGACCTCATGGACCGGGATTTAGTAGTGTTTCGAGTCGCCTTGTGAGTACATGTCTATATGTGTACCTGTTCTATACATCATTAATCGTCAATGTGTGTAATAAAAAATCGTTTAATGTCCCTTCTTATAATACATTACCATCTCTTTTTATTGCCATCTGTTCATTAAGCCATTATGAAATTCAGCTTGTACTTGTTTACAAGTAGTATTTTTGCTGGAAATGAATAACTTGTATATGACAAGTTTAAGTTAAACCATCAAACAAATATTAAAATATGGGTCATGCTAACTAACTTGAGAATTTAAAAAAAAAACTGTGAAATACAGTACAGTGTTTGTTTTTTTCTACAGAGCAATTGACATTACCTTAACTTTTTAGGTACATTAAAATTGTCATTTGTGCCTCTGATTTTATGATTTTTTTAATCATTTTCCCCAAATAGGTATCCAAAAATCAGTAACACAAAACTACATAAAATGCTGTTTGAAATCTTTCAACGTTATTGCATATAACCCACATTAACAATCAAATTGTATGATAAGATGTATTTTTTGCTTGAATTTTTGTCAGTTGTGTCATTTCTTTCTCACCTCAGTCATGCTAATTTTAGAACTTAGGCCCCAAAGGTGGACTTAAGCACCAAGTCACAATGGCTACCACTAAGGAAGGGCTCATGGAACTACGCAAGGATCAGCATTCAACAAACAGCAAACAAGACGAAGAGTAAACAAAGAAAACTAAAGAACACACTAAAGATCAGAACCAGAATCCATCAAATCTAAATCACTGAACTAAATAAAACCATAGAACTGAGAGATCAGATGAATTCAGAACCAGACCAAGAGAGAAGACCTCCAAACAGGGAAGATCAAAAATGAAGACTGAGCAAGGAGACCTTGACCAGAATGAGCAGGTGTGGCTGATTATATATAAATATCATCTGCGGGGGGGGGGGTGGGGTGGCCTTTGGGAACAACCAATCCTGGAGCAGACAATTACTGGACTGGATTCTGGGCTGGATGTGACAAGTGAAATAGTTAATGCTCTGTTCAATAGCTGAAATAGTTAGTGCTCTGTTCAGTAGTACCTTACTCCATTCCATGTCAATATTTCTTTAGTTCAATAGATGACTGGATTTTCCCCAATAATGGAGTCAGGTTTCTTACCATCACATGAGGCAAGGCCACCACATAAAATCCTCTTCACGTAAACACCAAATTCTTCCCCACATTCTTTTACACCTCCAATGACTTTAATTCCTAAAGTTAAAAACAAATAAGGAGTGCATTATGGTATTCATTTACATTTACATTCAGAATATTCTTCCATTGTCATATCTGTATTGTGAGAATCGGGAGAATATACATTTCCATTACGGACATGCAGAAGATCTGGAAATTTTATATGTAAACATAGCACTTGTCCTTAAATTCACAGAATTCATGCTAAGTATTCAGAACTTCAAAGATGTCAAGATTATTTGTCGTAATTGGACATTTGCCGATCAGCCAAAACATAAAAACCGCCTGCTGAATATAGTGTAGGCCACAATAGCTCTAACCCTTCAAGGCACGGACTCCACAAGATCTCTGAAGGTGCACTGTAGTATCTGGCACCAAGATTTTAGCTGTCAGGTTTGGTGCCTGTCCGACCCTCTCCTATGTGTCTTGTCCCCTTTTGGCCAGCAGGTGTTGCTGGCCATCCTGCTTCCCCCTCGCTATCTTGTAGCCCCTCAGTCCCTGGTGTGTTTCCCTGCTCCCTGGGCTACCACATAACCTAATGGGTTGAACGTGCAGCTCATGGATTGGGCCCCTCCAGTCATGGGTTTGAGGCCTTTTGTTTAAATTATATTGGTTTTATTTTACCCTTAGTGTTTGGCATTGCTTTGTGTGCCTGTACCCTGCTTGTGCCTGGTTTAATTCTGTTCTGCTTATGTTTATGTCCCGAGTCTTTCCTGGTGTTAACCCCAGTGTATGTCAATGTTCCCTAGTTCCTGTGTTTGTAATTTATTCCACCTGTTGCTTGTTGTCCTGTGCCATGCAGTGCAGTAACAGTTAGCAGGAGATCCTGTAATTTGTGTGCTGCGGCCTCCATGGATTGGGCTTGTTGGTCCAACACATCCCACAGATACTTGATCGGATTGAGAGCTGGGGAATTTGAAGTCAACACCTTGAAGTCTTTTTCATGTTCTTCAAACCATTCCTGAAGAATTTTGCAGTGTGGCAAAAACAGTGTGTCCTGCTGATAGAGGCCACTGCCATTGTGTAATACCTTTGCCATTATTAGTTGTACTTTGTCTACAACAATGTTTAGGTAGGTGGTACGTGTCAAAGTAACATCCAGATGAAAGCCAGAACCCAAGGTTCCCCAACAGAACATTGCCCAGAACATCACATTGCTTCTGCTGGCTTGCCTTCTTCGAGATAATCAATGTTATTCACTTCACACGTCAGTGCTTTTAATGTTATGGCTGATCAGTGTATACTGATAAGATTACAGGCTGATCCTACCCTGAGCATACTTCACTGATGAGGTTAAAGCTCTTATGTTGCTCCCTGCTAATAGACTCTTTGCTTATTAGGTAAGTTGAATGACCTCTGGATGTTTAAAGCACACAAACACATCTCAGGTGAAGGCAGCAGGACTTTCACCTTGAAAACATGCCCTGAATCATTAGTGAATTCTTGAAGCTGTGCTCTCAAGTGAAATATGTAAACAGCTGAACGTGACCGTAGTCTGTGTCCCCAGAAAGACAGGACTTTAAAACACAAACACCTGCTTTAGTGTTTCAGTGAATGTTTCTAATTCAGGTAAGTAGGCATGGTCATCCTGTTTTAGCTCCACCCACTGTTTGCTAAATTTCCAGACCAGCGCTACAAGGTTACAGATATATTACGCATTGGTAGAATCATTTATCCCCAGCATTCAACATATCTTACAAATCCTGAATCAGTTGATTAGACAGTACAGTTTAAGTTGGTGATTCGATAAGTAATCAGGACTGGTTTCATACTAAGTGCCTGAAAGGAATGTTCCATGGTCACATGGTACACTTAGATGCCCAGATGGCAGTGATGCTCGCCTCAAATTTTACGTGTGCAAATTATATCAACAAAGGACATCCCAAGGAATATTCCTTGATAATTAATTGCATTATTACAGAAAAAAAAGGAAAATAAAGTGCACAGATGGGTGACACAGTATCTGGAATATCAAGTATTGTACTTGATTGAAGGTGAGATTCCAACTCAGATGGCTGTCGAAAGCGGTCACCAGTATTTGCTGACTGTTTTTTAACATTGATTAAAAATTCTGTCTCTGGTAAGGTGACAAAACAGCACAGTTCCCGCATGTTACCCAGTGGAACACAGAGTACTGCACAATAAGTGTTTACTGGAATAGAGTACCTGCATTGTGACAGTACAGTAAAGAGATCAGACAGACTTGTGCCAATTGTGTCTTATAGCCTCTTCTTGCATTGACGAAAGAGCTGAGATGTACCGAGACAGACTTGACTGTTACGACGTGATTACCGTATATTCAATACTAATATTTTTTGCGTTTTTAGTATCTTTAAAAGTGCCACACTAACAGTAAGTCAGATCACCAATCAACCTGCAAAGTGTGAGCATCTCACTCCCCAAACAGGAGCCTTTTTTGATATCATAAAACAGATGTTGCCGCTAAAGCGATTTAGCATCCACTAACCAAAAGATTACGGTAAGCATGGCGATTGCCTTTATAACATAATTACATTCTGGTTCTTCATTACTGAAATGCAATGTTAATTACTAATTGGGAGCAAGTTTTGTCAATGGCCCTGGTGTAGAGCACACTGCCGATACACATTAAATACATATATGCTGTGTGAAATGACAGTAGGGGGAAATGAAAGCTTACCCAGTCCATTCTCACAGTCTGTAAATTCCATGGAATAGACAGTCCGATCTGATCCATATGGACCCATCAGTGTCCTGAATGTCACACGGCGGACACAAACAGTCAAATTGAAAATAATCTCATATTTTAAACAACACTGAAAATCTGGATATGAATGAAAATAAAAGCCAAGATGTTACTTCTCTCATTTCATTCTTTAAAAAAATGTTTGAGATGATTATCACATGGTCAATACAGTCAATAAGGATCAATAATTACAAGGGACAAGTAAGTTAATATGCTACATGCAAGAAAGGCAACAAATCAAAGATCAATATTTTCTGGACAGAGATGAAAAAAGACAATGCAGCAAAACTTCATAGTGGCAAACCATACTCTCTATATAGTTTAAAATACATTTTTTTAAAGTTAAAATACCAGTGACTTGTTTTTACGACCCCTTTAGGTCATTTCCTTCTCAACGAACGGACGGACGGACGGACAGACAGATGGACAGATAGACAGACAGACAGATAGATAGATAGATAGATGTACTATGGATCCCCAAAATGGGCCATCATAATAGAATACTGTTCCTCAGTTTCAGCATCCCTTTGTGGGTGCCCACTGAAACAGACAGAACTGACAGGGTGAATGAAGAGAGAGTGAGAGCAGAGCCGGGATGGCCCTTTGTAGGGCCTGGTGCTGTGTGTGACGCACAGCGGTACATCCCATGCACCCCTGCTGAGTAAGCGCAAGCGGAAGGGAGGCACAACAGTGATGACATGGCTGTCACTGCACAACACCTTATCATTGTGACATTATGCACTGCTTCCTGCAACAGGCACGGCATGACAATCACCAGGTCCTACAAAATGTTCTTACAAAATAATAACTCTGTTATTGTTTAGAATATTAAAGCATACAAGGAGATGTTGATGATTTATCAGATCTCAGCATGATTCCTTGATGCTTCACCGAATTTCAATTTCAGTCTATAGCCCCAAGCATGATCAAATGAGTAGCTTCTGCAAGCTGTGCAAATGGGGTTCATCTTTTTCGTTCTGGTTTTGTTCTAGCCAAAAAAAAAAAAAAGAAACAGGAAACAAGGAAATGCAGTGCAGACAGATTTATGCACTAAGCCCAGGAGAGAAAACATGTCAATCTACTGAAAAGGGGCTTTAGTGCTGGGTGTGCACATGTATACAGCATATACCCACCTCTAAAAAATGGACTTACTGTAAACCCACCTAAAAATTGTCAGAAGTGCGTATCTGTCAGAGAAGAAGTGCGTATACATAATTATATGGTATAAAAGTATACCCACCTACCAGGACACCACTATAGCATTTAGTGTGAAGGCCCACTTATTGCTTTGCCTGATCAGTTTAATTCCAGCAATGCCTTTTACAAGCTTTTTGACCATTATATTTAAAGACTTCAATTATTTGAATCGATTTTTCTCTTGATCTGTTTCGATTTAAGCACGCATTAGGTATCTGTTACCTTGTTTCTGATAAAAGTCAAGCTGCAGTGTATTGCACACTGTTTTTTAAGTAGATCATGGCATCACTGATTTAAATCTTAAGCTCCATCTTCTCCTTCTCAGTAATGGTGGATCTTCTATGCAGTTTCACTTAAATTAGCTGTAGTTGCACCTCTAAAAAATGCCTAACCTCTGATAAACCGTACTTTCTATTTACAGTTCAGTGTGCCCTAGTTGAAGGCATCTGCTAAAAATGGTTGTTTTTAAAGGGTCTGTAAAGAAATGTCATTTACAACCCGCTTACCTCATATTGAGAAAATATTACTAACCTGAGAAAGACACTTCTTTTACATCAATTTACCTGTAGTTGTGAGGCTATGCATGGCGCACGCGTTGTAAATTTCAAGAAAACGATCATTGGATGTAGATTAATAGAGGATCACAGACGCCAACCATCACATATTACAACCACAAGCTAAACAGCGTCTATTTATAGACAAACCTGTTTTAAGGTTTAAGTATCCACGGAAAAGTATCAAATGAAATAATGTATCATGTATACAAAAAAGTACACAAGTAATATTTGGAGCACGGAACACAGTTGGATAACATGCGAAATGAGTGCAAAAAACATTTCCTCGCATGCGCGAAATGATCGTATGAGTAGACTGCTTGTATAAACCAGTTACCCCGATCAGGATCCCTTATCTATGCACGGCGATCCCCAGTGCGCGTTTGCATTACCTGCTGAGAAGGACAGCTCCTTTGTACATGACCGAAAACGTGGGCATTGTGCACGGACTCCTTCGCAGCCAGTCGCCGAAACGATCTGCCCATTCCGCGCTGTCTAAGGGCGCTCGCACCCGCCGTGGGAGACACATGATCCTGTCTTGTGGCATTCAGCTGTGAACTGGCGATTCACAGCAACTTTGCTGACAGATTAATATAGATAGCCTGTGTAAGGCTATACAGATACGCAAGCTGTACTGTATTTGTATAGAAATTAAATGTGCTGCCAAATTAATATTACGCTTAAAGATAAAAAGGCTGTAAGAATGAATATGCAAATGTAGATTTTACTATTATGGGACAATTCCAAAATTTTATTTAATTTTAATTCAAAGTAGATTATGCATATTAACATAAATGTTTTAAATTACTGGGCACTGACTTAGAGTCTTTATTTTTTTGTGCTACTGAATAATAAAATTGCCTTGTCTTTAATTGCAGCAGTGTAATGATATCAGAACCCCCAGAGTAATGTTTCATAATAACAGGGTTACAGTGTGACTAGAATACCCCAGGATCCTTTCCTCTGAAATATTTCTCAATGAATGTGCAACAGATGGTTTAATATTACACTAAAGATTACTATCTCAAATGGAATTAATACAAAACACAATAAAGAAGAGTGTCAATGAGAAGAAGGAGATAGGCCTCAAACAGTCGTAATTACCTGCTTTTGGATAAATTTGATTAAGTGGCTATAATCTGATAAAAAAGTATGGTGTCCCTGTTTATATAATACACCCTACACGCAGGGTCCCCAAGAAGAAGTCAGAAAGAGAGGGTCAGATTCTACACAACGCCAAGGGCCACTGCACTAAAATTTGCCAACCAGATGCTTGCCGATCTTCCTCAATAATTAATCACACAATAACAGCACCAGTTTGTTAAAAGGGTACTCCATCAGTATTTCAAAATGACATTAGGGTTCCTCCTAGCCACTAGAGGGCAGGGCATACTTAGCTGGACTCTGCTTTGAGATTTTGAGCTCAGACCTCTGATTCTGTTAGTTACTTGGGGTTGTTTGCTACCTGAAGGTATGCATTCATTTAAGCAAACAGTCAGGTTGGCAGAAATCTCTCAATGCTTAGTGTTTTTTTTTTGCACATTCCCTCCTTTGAGTGGTCTTGTAGGTACCTGAGTTTTGGCCTGCGGTTTTATTACTGGCTAATTTTCTTATGACAAAAAAAAACAACTATGAGAAATCAGACATTATAAGCTTTAAATGAGGTGTGGTTGACCTGAGGGCAATTAATATTATACAGAAATGTATGCAATACAACATTTTTAAAACATATGTTTACTTCACAAATTAAACTGCTGCCTAAAGCCTAATTCATACTTAGCTCTCTGGGTACACTTTAGATCTGCTGATGGTTGCGCACGCGGGAACTTGTATTCCTATTACAGTCAGTCCTGCTGCAACGTGAGTAACGCGTTCCTGAGAAACCTCATGTTCACTAAAATCACATGCTAAAATACCCATATCCAATGGAGTAAACAGCGTTTGGGGAATGCGACTCCAAAACCTAGCAACTTACACCAAACTAGATGAATTAAGTAATAAAAACAGTGATACCATCAGCAAAAGCAATAAGCAATAAGCAATAAGCAAAAGCAATAAGGAAGGCTGGAAAATCAGCAGTGCTCGGACACTGAGGACCATGATTTCAATGGTCCTGGTACGGTATGTAGAGGGGCACTGAATGCAACATAGCTACAGTCTAGGGAATGCATATGTAAGTGAATTAAAAAAAGGTTGTCGTGTGTTTCTTTATGAGAATTTGTCAAATTGTTTGATTTTTAGAATCTACGACTTTGACCTGTGCGATGCATGGATGCACAAAAAGTTTGATTCTTTTAGATTTGAGAACCGGTTCAAAAGAAGAATTTATCACCAATCAGACGTCACTGTCGTTCACTTGGACAGTTGCTTTTCCATCCAAGTAGTGTTTCTCGCTAAGACCGTATTGTGTTGTAGCTTTTCTCTCCGACTGAAAATCGCACCAATACAAATGTGATTCCACATTGTATTGGACTGCGGTAGTAATATATCAGTAATATTACAACAGATTCACTGGGTGATATCATGCAATGTAGCAGGTCTGACTGTACATCAGATTGAATTTAGCCGTGGGTGCAGATGATCACGTTCGGTGCCTGCACACAGCAGTGATACTCCACCAGAAGAAGGCAGAAGTAGCGCAACTAACAGAAATACAAACAGTGTAACAAAACAGGTATACTTTTTATGAACAGTTTAAAAGTTGTTACTAGGCTTGGGCAGTATTCTGAAATCCTTATCACAA
This sequence comes from Mormyrus iriodes, assembly GCA_011763525.2. NCBI lineage: Eukaryota > Metazoa > Chordata > Actinopteri > Osteoglossiformes > Mormyridae > Mormyrus > Mormyrus iriodes. Next base: position 23,457,548 of record JAAGVU020000092.1, on the reverse strand, counting down.
AGTTAGCTGGGACCCATCCCCAGCTCGACTTATCACCAAGATTTCAAAATTCTAGAATAGTGTTGCTTTTGAAAATACTGTATACCTCGGTATAATGTTTAGCCAGTATGAAAAACTAGATATGTGGGGACCTCTGACCCTCCTCATACAGCTGCTCACCTTAACTACTAGAGTAACAACTATTCTTCCACATACATCACTCACCCTGTGTGCAGATGGTAACCACGCACGGAAAAGTGAGGAAGGAATTGGCCTTAACAGTTTAACTGAGAGGATTAAACAGATTTGAGCCCAAAAACTGGCAAAGCCGTGTGCCTCAACATTGACTTGTTGCTATTCATGTATCCCAGAAAAGGTTGCATGTGAATTCATAGGCAATGCTGAGTGCAAAAGAAGGAGAGATGCCCCTTATGCACTGAGAACAGGTCCCCCTTGGCCATGAATTCCTTTAGCCCCTGACACATTAAAGACTTAGGAGGAAAGTCACTTTCAGAGATGTATTGTCCCAATTAAACTGGTTCATTCAGTTTGTATCCTGAACACAATTGAGTAACCTGGACCTATTGCCTAGTGTAATGTGAGTTGCCCATTGACCACACAAAATTAGCTCTGAGTACCAGAAAGCCCTGCTAAACAAGGGTGACCAATGGAGACATCATTGACGGGATACTGACCTCACCCCTGAACAACCCGTTGACCTGTGACCAGTTTAATTGGTTAGAAGATGGAAGAAGATATCTAATTTTTTTTAACTGCTACTTACCTGAAGAAATCAAAAGAATTTGCCTCCACTAAAACAATTCAAAAACTTGCTTTAAACTATTAATACACTGGTATAAAAAAAGTCTCCTTTGTTGATGCTAACCGGCCCCCACTGATAATGACAATAGCAAGTAGTGCTCAGGTTGACCTTGTTCCTTCTCCAAAGCTATTGTCTACTGCTCCTCTCAGCTGCCTTTTCTCAAGGCTTAAGAGATACTCTGCTTCTACATACAGAGCCTGATACCCATTTGCTGCACATAATAAAGGAGCGATGTCCCTTTGAATGAAAGCAAACATTACCCTATCTGACTTACTTTATCACTTCTACATAGTGCATCACATAAGCTACATACAGAGTGAAGACCTCTAAAATGCACAGGTTCATTCCTCTTAGGTAGCCATTCTCAGTCTCTGCCTATACACTCCCTTTAACATTTTACTGCTTACTTTATTCATTTATTATGGTTTTAACAGCTTCTGCTATATACTGAAAGAAATCTAAATTAATTAAGGTTCAATTTATTATAATAAGAAATGTGACAGCAGATATAATAGACAATGAATCTCTAGTGATTATCACTTGAAATATTACTGTATGATAAGTAGCCCGTTATTTTAGACTGAATTTACAGCCACTATAACTTTATTAGTGAGTTATTAATATACTGTGTATCGCGGTTTCTATCCCTATTTTTACGGATTGATATTATTTTACATTATCTGCTCGTTTCCCTTTCGTGGGTGAAGTTCTATTTTCAATTTAATAAAATTATAATTTTTTATTAATTTAAATCTGATGATAAATCTCAGTATTATGTGGAAACCTATATTAAGCTCTGTGAGTTTGTTTTAAGAATAACTTTCAGTATGAAAATCTAATCTTACTTTTATTGAGTAACATTTAACGACATTTAATGGGTTCTAGATAAAGAAATTTTGTAACGCTATATTTAGTAACGGATGCTTTGGCATTGTAAGAAAATGGGATTCGATTACATTGCTTTCTTTCATGTTTAATAAACGATACTTAAGTGTTCTATAATGTTAATATTAATAAAATACCCCACAGTCAAAACAGTGCAGATTAAAACTTCTCTGTCCCAATCCTGCTCTCAGAGAGGTGGTCTCCTTTGTTACGTAACTGCCCCTAACAAGAGAACAGACTACAGTGAAATAAGCATATTCAGAGGTGCTGGTCAGCCTGGATATGTTACGTTGATATGTTTCAGTGACTCACTGGTATTTCCCAAATGCTCATTATATGTGGGATGGACTTCAATAGTAAAGGAACGGCAACGGAACACACACTCACGTACACGCACGCACACACTCACGTACACGCACGCACACACTATTCCTTTCTTGAATTTGGTTGCTATGGCAACCCTATTTGCATTAGAACTTTAATCACAGAGTCTACACACTGGGTTGTTATCAGATTAAGGGATAATCCTGACCACACGGAGACCTCACAGAAACTATTCCCCAACAGGTCTGGAGTACCAGGCGCCCTGAAACTGCTCTTTGTCTCTTCACCTCCACTGAGAAACATGTAGGCTGGAGCCTCTGCGTTTCATGAAGCGACTGCAAACCAAAAGCTGGTTAATTAGAATTCACCGGGAAGCCGCCTTGTGTAAACTTATGTGGGTAGGGAAAGAACAGATGTTTGGCTGCCCTCTAGAGGAATAGCCCAGAGGGAGCAGTGACAGGGTAATGCTTTGTTTGGAGCAAATCTGACAGGGGCAAAACTTTCAAATGCTGTGGCATTATTAATAATTAATATCAATTCTACTATAGGTGTATAATATAGCATCTAATGCAGGCTCTAAAATAAATACATTTTTAGCTAGGAAAAAAACACCTGAATGACATTTTGCATATAGTTTGCACCACAACATTTTTTTAAATACTTCTTTTATTGTTTGAAAATGTAATTAATCTACCCAAGGACACCAATTAGCAATGATGGTCAACCACGGAAAAAAATATGTAAATAAAATAAAACTGTAATTACCAAATTTATAGGAATAAAATAGAATATGTCAAAGCTTGTTATTTCAAAACAAGATATTAACAGAAAAATAGTAACAAAAGCTGCTATAAGCCTATAGACACTTCTGAAATACTTAAAGCTCAAGACTAAAACCGGGGCTAACGTGGTGTGAGATGCATGGTAAACGAACACGGAGGCTCCCATGTGCTCTGCGTTTAATAAAACCATTTCTGCCCACGCGGAAGACTGAGGTCATCCAGCGGGGAGTGCGCGTTTTACTGCAAAAGATGAACAATTAAAAATCACCAGCTGTTCTCATCACCATCTGTACCTGCCAGAACCTGCTCCACTTGCTTAATTAAAATCAAATCCCCAACCACTTAACCATTTCAGCAGCACGACACGTACCCCTGCCCGCACACAAACGAGCGAGACCTTGGGCTCCATCTGATGTAATTCTCTGACCGTGTGAAAAACTGTCTGGCACTGCACTAAATTCGCCGCAGTATTGAATTAGACAGTACGAGAGAAAATATTAATGCCCACTTTAACTTTACTGAAAACATAAAAAAACATTAAAAGTCATTGATCTGTGAGCAACTGATATAAAAGTTTCCAGCGAATAAAAACCAAATACCTATATCGTTTCGAAAACAGATACCCTGATATTTTATTGAGCAATTATATGTTCCTTACGACCCTGGACAGCATTAGAAGATGGATGGCTGGATGGATGGATGGACGAGCAGATAGATGGATGGATGGAATAATACATCGTTCCGGATTTTTTATAGGCCTATAAAATAACTTATAAAAATTGCCTTACCAGTAAATTAACGAGAGACCATCAAAATGCTCCAGCTCGCGTCCTCGAGGTTTCAGATATGACATTGCATTCAGGCTCAAATGTTCTGGATGGCGTTTCAGTTTCAAAGTCGTTTTAGCAAAATGTTCTGCTTATATTTATTGCTCCACGGCATGCCATTCACGTCATCCTTCGCCACGCAAGGGTACCAAGCACTCACTCGCTATCAAATCAACGATATGCTGCAAGCTGAGAGAAAAACTCATCTACTTTCGTTTATAATCTGTAAAAAACGCAATTTTTAGGAGATAACCAGAAAACTACACGTACCGATGTCACGTCAATATTTTATGAGCCTGGGAGGTCTGTTAGTGGTATGAATGAATCTGTGTGTTTTGTGTTGTAGAACCCGGTGTGAAGCTGTATCGCATCTAATTAATTTAACTCTCAATGTCCCTGGGCGACTGTCTCATCCGCGCAACTTCAAATAAAAGGCCTTGTGATACATTACATCTGTAAAACCGTCAGATCTGTCAGCCAAAAACTCGATAGTTTGATTAAATAATGGCTAAGTATAAACTCAATATTTTCCTTTTACTTTTTGTTCAATTCCTTTTATAACTAGCAATATCCAGTAGTACTACCAAACTGAGAACTGCACTAAGAACCTAAAGTTTTTAAATTATAATAAATTAAATTTTTAAAATGTTCTGTGTTAAAATGTTTTACCCATGACGAATTATAAATATCAATATACTGTATAATTATGGATAATCTTTCGGAAAAGCAAGATATCGCTGCAAATCGTTTAATTGTTTTAGTGTAAACTTTGAGTAATTGGAAATAAGTTTGGTAAATGCAGCAGTCCATGAAATGCTCTTGTAACCATGGGATTGCAGGTTCTCGTCCCCCAAAAAAATGTCTGAAATAAATATGTGGACACACACACGTTTACATTACGTCGTGTATTTTGAATTCCTCCCACAATCCAAAAACATGTGGTTTAAGTGTGCATGAATCTCTAAATTGCCTGTAGTGTGTTAGCTAGCCACAAGCAAACATTTTTGCAATAACAGCACCACACTGCGATAAACCAATAAATTAAGTAAACCTTCAGCAGCAAATTTTACAGTTCCAAATTTGACCACTAGAGGGTACCACGAAGCGACGGGCAGGCTACATGCATATTCATCCTCACCGCTTCGATAGTTCCATTTTACCCGAGGCGGGTCACGATTTTGCCTGATGGGAACACAAGCTTAGCAAAACGCACTGACGCTCATGACGTGTTTTGCGTGGTCTAAACATTTTATTCTTGCCCCCTGTTGTGAACCCTGATGTAGTCGTGTAGCTACTTCTGTTTTAAATGCCTTAACTCTTTCCAACCAGGAAATACCACTGAAAAATAGCCCAGATGTTTCTTTAAAAGGTTCCTGTCGTTGTTTTTACTGTATGAGAGTGAGGGTAACACTGATATGTGTTAACCTTAAAAAACTTCTTTGTATTACTTTAGCAGACCCTGAGATCTGTTACTGAACCTACTTTTTTATTACACATTAACTTAGATGACACTCTAATTATGAGCCTCAGAAGCATGCTGTGGAAATAAACTGTTTTCAGAGGCAGCAGAGGGTGGCTGTACTGAAGCCTTCAAATACGATGACTATAACCACACACAGTCCCTCTGGGACTCCTGTCTTCAAGCTGAAAAGGGAGCAGAAGCTTTCAACAGGCTGTTAATGTGCCAGCTTGTAATCTCTTGCCATGGTTGTCTGCATTAACTGTGCCAGGCCCAGATGAGGCTGAGGAATCCATCCCATCTTTACAACTGGAAAAGCCGTGTGCCCTCCCATCCCACTGAGGATTTGGCCTGACAGGCCTGACCTGCTATGTGGGGGAGGTACTGCTTAGGAAATAAATTCCACAGAGAAGTTTCTCATTTTTCCATCTTACCCGCTTCATAATGGCACCCACTCCTGCCCTAGTGTTCCCTTTGTTGTGTAACCAGTACGAGCGACTCATGTTATGAAATAGCAACGTTGTGGCAACACTTTGCGTCTGGGGCAGAGGGCGTTTTTGTGTTTGAGTGCCGCTTCTCCTCTGCCATTCTCCACAGCTCCTGCCAGCATTTGACTGCCAAACTCTGCCTGCTCCCAAGGAGCCTGATTAAGTCTTTCTGTTCCATACGGCCACCTCTTGACTAATAGGAGCTTTCCATCCATCCATCTTCTGTAACCGCTTGTCATATTCAGGGTTACCAAGAGCCTCCCCCAACAAAAACATAACAAAAACTGATGGTTTATCGTTTGGCTTCAAGTGCAGAAAGATGTTCTTTAAGTATTAAAGATGTTAAGATGTTCCAAGTAAGGCTAAAGTTCATTTGCTTTCATTTAATGGTAAATAATATTATAACTAAGCTGTTACCCTAAACAAAAAATTTCCAGAAATATAAGTACTTGCTCAATGCTTAAAACTAGAATGCACTATGAGCTACAGCTCTGGAAAAAAAGACACCACTTCATTTTTTTCCTTTTAAATGTGCATTTTTAAATCCTGGTTTAATCTTGGTTCCACTGGCAAAAGGCTACACTAAGCAGCAGATTGCTTCCAGGCTCAAAGTTTCTAAGACAGCAGTACACAAGAATAAGGTGATGCAGGAGACACTGGGAATGATCGGAAACCAGCCAGGTAGAGGGCGGAAGCGACTTTCTAATGCCAGAGTTGACTGTCAACGTTTCCAACAGTTTCTCGTGAATTGGAAGATGACCTCAAGAACCTTCAAAAGGAATGGGAAACATTAAGTGCAGGTGTGAAGTGCATTGCTAGGACAGTCTGTATCAGGCTCCTAGAAGCAGGACTGAAGTCCCACAAAGCAAGAAAGAAGCCCTTCATCAATGAGAAGCAGAGAAGAACCAGGCTGCAGTTTGCAAAAAAAATATATTATTCCAAGACAAATACTCATAAATTGAGAAATGAGTGAAACAAAAACCCGTGCTCTGGTCTCTTAATTTTTTCCGCGGCTGTCTATGACACAGGGTTAGCTACAGCTTACTTTAGTTTTGCGGTCAATATTTCACATTAAGGATGGCAAAATAAATTATAAGCATGCATGCTTTTAGTTATGTTTATTATCCCGCTACCTACAGCAAATAAATAATTCCTAATTCATTACTTGTAAGCTACTGTCATTTTCTTTTATGTTTTTCATTAAATTATCTTTCATCTTAGAATTCTTTTTAAATTAGCAAATATAATTGTCAGATCTGACTAGGCTGAGGTTAGAAGCTTTAGTGTTCCCTATATTGTCCTCGGTATTAGATAATACATGATTTTGACATAACGTACTGCCTGGTTAAGTGTCGCAGTTTATGTTGCCTAGATTGACGGTGCCTCCCTCACCTGCAAGGCAAGTCCTCATGATGTCATTATAACACCAAAGTAGCCACACCTGCAGCTCAGTCGTTTATTGCATAGGCTCACCTTCATGCATCTTGCTATTTCTTACTTGATAAATGCAGGATTTTTTTTGTTTAATCAAATAAATTAAAAAAATGTTTTATACAGAGCTTCACAGAGTGCAAGATTGAACACTTTACCAACCTGGCAGTAAATCCACCCATCCATCCATCCATTCATCCATCCATCCATCTCCCAACTACTCTATCCAGTCCTGAGTTTCAGTGAGCCGGGAGGCAGTGTAGGGTACAAGGCAAGGGAACACACTGGACAGGATGCTGGTCCATCACAGGACACACACACACACACACACACACACACACACACACAAAATCACACCGATTCCCCAACTTGCATGTTTTTGGGCCATGGGAAAAGCCCTGAGTACACAGAGGAAACCTGTACAGACACAGAACCCCCCACATGTGTTGTTACACTCCACCCACCTTAAAGCAGCACACATGTATTAAAATTTCAAGAAACATCTAGTTCATTGTTTGTTGTTGTACAGCGTAATTATGGATGATTCTCTCTTATAACTTGCCAGCCCTGCAATTAAGGTTGCAATCCTGTCTGATGGAATTTACATCTGGTTAACAGATGACCTTTACTTCACACCCACAGAGGATTAAGTGAGAGGGCAGTCAACTTCTAACCACAGCCCAGGGTGCTTCAACAGGCAGAAAATAAAGAACGCCTCTTTGTTTTTCTGAATTTCCACTGAATGATTGTATTGTTCTCTTTGTTGACTTTTCTTAATTTAGGCTACAAATTACACAGCAGTTGCAAAACAGGTCATGCTACTCATTGGGAATTTGATTTGACAGTCCTGAAGGCTGAATCCTCCTGTCAGCAGTATCTGGATTAATAAACTAAAAAGGCTGATTCATTCACCCACCCTTTATATAAACATAGTCATCACTATAGTATTTGTTTAGGTACTAAAATCAATGACAATAAGCTCTAGGATACAGGTCTGGAAAACCTTCTTGGATGTGAACCAGCAGCTTGCAGTTGCTCAGCTCTTCTGAGAATGAGGATGAACTGGATATAATTACTTGGGATCCAGGCCAGGGTGGTTAACTGCAAGGTGGGGGTGCTGATAGTTATGTGTTTGTTTTCCTTGTGTGTTTTCATATGTACACGGGAAAATTAATGCATGGCTCTTAATATTTTATGTTTGTTGCATGATGAGCTGTTATTCCCACCAGGGCGTTCCCCTGCTGTAGAGACTCGAGACCCCACCACCCCGTGTTGGATACGTGTTTGGGTAATGGATGGAAGTATACATGAACACGTATATAACTTTATTTTAATTACCCTAATGGAAAAATCTTGTACATTTTGATAAACCTTATCAGTTTTTACTGAACTATCAGCCGTCCTGGAAACTGGCCTCCTCCGTCATCCTCCATAGTAAAATACATGAAAACAGCTTCTTAAGAGGGAATTTTAGAGAACAACACTGTGCAAAATGACCTTATATCAGACTCCCACTGATTGTATGACAATATGCTGTTTGACAAATCACAGAAACAAGAATGCCGACAAAGCTGTGAATAAGACTGTCTCTGGTGCACGTTTTCTCATGGGTGTGAGTTAGGACTTGTGCCTGTCTCTAAAGACTATGGTTCAAAACCTGTTGCCAACAGAGTAACTATATCGCTGCTGGGCCCTTGAGCACAACCCTTGACCCCAACTGCTACAGGGATCCCTGATAAATGGCTGACCCTGCGCTCTGATCCCAAGCTTTGCTCTGTACGTGTGTGTGTGTCATAGGGGAGCAAGACAGGATATGCAGTGACTGAGATTCCATTGTACCTGCTACTTGTACAGATATGGTAATATAAACCACCAAGAAAGAGAGCGCCTTACAGGCAATGGAGTTTTCTCTTGATAAACATGATATTGTCAAGGTGTAAGCTGATCACTGGGTGGGCCTCACTTTACAGCTGGAAAAGCCATGCTTTCCTCCTTTGACATCCAGCAGGAGCCTTTGAAACGTTGCAATAATTTCACTCTCAGGTAAGAACAATCAACAGGAGGCATTTAAGCCCCGCTGTGTAGGGAGTCAGTAAAACTCTTTTACCATGTTTGTTTTGACACTACTTAAAAGATCTAAGGTGTCTGCCTCTGACTTTTTACTCCATTCCGTTTCTGCATTCCACAGACGGACATGTCCCAATATTATTGTTTGTGCTGTCAGAGAAGTCTCCATGGTGACCCTGGATCAACCGAAGTCACGTCTGACTTATTTGGTTCTAGTAGTTAAAATTAAAGACATCCCAGTTGGCTAAAAATAATCACATAAATTAAAGTCATTATTTTTTGGTATGAAGTTGGTACCGAAGTTGACTCCTGATGTCCAGGACAAAGAACTGTCACATTTATCTGTTAGTTTGTTTGTTCATCCATTTATTTATTTATGTTTGTTTGTTTATCAGTTTATTTATTTACTGCTCATTACTGCTCATTCACGTGCCTTCCATCTCCATGTTTGGAGGTTCAGATCCTGCTCTATGGATTTTGCGTGTCCTCCCTGTGTTCAGTGGGGTTCCTTTGAATACACTGTGTCTCTAATTTACCCACAGCCTGTGTGTGTGCACCCTGCGATGGACTGGCACCCAGGGTGTTCCCTGACCATGTGCCCTGTGCTGCCAGGGATAGGGGCCAGGCACTCTATAGAACACTGTATCATATAATTAGCTGGAAGATGGGTGGAATTTAATACTGTCCATAAATTTGGGATGGTAATATGCTTTAGGGAGAAAGTTGATACTTATAAAACTGCCATTTATAAAACAAATTTAATATCCAGACATCTAGAATTAAAGGTTACCCACTAAAAAAAACTAAGTACAACTATGCATTAATAACATGCATCTACAATGGCGTTTAAGCTGACTAACCCTAAAACACACTCAGGCAAATGACCAAATTTCCATTATTTCCAATTTTCAGTGTGCAGTGTAAATATTTCACTATTGGTGGCATAATTAGAAATGTATATCAGGCTATTCTCATTCTGACTGACAATTATGCATATTGGTGAGAACCAGGAGTGTATTTAATATTATTATTCAATAGCGCAATAAACCTTGATGGAGCGTTATGGTTAGAGTAATATCCCACTAAGGACTCGATAAGCTAATTTAGTTGTATGTACAGTTGTGTAATGGGTCAGCTATCACAATAATGAAGAATATAGATGGCTTATAGTTTGCTGACTGAACTGAGAGACATCGCACAACAGCAGGTAAGTCTTCAGCGTCATGGCAATTACGAGAGATTTACGTTATTTTACTATGAATATTTTAATAACTACACGTGCTTGTTCCCCGTATATCGCTCTGCTTCACTGCATTTGCAGCACAGCTGGAAAATACACTGCGCACAAGCAAAGGTGCCAGTTATGTGTGGAGTACATTTCTCACGTCACCCAATATGATTAAAAACACAATGACATGAAGGAACAAGTTAGATAAGATGTCAAAACGAATCTCGCAACTGATTAGATCTCAGCTCTTATCTTTTCCCTTGGATGGGCTGCAGACGGAATTATAAAAAGTGCCCAGAAGATTTATGTAACAAAGACTTGAGCAATTTGGCCAGGATGTAGGCAATTTTACTGGAATTGCTAGTTTTCATGTTATTTAAAGTTTGTTAAAGATTGCTTGAGGTTTATTTAGTATTGTTGAGCTTTATGTGATCCTGCGGGTAGTTTTTGGCATTCACGAAACCAGTTCGCGAGCATGTGGTGTAAATTTTAACGGGAGGGAAAAGATGTAAAACATTTACAACCATCGATCGGAATGCTACCTTGGTTTGCTAATCACTTGCAGGTAAAACATTCCTTGTTTGGGTTAGTCCAGTCCATGTTTTATCCGAGCTTTCGCTGGCCGCTCGGGTGTCGTTTGACAACTGATTTTAAACGGGGAGGGTGACATATGAAAACGGCTTTCGTGTTTTAATAGTGATGCAGAGCATCACGGAGGCATCTAGATAAGGGACATTCTCGAGGGGAACCGTACTGCGCACCTACCATCATAATGCCGAAGGAGCAGAGCGCAAAGATAGATGGGACTCAAGCAGCAATGTAAGTAATTGATTTTAAATTGATGTACACGTCTTCCTGAGTTTCGGTAACTTGTGCTTTATTTACTTAATTTTGCGTTTATAGATTGGAAAATAAAGAAATAAACAGAATAATATGATATAATTAAATAATGTCCTCTATTTGCACAAACTGAATCTATAACTTGATATTGAGCAACAGTGCGTTTACAGCGCGTTCTCAGTGCGGGTGTGCACGAGTTATACAGACGCATTGCGTTTTGATAGAACCTCTCTTACTGATAGGACCTTTATCGAGCCACTTCCTGTATTCTAATGGGTTATTAAAACCGAAGATTTAAAAAAAAACGTTTTTGGACTGGCAGTTTCACATGCCGTCTTCTATAAGTGCTGCTGAAAAGTGGCATAGTCGTGTCTTAATTGCTTCGGTACATTCATTATATAAATGTGTATCAAAAGTCACAGTCACTGTAGATTTGGAGCTGCCAAGGATAACGATGAACTGTTGACATTTACTGGGTTTGAAGAGGAGATATTACAGCAGATTTTTACTGTTTGCAGCAATATTTTCAATGTTTGCATACACAGCAAAGTTTTATTATGGTTTTATTATGCATTTATACGTTTTCAGTTATGTGTACTAAAGAAATAACTTAGAATGCTAGTTGTAATTGAAATATTACGCATTGCTTCATTTGACGATTGTAGTCTGTAAGTAAATAAACAGATACAGTTTATTTTCTGAGAACTTACAGTGTGAATGAATGTTGTTACTCAATATATTAAAGGTTGTTTTCACAAAAAATGTTGCTGTTCAGATACATCTTAATATGACACTTTTACAATTCCATGCAATTAAAAAATTAAGTTTTATATATACACTAGTGGCCAAACTTGTGAAAACACCTAGTATTTTTTAGCATTACGGTTTAAAAATTGCTACGCAAATATTGGCGGTAATGTTTATACACAATTAAAGAATGTTACAAATATCATACTTGGACGATTAAATGAGTAAATGGAGCAACAGCTGAATAAAGTTCTGCAATCTCTAAAAATTGGAAGTGTTTCCAAAATTTTGGCTACCTGTGTGTGTGTGTGTGTGTGTGTGTGTGTGTTTATATATAAATCACGTGCAGCAGAGCATTGCAAGTAAGACAAAAATAAAATTCATGCTCACTCGGATTTACCGGCTGGACTTGTCACATTTGTATCATGAACATATTCTGGCTTCTCAAAGAAGGTCTCAGCGAAACAGTATTGCTAAATCCTACTATTAAGCAAATGCACTAAACCCTATCCACAGATCATGTGGCATTAAAGTTGCGACTTTGTGAAGTGTTACATTGTCTAGTGCTGCTGGCTTTTCAGGCTACAAGCTAGATATATATCTTTGGAGATAGCACACCAGATATAACTTTGCATGGAAGACAAATAGTTATCAGCAAAAGTCAAAGCGTTTTATATTGTATTTGTGCCTGCTTGGGTGTTATGCTTAATAAAACCGTCTTTGTTGAGTCACAAGTATTTACTCTAAACTGACACATTTACAAAGTGACAATGATCTAAATCCTAACATAAGCAAGACAGAAGATCCTCCCTCTTATAAACTGGGCATATGTAGTTCTATGTGTATGTGTATTTTGCATGATCTCCCCTTCGCCTCCGCTCTCCCCGTATCGTGGAGTACCTTTAAAGGGAGACACTTTGCAGTTTGGGCAAACAGGGCAGTTGCTAAAGCACCACCAACCCCCCTGCATTTGCCTGCCCAGAATCATGCAGCTAGGTGAATAGCAGTTTTAAACAGTGCAACAGTCTAGGTTTCAGCCCTGCTCTGTGTCCTATGCTGACTGGCCCCACCCTGTATCGGATTAGCAGCTGGAAGATTGCCTGATGTTAATAAATCAGAAATACCTGTGAGAGATTAAATGTTATTCAGTACTGATGTCATTCACCAGTCAGCATTTTTCTGCAGAACAGTTATCGAATTCCTTTAATATTTTACCTGTGGGCACTAGACATATAGCTTCTCCTTCTGTTTTCATCCTTCCATCCATCTATATATGCACTCAGAAAAAAGGCAAAAGATTTGTACCTTTGCTTGTCCTGAGGGCTGTACCCTCAGGAGTCCTCAAACTGTACCCTATACAAATATAAAGACAAAAAGGAATATAGCTGCAAGCGGCGATTATTGGTTCATGCACTACGGCCTGAATAGATGCTTTGGCCACATTTAACATCAAATGTTCCAGTAGAATGTCTGTAACTGAATGTGTGTTAAGTATGGAAACACTTTGTGTTTGAATGGCTTTATAACATCAGCATTATAAGGTCTTATGGAGGATGTGCGCTATAGCACCACCATAAGCCCAACCTGTGTAATGTAAGGAGTATTGCACTATTACACCAAATTTCATGATTCTCAGTCATATACAAGGGTAATTATAGTCTGCTGAAATTTGTTGTCATCCATGTTTGATGAGTAGACAAACTTTTATTAAATGATTAGTTTGGACATCTGGCCATGAAGTATACAAATTTTCCAAAAGTATGCAAAATGTAATTTTTATGTGTCCAGTGATTTCTGAGGTATGGGCTATTTTGAGCCCCCTATTGGGTGATTTTTATTAAATTTGTGGAGTAGCTTTAGAATGTCGTACTGACTTAAAATAGCAAGTTTGGTGAGAATCAGATGTTCTGTTGATGAGAAATCGATCATTAAGTGCAAACAGGTCATGCTCAAAAAATGTATTGATCTGTAACATCAGACCAATTTGCCTGGTCAAACTCCTACAGACAACTTTTTGTCTACATGGTCTCAAGATACTGGATTTCAAATTTTGTCTTAATCGAATGAACAGAGTTTGAAAAGTAGACTTTTCACATCATGCAAATTAGCAAAAAATCTAAGTAGGTGAAGAATCATAGTGCCATTCGCAATATTTTTTAGCATAAGCCAAGGAATGTCTGGGTAAAATGATTGTTGTTTCTATTACTCACGGTTCCAGAGATATAGCCCTAAACATAAAACACTGCGCTATAGCGCCACCATCAGGTTGGTGATTTCGCTTTCCTGAGCTGCAGGGGGAATTCTGTACCACTACACCAAAATTGGTGTTTCTATACCTTACGGTCTAATGAGAATAATTCAAGTAAATACAATAGGGTTCCAGCGATGCATTCCTGGGCCCCTAAAAAAGATATGCTGATAAGCTGAAGTGGGATTGTGCCTGTGTAAAGGGTGTCAAAGGTTACTGAATAGTGTGCAGAAATACAGTATAATTAATACATGCACAAAAGAATGAAATAGACTAATAATACTATAAAAACAGAATCCAAAAGTGTCAGGAAAGCAGTGAATATTGAGAGGAGTTACACACATCTGTCGGGAAGAGACCTTCTGAGCAGCACACCAGCACTGGGAGCACTAGACTCCCTCCTGACCAGCACACCAGCATTGGGAGCGCTAGACTCCCTCCTGACCAGCACACCGACACCATACCAGCACTGGGAGCACTAGACTCCCTCTTGACCAGCACAGCAGCACTGGGAGCGCTAGACCCCCTCCTGACCAGCACACTGACACCATACCAGCACTGGGAGCACTAGACTCCCTCTTGACCAGCACAGCAGCACTGGGAGTGCTAGACTCCCTCCTGACCAGCACATCAGCACAGGGAGCGCTAGACTCCCTCCTGACCAGCACACCAGCACCACACCAGTACTGGTCCCTCCTGACCAGCACATCAGCACCACATCAGCACTGGGAGTGCTAGACTCCCGCCTGACTAGCACACCGACACCTTACCAGTACTGGGAACGCTAAACTCCTGCTGTTTTCCTGACACTTTTGGACTCTCTTTTTAATAGCAGTTATTAATAGTCTACTTCATTCTTTTGCGCTTGTGTAAGTTGTCTTGCTAGTTGCAGTGTCTTCCCAGCTGAAAGTTGTAGGGAGAAAATGCAAAGTTTAATGTGCCGTCTAATTAATCGATTTGTTTTATGGGCTGTGATCTCAGAAAACCCAACACAGAGTCAACAGTGGTGACTGACAAAGTGGAGAAGACCATCGCCGAAGCTGAACAAAAGCTGGCTAGAGTTACGTGAACACCTGGCGTTACCAAGAATGTGTATTCCATCTGGATTCTTGATGATATCGTCTTGAATTCTAACTGGGTAAAATGGCCTATTTCAGGATTTAACTTTAATTAATGAAGGAAAAGATCCACAATACCTGGATGACAGCAAGGAGAAAATTCTGGAATCCCTTGAGCTGCTGAAGAATCTAGAAAAAGTTGTCGGCGACCTCAACCACCCTCAAACAGAAATGATCAAGAAAGAGTAAGTTTGCTGGAAAGTGGCTTTCTACATACAAGAAGGAATAGAAATATTCCATCCATCCATTTACTGTACCTACATGTCCTGGAATAGAAATATTCCTAAGATGAAATATTCCCCAAATCAGAACCATCAATTTCCTTAAAAGATTGAAATGCAAATTTATTTTTAGTATTTTAAAACAATTAATGCATTGCTAATAATGAATAGCATTAATTTTATATGGAGAGTGTTTCTGACATAATGTTTAATATACTATATACTGGATAATCAACAGAATCGTTGTCCTTTTGTAGACATTTCTATTGTGAATTCTGGTATATAACAGGTCACTTTCTTTTTCGCTAGCATGATACAGCTGGAAGAGAGAGTGAAGAAACTTCAGAAGGATCATGAGAGAATGTATAAGTCAAGGTGTTCAGAAAGGCTCTGCAGTGATGACTGGGAGAAAATCATTGAGGAGAAACAGGTTAGGATGATAACAGACAACCTATTATTACCCTGTGAGTAGAAGCAGCCTCCTGGCTTAAGACCTGTGTATGGTGCTGACTTTGTCTGACAGGTGAGTCTGAGCAGCAGCAAATTTGGGCCGGACTTAAACAACATGGAAATCCAGATGAAAGAACACATTGCCTTCCACGATGACATTGAAGCGTGGGGACCTCTTATAGCTCTGGAAAATGACAAGGTGAGCGCCATTAGGTTATTGTGTTGGCAATTAATAAGCATAAAACTTGTGACTTGTGAGTTTTGCATTTATTGCACAAGATTTTTTGGGTGGTGTTTCATAAGCTTTAATTTGGGTGCTGATGGTCTTCATATTTCTTATTTTCTGTAACAGGACAAATTCACCGACCTGCAGCTGAAATATGATAAGCTTCTGGTAAGAACGGCTTTGTTCAGCTGAGAAACTTAAGAAGAGCCTCCCCATGCTTTTAGGCAACCAGGCAATAAAGGATTCATGCAAATGAAACGTAACAGGGAGGTTGAGAATCCCCAAGCGGTACACGAAGCAGAGGTGATTCTAGGCGTGATCTTCAACTGAAGCTTCTAACATGCTGGTATCTGTGGCTGAAGGATATATACGCCTTTGCAGAAAATGACAGGCGAAGAATGAGAACTATTGTTACCCTTAGAGCAAGACTAGTCAATAAGGAATGATGACTTCACTGACCACTATAGTATATTGTTGTGGGATTTTATAGGATAGAAACTTCGACAGAAACTCAACCCTTAATTAAGCATATTGATACAATTAATTAATACCGTTTTGGTCCGAATATAAGACAACCCCCATTATACGGCCCGCACTTTTTGGCAACTACTTTTAGAAAAAAGATTTTGGAATATCATATCTTACCTTTATAAAGAAAAATAATTCTATTTGACAAGAACATTTAATAAGTTAACCAGCAACCACAGATTAAAAAGCAACCACAAGCAATTGAATTACAATAAGTAAACATTGCGAAAAACAAATGTATTATTTGTGGGGGGTAATGAATTTTACAAACTTGGGAAAGAGCGAAGAAAACGTGCTGTGGAGAAAGGTTGATGAATGATGTGACAGCTCTTTCAAAATGAAAGCTACTGTCTTTATTAACAGCCGCTATCGGTTTAATACTAGCAGCGGCACAGCCAGGGAAGCCAGCAATATACACGACACTCAGGGATACACGCTAAACACACGCATCGCCAGGGCTCCCAGCTCTCACACATCTGGCGTGACACTCACGCTTTCAGACTCCCACGCTCACGCAGGACATCTTACGGCAAATCTATATTACGGTAAGTCAAAACACTCTTTATAAAATATTGTATTTGGCGCCAACGATTCCCTTTTTTGTCTAGACCCCGATTATAAGACCACTTTTTCAGACGTATTTTGAGGGAAAAAAACCGATTTATATTCGGGTCAACACGATATTATTCAGGAAACCACTCAGTCATACTATATTCGACTATGCAAATATATATGCATTAAACGAAGGACTGAGTAATCAGGGTGATCAAAAAACTTGGTTGGTTGGTCTTTCATTGGTTGACCTGATTGGCTATGATCTGTCCTGCATTAGCGTCTGGATAGAGCTCTGTTACACATACAGAATGTTGGAAAGAAGGTTGAATGTCTCGATGAAACATTATCAGGAAATGATCTCCTTCTTCCAAAGATTGCTTCTGGTTTAGTCTGTAAGCTGAACAGTAGAATCTAACACCACCCAGCTGACACCCTGCTGTCTCACTCTTTCAGGTTTCATGGTTTAAATAATCCACTGACTTTTAGTCCATTCATGTACAGCTTGTGAACAAATGATCCACAGATTAGTGTTTATTTTGCAAGAATTCTTAAAAAAAAAAAACAGGGGCGAGATCCCTTCAGGGAGTGTAGTTAGTGACCAGCCTCGGTTGAGGGAAAGCCAGTGTGAAGATTGATGAGGGATTGTAAAATGCATCAAAAGTAGTTGGCTGTTGTTACTTAAAATAAAAAATGGAGTTGTATGCTATTTCGGTTAACATTGTACCCTAGTCTGGAGCATATTTTGATAAAAATCCACAGATGATCTGAAACTGTAAAAACCTTTGGAAAACTACCCTGCATTGTAAAACGTTTAGGCCCTCAAAGTCATGTAACTAAGCCTGTGGAGGTAAGCTTCACTTCTGCTGTTGGACAGAAACTGTTTTTCATTGAGACGTGTGTATTATTTTAAACAAAGAAAACTTATTAATGCCCCAGTTTCCCCAGAAACTCCATCTTGTTGGTTCCAGTGCAGGTTCCTATGAAACTACAACTGAAGCGTAATATCTGATCCCAGGTCAGCTCGTTTGCACGACACCAGCACCTGCTCAGCTTGCGGGACTACATGGTCCGCTGCACCGTCGAGCTCTTCTGGATGGAGCAGCAGGTGGAGGAGCATATGAGCTACGACTGGAGTGATGCCAACCTGGATTATCCATCCCGGCAGAGACAACATGAGGTATAATTCATCATTCATTTTGCATTGAGAATAGCAGAAATCCTGGGAGATAAAGCAACTAGACATTTCAGTAACACTTCACTTAAAGCACTCATAATGCATTATAAAGGTCAGTATAAGCCACTATAATGCATTATGAAGGTATTTATATAGCATTATAGATGAGAGCTTCATAGAGCATTCATTATGCATAATGCATGTCGCTGTAATGTGTTATGCCTTTTTATAAATAGTTATGACCATGTTTATAATAGTTTATGAATGCATTATAATGCATTATGAAGGTATCTATAATTCATTATACATGAGTGCTTTAAATAAAGTGTTACTGAAGCTTCTGACTTGCAAGTGACTATGTGTAACCTTGACAAGATAACCTAACACAAATGCCTTCATAACAAAAAAAAAACCAAAATGGCCAGATTCATTAGGAGTAGAATTGTACATAGTGTACGATATTGAATCACCTTGGTCCCTGAATTGTTTAGATTTGTTCTTCTCATTACCTGCATAATATGTTCTGTTGTTCATAATAGAGTTTCAACAACAAGTGTCTTGAATCGAAGGAGATCTCTATTGCCAAACTGATTGATGACGGCGATTCACTCATAGCTGATAACCACCCAGCCATAAACGTTATTCAGGTACGTCCATCCATCCACAGCTGATTGCAGTGAGAAGAGTGCCATCTTGCCAGTACTGACAGCCTTCCTCTGTAGGCACACATGGAAGCAGTACTGGCAGAGTGGAAAGACTTCCGTCGTCTGCTTACCTGTGAAGAAAAGCACCTGAGGGGCATGGAAGATTACCACAGAGTCAGTGCAGCTCGAAACCACCTTCATTACTGTCACACCTTGAAAGGACATAGCCCCAAATGACATGGATTTTATTTAGAGTAGAGATACTTTACTAATCCCTGATGGGAAAGTCTCTTTGCTTCATCTTGCTCTCCATGAGGCACACTTGCAGATGAGAGCAAGCTTGGGGTCACAGCAAAGGGGCAGCCACCTTGCGGTGCCCAGGGAGCTGGGGGTTAAGGGCCTCAGTCTAAACTACACAGACACACAGTATGATGATTCTGTTGAGGTCGGACTCAAACCAGTAACTTTCTGATCACAGGCACAGAGGCTTAGCCCACCAAGCCACACACCACCACCAAAACACAAATCCTGATAACTTTTTAGCAAAGGAAGGTTTCGATCCATCGACTTCAGGGTTATGGACCCAACAAGCTTCCGCGGTGCCAGTCTTCCCTATTTAAAACAATAATAATAATTTTCAAGGTTTTACGAGGATAAAAAACAGTGAAGAAAGGCAGCTGAAGGCTTGTTTGCAGTGTATTTTTGGCACAGTTGGTAATTACGGTGTAATGAGATCTGTTTTGCTGGTGTGGGTTAATATAGCTTTGCCTTTGAGACAGTGTTAAACGAGACGGGTGTGTGTTTCTATGTGCAGTTTCATAGAGAGGCACGGGATGTCCGGAACCTGTTATGCAGAATAGACGAAGAGCTGAGCCGCAGATACAGCCCCGAGTTCAAGGATGCATACCAGACAGAGGTTCTCATCTCAGACCTCGATGTAAGTTACATTTCTCCTCCGCCTTTGAAGTTTCTTGACACTCACTCCTGAACAGAAGGGGTAAGCCCTTCTGACCCTTATGCCTGTGTGAGCTAGGACTTGGTAGGAGCCATGGATCAGTATGAGAAGCGGGTGGAGGACCTGCAGGTGCAGAGTCAGAACGTGCTTCCTCTGAAGGTCCGCAGGAAGATGCCCATGGAGCTCCCTCTGGTGGAGGCCCTGTGCGACTTCCACACAGACCAGGTTAAGGCCTTCTCTCACCTGCTCTCTCCCTTGTCCCTTGAGCCTGAGTGTTTAATAAACTGCTCTACATGTGACATATATTATACTTGACTATTCGTTATCCCCCCCCCATTGTTTTACTAGGCGCTGCCTCTCTCACCCTGTTCTCTGCTGTAAATGATATATTACATTGTGTCTTTTGTTAAATGTAACACTATGAGGCCATATAAAAGCCTCTCATTTCACTGCACAGATATGAATCAACAAATAAAAAATATATGTAAATATAAGTAAACTTTAATCTGTAAATTGATTTGTCTAGAACAGAAAGGGAGTGGTCTGTAGCTCAGAGGGTTAGGACACTGCCTGTGATCGAAAGGTGGTTGGGTCAAATCCCAGGGTGAGATGAGTGATTGGGCCCTTCAGGCCAAGTGAATTCTATTTTCATACCTTCCAAATATAGGTATAAAGTTGCACAAAATAGTGTTCCCCCAAGACCACAGTGCAATATACAATAGCATTGAGAGGGGGGGTGTTTTCACAATAATAAAGTGAAAAAGAGGGGGGCTGTGGGGTGTGCTGCAAAGTGAGTTCATCATACCCAGAGTTAATTCCCTAGAGCCGGTTTAACAAACCCTGATTGCCACACCAGCATTAAGCAGCACTGTGACAGTGGTGGTTAACTCGGGGTCTGACTGTGTGTGTTTGCATGAAAAATGGTAACTAAGAGCTACTTTTTGATAAGTCATAGTTAATCCCCGCCCCTTTATCATCAGTTCCCCCATCCCCCCGGTAAGGGGCCGTAAAGGCACTAGCACCAAATATTGGTATCCTGATAAAAACATTTCATATGTATCGGATTAAAAAGAAAATCAGTGATATCGCTCAACCTCACTAAGCAGGTAAACCCACTTCATAGTACTCTCTGGACACTAAAGTTTATGTGCAGCATGTTTTTGCACACAGAGATTTTCTATATTTCTGCGTTATTCAACATTTACTAGAAATGCACTAAATATTCTTTGCCAGCAAATGTGTTTACAGCACATTTACCATTTGAGTACCTTTATTAGCAAGAAAATGGCATATGTTTGATTTATCAAAGTAACCTCCTCTAGCAGTTATAACAGCAGAGAAAATTCGGGGTATTCTTTCTACAAGGGACATTAAATACTGCTCTGTGTCTTAGGATGAAACAGTAACCTAGTGCATTTAAAGTTAAAGCACAGCCTAGAATTTGACTGTCATCACCACACAACCAGTTAATAGGATGTCAGACATGCACTGTTACACACTCTTTGCATGCTATAAAGGAAACTTGTTTTATTTGACTTATATTTGCACATATAGTTGTTCACTCAGCTTTCCAATGCTTAACAAGAATAAAAAATCAGCAGTTTATGAAATAAATGGATTAGTGGTAAAAACCTGTGGTAGTGCAAAGACTTTTGCCTGGTAGTGTATGTAAACAACAAGTAATACAGCAGTAGCAAAGCAGGTTGTAATAAATATAGATAAAAACTAACAAGAAATAGATAAATAACAATAAGTTAAAATGACCTTGAGCCAGGCCCTTAATCCCCAATAGCTCCAGCAACTGGCTTTCTTCCTCAAGTATGTAATGTAGAAATAATCATTCTTAATCTGTAGGAGTGTACAGGAACCTAGAGTATGTCAGTGATATGTATCCTAAATTTTCTTTTGCACAGGGAACAATAATCCAAGGTGAGACGTACACCCTTCTCAGCATGAACCAACGGAAATGGAAAGTGACGGACCCCGCAGGGCACTGCCTGTCCGCCCCGGCGGTGTGCTTCCTCGTTCTCCCCACAGACCCGGAGGCCATTGCTCTTTCCCAAAGGTGCATATACACACCATGTACTTGTTTGTGCACATTCTGCAATATGGGGCTCAGATGTGACCTTAACGTAATTGTCTCTCTTTGCAGCATAGCTAATCTGAAGAGTAATATCAGAGAGAATATTTCTAGAAGCAAGGATGTACTTCAGAAAAGACTAGAAGAACTTAAGAAGGAAAAGCCAGGCATTGCTGGTACATAATCTTTAAATGTATATATTTTACTATAGTTATTATTTATATTATTCACATAAAAGCTCTATGAATTATATAACTAATGTTTAGCGTGCTGGTTCTACTTCTATTCTATAAATTGCACCCACAAGCCAGTCAAGAGCAGCATTGCCTTCAGCTGATGGCCATTCTGGAGAAAATCACTAATGATCTCAACAAACAAGAAGAGGCCATCTACACTGTTTTGAGACCCCCGCTACAGCAGACTAATCCGTTCCAGGACAGTACAAATCGGATCACAGAACTCAGGGTAACATGCTTTTTAGTTACTTTCTAAAAACTTAGCCGTTTACTTTTTATTTAAACAGAGGACTTTCACACCTAGTCATGTTTTTATATATTATGCTTACTGTAACTAATTCAAACTAAATTCTCAGTAATGTGAAATAGGTTTGTTGTCATTGAAGGACATTGAGGCTTGCATTAAGAAAATTGAGCTTGAGAAGAACTCCAAAGTCCAGGAGGCTGAGAGGATCCTAACTTCTCACCCTAAGTGTGCTGGTGCCCCTCAGCTGTTCGCAAAAATGAACAAGGCCAACGATAAATACAAAAAGGTCAACACGCTGCTGAATTGTGCAAAGGACAAGTAAGGCCCTTCTTTTCAAAGCCATGGCCATGAAATGAGCATCGTAAAAAGCTTCATATTAAATACAACAGCTGAGCGGTTTCTCATGTTCATCAGGTTTATGAACTCCAGCAAACTCGAAAGCTCTTTGAGCACCATAGGGGATCTACTGAACACTTATGAAATGACTCTGGCGGAGGAGCAAGTTATGCCATCGGACCTGTCTTCCCTTGAAAGACAGCAGGAGCGTCTTTTTGTAAGTTCCGGGAATCTTCTTAATAGATTTTGAAGGTTAACTGCTGCACAGATTCTCCTTTATGGATAAAGTAATATGCTAGTGTATCTTACGGCTTATGGCTAAGGAGACTGTATATTGTTGAAATGGATTTTACTGATCGGCAAAACAAATACAAAATTCTCTTGTTAGGAGCTCCTTCTTTCTGCCGTCAAGGAACTTTTTTTTGACATGTGACCAAGAAACACTCAAAATTACAAACCCAGCTCAAGCCGATTATAGCTAAAAACTGTTTTTCTGTTTTCTAAGACAATATGCTTAGATCTGG
The DNA here is from genome assembly GCA_011763525.2 of Mormyrus iriodes. Taxonomy (NCBI): domain Eukaryota; kingdom Metazoa; phylum Chordata; class Actinopteri; order Osteoglossiformes; family Mormyridae; genus Mormyrus; species Mormyrus iriodes. Next base: position 23,434,126 of record JAAGVU020000092.1, on the reverse strand, counting down.
AATCCAAAAGATCTGCCTTCTTCGAGGCCGAGACGAATCTTGAAACCCTCAGGTCCAGCTGTGAAGGCATGGTCAGCAAAGTGCAGGAACACTGTCCTGATATCAACAGGCAGCGGGCAGCAGTACAAAGGCTCCGGAGGCGTCATGAACTCGTCAACAAACAAGTTGAGGCCAGGTAAGCAAGCTGTCTGGCACAGAACCATGCTGGAGGTATTGGATGTTTGGGACATTTGTCAATGTTGTCATTTACTTACCAATAATGACTAGCTATCACACAACCAAACCCAGTCATTTCATTTTCTCTGGAAGGTCTAAGAGTCTACAAAAAGCTGAGGTTGCTTTAAACAACTACAACAGTTTGTATAATGAGCTAAACGATTGGCTTTGCCAGCTACCCAACTATGAGCCCCAGGACACAGACAATGTTCAACAACTGGATGCCAAGCTGAAAGAACAAAGAGTAAGAACTGAAACAAGACAAGACGGCATGAAACTGCTTGTTTTTTGATACAAGCAATTTAAGTCCAATGATCTTCCAAAAGTATAAAAAGTGCATATTTTTGTCCATAATTCAATATGTTTCCTATTTTCTGCCGCAGAATCTGATCGCTGATATTGTAAGGAGGCAATCGGACTTGCAGGAGGTTTTAAAAAATGCACAGCTGTACCAACAAGCTATCGAGGTTAGGGGAATGATCTTATAAATGGGATGAGCAAATAATTAATAACTTTCACCAATGCCTGATTAATGCTTGGCCTTTTCACTTTTCTTTACTTTTCAGGACTATGAAACTCATGCTCTTCAGTTGAACACATTACTTGACCTTGAGGAGGGTCTGGTCCTGCAAAACATAAATATGTTTGAATCTGCAGCCCCCAGTCTCAAAAATGAGGTCAATTAATTGTAGAAGAAATATATTGATTGTCTATTTTTTGGATAATACTGATATGAACTTGGAAATAACAGTTATATGTAGTTATAATCATATTTATTGAATATGTTATATGTAATTGATAATTAAAATAATGTTTAATTATGTCCTTATGAGTATAAAAAGTCATGAATTTTAACACTTTCTGCAGGTATCTATGTTAGAACATAAATTTTTGGGAGCTTCTGCCATAAACAAACACAGACTTCAAAGCCTTGATTATGCACTAAATCTTTCAGGCCAGGTAATGAACTTTACTTTGAATAAATGTATGATGATGTCATATATGATATGAACATGTCATATGTAAGCTACATATAAGAAAAAACACATGTTGATATTTGTTTACGTAGCTAGAAAATGACCATTAAATATTTCAGCTTTTTTCTAGTATGACATTCATGTCATACTGAGTAATATTAATAGTACAATGGTACCTAGAAAAAAAGACAGTAATATGTGAAGAAGATGAGAAAGGAAATGATAGACACATTTATCTTCCATATCACAGCAGAATGTCCCAGAGCAAAAACGTATTCGAGATGACTTTTCTGGTTTGGAAGGCCAGAAACCACAAGATATCATTATGAGGAGGAAGCTGGAGGAACAGATCCAAAAAGTCCAACAGGAGCTGTCTGATGAGCACAGGCTGAGCCGGGACCTACAGCAAGAACTGGAGCAGCTCAGTTTAAAATGTTGCAGCCTGCAAACAGAGAAGAGTGAGGAAGTTGCAGCAAAAGAGATGCTCAACAATGGAAAGGACAGTGAACAAGAAAGGACCAAAGCTGAAAATGAGCCAGGGTTTGAGAAAATGTACAGAGAGCTGCAGGAGCACGTACGTGAAGAAACCAGCAAGAGAAGGCAGACTGAAGAGGAAGTGAAACTCCTTCAGGAGAAACTGAAGGGATTAAAGAACGATGAAGCCATAGGAACGATTTCTGGGACAGAGCAAGACAAAGAATCGACAGAAACAGAAGTGCAGCAGCTAAAAAACAAAATTCTAGACAAAGGCCATGAGACAGAGAAGTGTAATTTGGAAATTCTTAGCCTGAGAGATGAGATTCAAAGATGTAAGGCTGCAACACTTCTAGTGAAGACTGAAGAGATTACAAAGGAAATTATTCAGAATCACGATGATTCAGATGCAAAGCAGGAGTTAGAAACTCTTTGGCGAAAACTTTCACAAGAAGAGAGCCGGTATTTAGACTTGGAGAAAGAGAAGTCTGCTCTTCAGCTTCAGAAGACATCCATCTTACAGGCCCAGGATAACGTTGATCAACAGGAAGTTGGTAAACTGAAGGAAGACCCACTTCTGAAGTCTGAGTGCTCCACCTTTCCTCAGAACATCACCAACGGAGAGAGACACAGAGAAGGCCTTGGAGATGACCTGTGTGAGGTCCAAGGTCAAAAATCTGATTCAGACATTCAGCTGGATGAGCTTGAGCGAGAACAAAGAGCCCGGAAAAAAGCTGAGTTGGAGGTCCAGATGTTAAAAGAGCGGCTCAACGACCTCGAAATCAAGAACAAGGAAAACGACAGGAAAATGTTTAAACAAAATGCAGTGGTTCCACAGGACTCTCAAGATGAAGGAGAGTATATCTTCCTTAAACAACAAATACAGGAAGAGTGTGACAAGCGAATTCTGTTGGAGGATAAGATAAACTCATTACTGAGGCAGCAGACAACACAGGAAAATGTAATTCCTTCTGAAGAAGGTAAGAGAGACCCAGAATTGGAGATAGAGAAGCTCAAGAAAAGCTTAGAGGAGGAGATGAATCGCTCCTGTGAGTTAAATGACCATTTGACTGATGTTAACCGCAGATTATTGGATATGGAAAATATGAATGAAGAGTTTAACAAAGAGCTGGAAGACATTCACGCTATGAACAATAAGTTATATCAGGAGAACCAAAGACTGAAGCGGGAAACTGAGAGACGTGGCGGGGAATATCAGGGAATATTGCTGAACAAGAATTCAAGCATAACAGATCTGCCTCAGTCACACAACAGGAAGATCATGGGGACACAGCTGGCATCCCTTCAGCAGGAGATATCGAACCTCAGGAGCATCGATGACAAGAAGGACCAAGAAATCGAGGAACTGAAGAAACAGTTATCAGGGGTGAGAATGAAGAAGGAACACAGGGAAAATTATCACCGACGATCCATTAGGATCATCGACCCAAACACATGCCAGGAACTGAAGCCGGAAGAGGCATACAAGTGGGGACTGATCGACTGGACCATGTCTGTTAAACTGCAAAGCCAGGAGTGCGACTGGGAAGAGATCACTATAAGGGACCCAGACGGAGAGTCATCGGTGCTCCATGACAAACAGACGGGCAAGTGGTACTCGGTGGAGGAGGCGCTGAACGCCGGTAACATAAAACCTGAACACGTGCAGCAATATCACAGTGATGAAATAAGCATCCAAGAGTTTGGAATCATGGTTTCTGGCAGAAACAAATGACAGCAATGTAGAAATAACAGATTTTTACCTGCACCAGGAGAGCCAGTGGGAGGATAAAACCAATAAAACCATTCAAACACTTACAAAAATGTACACACACATACGCAGTAGACAGATGTATAAGACAGCACAAGCATGGCGATTTGAGGCTCATCTCTTGCCCCCAGGAAGGCACATCATCAATGGCTCCAGTTGTATGAATTGGCAAAAAAATTGCCATCTATCAAGCTGCTTTAGATGAAATTGGCACAAGCTCACACATGAAACACACGTTAAAATTCAAAAGCCTTTAAAGCAAGTAAGCCCCATATTCGTAAGCAAACTAACAGACCAGAGCAATAAAATAAAGTTCCCCTTAGCACCAATGCATTCGCATGGAGCCATTGATTAGCCCAAAACACACGGCTTAGATATCGTATCAATTGTGTGAATTTTTTTTCGCATTTAGCCACCCTGTCACAGCGTGCTGCAGAGTGGACGAGAAAGGAGAAATAATACTGCTGTTGCCCCCCTCCCCAGTTTTTTACACCCCTCTATCAAACAAGCAGCCCCCCCCCCCCCAATTATTTTCTTTTGTGGAAGTGGCACACCCTGTAAATTAGGCCAGAGGCCCCTGACTTGGAGGCTTACATGCAATTTACATTATCTTACATCACTCAGCTTATCAAATCTCCGAGATTTGTGGTAACTATAATATTTAAAGTGTGTGATGGGTATAGAAAATAGATGGATGGAATATTAAGGCAGGGCTGAAGTGCACAACTTCCAAGAATGGACCTTTATTTTCCCACAAGAGACAAAAAATGCTTTTACAGAAAAAAAAATGTTTATTTTGCGAACAGTTTGCATCTCGTAAATGCAAAAATTTGAAATACAAAACATTAAGCGATTTATGTACAAGTCAAACGGACCTTGGTGCCTTGAAATTGGATCCCACTACAAACAAGTACAATAAAGAATTAAGTGCAATTTCACATTGATCTAGAGCATTAGGTTGTAATATATACAAACATTCAAGTACATGGCTCAAAATTAATCCCATAACTCCTGAGCTTGAACAGTGCAGACATTAAATCACAAATGTCAGCTTACGACCACATTTCGCTGTTCAAGGAACTCAAAATCATCATCGATTAAGCCAGTGTTTCCCAGCCTGGTCCTTGGGGACCCCCAGATGGTCTGCATTTTTTGCTCCCTCCCAGCTGGAGCAAAAACGTGGACAATCTGGGGGTCCCCGAGGACCAGGTTGGGAAACACTGGATTACGGGACCGGAGTCCTAAAGCTAATACTAACACCGGCTGCAGTAGTTAAATAATAGCTATGATCTCAACTGTGCAAAAACATTTACTAAAGATTGCAACAAAAGAAAATAAATTAAATACCCAAGCAAATTAACAACAAAAAAAGCTATAGAATAAACTGCTGCACTTTATGACAGAAAGACAACAGGTAATATTAAACCGAATCAAATTAAAGCCAAAATGTGATCCCATAATTATACTGGCAAAAAGCTCAACACGTTTACGGTAGAAAGCGGAATACTGTGGGTAATTCACCCTCAATAAGCAGGTTAGATTACCCAGAGCAAGAAGAGTGGAAAACACTACATAGCTAAGCGACACCACAAATTAAGTACGTTAAAACTGAAGAATAGTGGTAAAAAGGTACTTAAACAACCTAGAGGTTCTTCTAATACAATAATTAATTATTATACTTCCAACCTAAGATAAGTAATCACATAAAATGTGTTATACATAAGAGCTGTAGTTGGGGTATTCAGAGTGTTATGGACCTTCAGATGACATTTTTCATTATGACCAAAGTTGATAAATGGGGAGGGAGAGAAATAAACACTATTTCAATTTAAACTGGGTGCGAATATTTCTTTTTGTCCTCCTGCCATTCTCCGGGGGTCACTGCACCTTTCTCTGCGCATTGGGGACCTCACCATGGACTTGGTTCCCATCTGAAGCAGGAATGAAAACATTTAGCAACAACAGGACAGTTAAGGCTTTGCTCAGAGGCTTTAGTGATTTGATGCAGACTGCAAAGTATTCCTGGATGGTGTAACCCAGTGGTTCAGGGGTCTGTGCTCCTGTCTGAAGGTTGTGGGTTCAGAGCTTGGTAGGGCATAAACATACTACCATCAGACCATTTATCAAGGCCCTTAACCCCAGTCGCTTCAGGTTTGTTGGCTAAGTAAAAGTGTCCAAAATGTACCCAATTCTACCTTGGGCAACTCTGTGATTAGCTAACTAGATTTGTACAGAAACTTATCCAGCAACTAAGTTCCTTCCACCAGACCAACGTAAACCTTATCATGGGTGCAGAAATCACATTCTACCGTTTTATTAGTGGGCCACTGATGTAACCATTAATAAACCTGGGATTGACTGAAGGAGGCAGTCCATGTTCTGTACATCAAGACAGTTTATCCTACAATTCTGAGTCAGACCCTACATTTAACACAAGTCTTTTCCAGGTTAAACTTCAGTGTGTTATAAACCAATGAAATAGTACAAGTTGCTAAAGCTATTAAAATTCCAAAGACAAAATTTCACTTGTGTTTTGTTCTGATTTGGAAAGAAATTTGTCAGCATTTCAAAATACATAGTGCTTTCTGTTTGGGACAAAATAATATAATAATAAAGCACACACACGACATACAAAGCCAAAGCTGATGAGCCATATTGACCCGACGTATTGAGGCCAACGGGAAACAGGCACAATGGGGACATGGCAGATTACCTGGCAGACTTTGCTGTAAATGGGAGAGAGTGGATTGAGCGGGTTGTGGTGGGTGCACAGGACTAGAACGCAAACGGGCAAAAAGACCTGGAGGGAGAAGGAAGAAAAAACAGGGGGTGACAGGTGAAGGGGGACAAACAGCAGACGGGCTAGATTCAGAGCGCGGCGTGCACACGGTGACAGTGATGGGAGGATGGCGTTCACAGCGGGACAGCAGGAGAGAGGACAGGGAGCAGGGACAGTGACAGACTGATAAAGACACTCCCCGCCAGCCCGGAGACGGGGGCTTACTGTGGGCGAGGCCATGGTTAAAGGTTCCTGGAGCTGGTCCTGTGATGACAGCGTCCTTCGAGGCCAGGGACGGGGTCGCTGAGTCCGGCCCGAAGGAGAGGACAGGGAAGCTGAAGGTGTGCATGGGGACAATGGCTGGGAGGATGCCTAACGTCCCTGGTGTCCCCAGGCTCGCATTGCCCATTGAGAGGAGGCTCAGAGATGAAGAGGCGGGGCTGGACAGGGCTGATGCCGAAGTGCTCTTCACGCCCTTCGGGGAGAGGAAGCGGGTCGTTAGCGGATACGACGTCACACGAACGATTAAAGCGCGCAACTTAAATGTGTGACAGACTCACGGCCGGTATCGGGGCGGACGCCGGGGGGGCCGCCGTAAGGTTAAGTGAAGATGTGAGGAGTCTTGCCACGCCCTGAGAGCCGTTGGCGGAATCCCCATTTTCTCCACAAGGTGGGGCCACCAAAGTGAGCTTCTGGGTGGAGACCTTCTTGGCCGCTGTGCTGGGTGACAGTGGCACAGCTGAGACTTGATTCGAGGAAGGAGATTTGTGCGACGCGATGACACTGGTGACAGATGGGAGGGAGCTGGCGATACTCTGCACCAGCCGGCTCTGGGAAACGCTGGGCTTGGCCACGGCAGGCAGGGAGAAGGCAGGCTGGAAGGCCGAACCGGGCGAGGCGGAGCTGTGCGGCTTGGGCAGGTAGCTTTGGGGAGCGGCCATCTTGCCGAGGCTGACGGGGGTGACGTTGGACGGGCCGGAGGGGTGACCGAGGAAAGCCTGCCCCTTTGAAACTGGTGGCTGGACGCCCGGGCAGGCGGGTGCGTACTTGGGCACCTTGCCCTGGGCGCCACTCAACAGGTTACTGAGCCCGAACTGCATGGTCGCGGGAAAACCTTTCTGGTGCTGACTGTGCTGTAAGAAGGATTTGGGGGCCGGGGACGGTACGGGATTGGATGGGGCAGGCTGCACAGCTTTGGGAAGGGCGTAGTTTTTTGCCTTAGCCTGTACTCCGTCTGCCAGCGCTTGGCTAGACAGAACCTTGGGGGACACCGCCACATCCTTGTAGGGCGGGATGACCAACAGCTGGGTTGCGTCGACCTTCCTGTCTGGCGCGAGCTGTCCGTGGGCGAGGGCCTGCTCTGCTAGGAGGTTCAGCGGCGACTGTGGGGGAGCACCAGTCATGCTGGACTGCTTGAGGGCACCCTTCCTCTCTTCCGGCAGGCCTACGTCTGGTGATGGCTTGCATGTCAGGGGGAAGCCGAAGTCGGGCCCCACCCTGCCGTCATGATTGAGGGCCGCCAGCTCCTCGGACACAGCCCCTAGCGAGGGGGGGTTGTGGATCAGGTCCCCATCCAGTGAATCGTCCATGGTGAAGGTATGAGGGGCTACCACAGAGCCAGGACAGGGAGCGGCCACGTTAGAGAGGCCAAGGAGGCCCCCTGAAGTGGGCAGCAACACAGGCGGGGGCACTGAAGCGGGCAGGGCAGGGGATTTCTTCTCAAGTTTCACTAGTGATTCCTGAGATTCAGAAAAAACAATATTTTGATTTGAAACTGCTCTGATGATAACAATAGTGCCTCATATTGCATTAGCTAGCCGGGAGTGGTAGCCAGCAGGCAGGATTACAGAAGTATTCTACTGTCTACAAACCTTTGTTTTCATTTTCGGAGCAGTTATGACTTTCTTCTTTGTCCTAGAAAGACAGCGGGAATTGTTAAGCTCTCAGGAATTTTAGCACAATTATCATTAAGGGCTCGTCAGTGAGTCAGTATTACTTACGGCAGGCAAGTCATGTGACTATGAACCCTCCTGGTCTCCTTGAACAACGTCCTGTGGAAAGGTGATAGATCGAAGGGCAACATTTTTAAAAAAAAAAGGATGGCTGTGAACATGAGCTCTTTAAGATGAAGAGAAGATGGGGGCACATCCCACAGGGGACGATGATGCGTGGTCTTTAGGTCGCTACCTAGCTTGCATCCAGCCTTTGGGCCAAAGTGGCTTGACTTCCGCTTCTAGGAAAGCCTTGAGGTACTCCTCAGCGCTCTGAGACTTATTCCTCTCTAGTTCGTACCGGCAAATCTTCAGTTCGACCACTGTGCAAAGAAAGTGCCTGGCGGAGAAAAAACGAGCGTTAACAAAAGGAAGAGGAAGGCAAAAAAAAAAAAACATTAATTCAGCCACTTGCTTCCAGTTCACACCAGGGAAATGACACCTTGACCTTAGGATTTAGTTCTAAACTTGTTTGGCTATTTTCTGAAACGCTTAATGACTATAGAGACTTCATCAAGCTACCCCGGCCCAAATGGGCCTAAAAAAAGAGCAGCAAGCATGAAGACTATGTGACCTTACCTTTCCTTCCAGCACCAGGAAGGGCTACAGGTCTGCACATGTGTCTCGCACCACATAAATGAATATTTCTCTCCTCCTTCAGTGAGCATTATCTCCATATTAATCAAAATGTGATTTATGTAACTGGTCCTCCAATAACCATCTGTAAGAGCAACTCATGTTCCGCTAACAGAGAGCAGTTAACGTAACCAGAAAGGGCATTTCTTCAATAGATGATATTCAAATCGCATTTCCCCAGCCCCCACTGATCTGCAACCAGGCATTATTCATTTTTAAATACTTTTCATCAAAGCTCTCAATTGCCAGGATCTCGAATCTCAGCAGAGTAATCTTTACTTTATAAAACATGACATTCAAGCTTTCCTCATAGATTAAAACAGCTGTAATCAGAATCTTATACAGATTTTATACCCTACCAGACACGACGGAGCGCCACAAAGACGGCTTAAGTATTCTACAATTCCCATGGAATTTTGCAATCAAAAGACTGCGGCTCAAATGCTCTCCAAAATCAAATATAGCCCTCAAGATTCTGCCTACTACTATTAAATGCAGAAATACCTTGTGTGCTGGCTACATGTCAGCTGCCCGGGGGGGAGGATGCAAACATTAACTGGCAGAACAGCCCTACAGCAAAAACAAAATACTAAGTTTAAAAAAGAAAGTGTGTGTCAAGAACGACGGATAGGTACATCTGTGCCAAGCTGGGAAAAATACATCTGTGTGCTTTGGACGACGACAAAGTCTGAGGGCACAGAAGGAGCCGAACCTCAGGGGACAACAGGATGTGAAAAGCGTTTGGCCAGTGTATTTTTCCTACATGAACAGCACCCAAATCAGGAACGCATGCAATAAGAAAGCCAACTGTTCAACCCGACATCGTTATACATATTTCAATGTTAATTACACATTGGTACCTGTCTTGGATTATAAATCCCTCACTGACAGCTTTTTACCAAATTCTTTGTATCATTATGATCCAAGCTTTAGACTAAGGGCAAATATCACTCACACCCCACTCTGTGTATTGAAAAACTGCCCGAGCACTTAATTCACCTGCTTTCATTAATAATGTTTGCATAACTGCAGTACTGTCAGTCGACCCTTTGAAAGGTTCATGTCAAACCAACCCAAAGCACTTTCTTCTGATTCAGCTGAACTTTCTGAGATTAACTAATCAGAAAAGTCAGAAGTCTCATCTCTGATATGGGGGACATTCCAGAACATTCTTTAGATTTCTATCACCCCTTTTCTGTTGGTATGCAGGAACAGCACTTAGGCAGACCAAACAAGAAAAGGAGAGAAAAGCAAAAAACAAATCTCTGACAAACATGGACACCCACCACTCCGAAGGGCTTTGCCGTGAAGCACAAACTTCATGTGAGTTTCTTTAAAAAGTAACACTATCCCCCCCCCCCCCCCCACCGGGTCCGTTCAGCCTCCATAAAAAGCTGGACTCTTGACGGTGCTGAAATGATTACACAAGCAAAGGCAGACACATGCCCTTCCCTCAAACCGTTTCATTACTCCCTCACTGACACACACACAAGGACACTCACTCTTTTCGCATGCCTCTATTTTTGCTATACGGTTCTGTCAATAGTGTACCCCAGCCATGTGCCCTATACTGCCTGGGACTGGCTTGTGACCAGGGAGTATTGGTTAGAAGATGGAAGGACAGATTTACCCATATTAGAGAGGTCACGATTACTTGATTATAAAATTCTTTTGATCATTTGGCAATATGGCGGAAGGAGATCGGCAATTGCCTTAAAGAACACATTCGGGTTTTACGGACTCACCCAATAACGCTATAGATACAGGCGTGTAAAAAATTGAGACTACAGCACAATTTCTTGTTTCACTCATTTTTTAAATTTATGCGTGTGCGTCTGTATATTATATATTTTTTTTGCAAACTGCAGCCTGGTTCTTCTCCGTTTCTCATTAATGATGGGCTTCCTTGCTTTTTGGGACTTCAGCTCCACTTCTAATAATAAATAAATAATGATAATAATAATAACAAAAAAGCAAAATAATAATAATAGATTCTTTATTGATCACTGTGGGGAAATTCTCTTTACGGCTCCCCCAACTTGCTCTCTGTAGGTGAGGGACAGCCACCCAAAGAAGCACCTAGGGAGCTGGGGGTTAAGGGTCTTGCTCAAGGACCTGCAGATGCGCCCAGGCCAATCACAGGCACAGAGGCTTAGCCCACTGAGCCACACGCAGTCCCCAAGGATCCTGATACGAACTGTCCTAGCAGTGCACTTCACACCTGCACTTAATGTTTCCCATTCCTTTTGAAGGTCACTTGATGTCATCTGATTCATGAGAAACTGTTGGATAAGTTACTGGTCATCTCTGGCATTAGAAAGTCGCTTCCTCCCTCTGCCTGTCTAATTTCTGGTCATTCCCAGTGTCTCCTGCTTCACCTTCTTCTTGTGTACTGCTGTCTTAGAAACTTTGGACCTTGAAGCAACCTGCCTCACCGTGTAGCCTTCTGGCAGCAGAACCACGATTAAACAAGGATTTAAAAATGCAGATTTGTTTAAAAATATAGAGTGGTCTCTTAATTTTTTCCACGGCTGTATGTATTTAGCTTCCCAGAGTAGCCTAGCCCGTCTTTGCTATCACTTTGACTTACATCATTTTGCTTAATTTACTTACTCCGATTCCTGTCAATATAAATCACTGCTAAAACGACGATCAGGCCTGTCGATTAGTCGCATCATTTTAGATAATACAGCATATGAAAACCATGTAATATTTTTGTGAACCTAAGGCTGAACGATATTGGAAAAGGTTCACATTGCGACATTTGAAGTTTTTGTAATACTTAGGGATTGAAAATGAACTATACAGCCAAATAGACTTTGTTGGCAGATAAATCTATCCTGCCTCGCGCCAATTGCAATGTTTATATTAAATTATAAATAAATGAATATTCAAATCGTCAGATTTATAGATTACTTGATTACTGATATAAATCGATAGTCACTCCCTATCCCATATACACAACAAAGCTAAAGATCTGTCCCATCTTATGCAGAAAACAGCAGGAACCAAAATGAACATGACCTTACATCACCTGATTTCTTCATTCCACTGAAACTTTTTCCTGGGTCCCATTACCCTTTTCCCGGTCTTCTCCTCATCCTCGTCTTCATCGGAGATAACCTTCTCCTTCTCCTTTCCCTCCTCCAGCATCCTGCAGAATAAAAGAGTTCACAGCCTTCAACTTCAACCCTCGGCACTGAAACTCAAAGAAACAGATCCACACATACTTGGCAAACTTGGCTTGCGTGTGAGCTTGACACTCTTCTTGGTACTTAGCGATCTGTTCAGGCATCGATCGGCCGATAGCCTCCTTCAGCTTCTGAAGCGGTTCTTTGAGACGGCCGTCCTGGGGAGGGGGAATGGGTTGTCATGGAGACAGCATCACAGACATCCATCTATCTTTTGAGTGATTGAGTCGGCGACTCTGCGGTAATTAAACGCCTCCGATAGTAAATCCTAATGAAAACTGTCTCCGCTGAAAGAGCTTCTAAGCATCAGGATAATAAGGGCTGTTCATAATGCTGCTTCTCACTTCACCTAGACGAAATACTTAGAGATCTTACTGTTATTAGAATATTCGGACTGTGACCTCTTACGTGGACCATTATCCATAATGAGATATAAGCAAAGCCCTTTAGGTTTTCACCTTTTTGCATTAGCACTTCTATAAACTATGTATCCTGGACATTTTTTCATGTAAGCCTGGATTCACACAAGTCGGTTTTACTTAAATCGAGAGTTACTTGTACTATCATTTATTAATGAATGAATATAAAAAATTAAAGGTCATAATATTGGGAGGACAGGGAAGCCCCCAGCCTGTAACGATCTACTGTAAATGTGCAACTCGAGGGACACTTGGGCCGGCCATCCCACAGCTTTTGGCTGCCCGGTTTGATCACTATGGACACTATGATGCTTGGTTCTGCGTTATTTAAATGAATATGTGGGATGACAGGAAGGGATGCGGCATGTCAGCTGTTACACGTTCAAAACAGACTGGGGAACGCAAAGCTCACAATCAGACTAGTTAAATATTAACCAACCCAGCCTTGACAACCACCACCATAAGCTACACTTGCAGATTACTCATTCACTCAGAATATGTTAACATTTAGGGGGTGGGGGCGCACAACTCATTTACAACAAATCATACTTTGTCACCTAAGGCTTAATAATTAACCAAATAAAGCGTAAACTAGATGCTGTTGGAATGATAATGTACTCCCCAGACTGCCCCCTGAGCCCCTCCCCCAATCTCTACTCCACCCACAACCTCTATCTGTAGCCTCCCTACACTAGGCTTGGATGACATCTAGTTTTTCCCCACCATCATATTATACCATTCTATACAGTGTTTTGGCGGTACTTTCGAAATTTAACGCTATTACAGTATTTTGAGGTTGTAGTGGTGGGGTCCCCACGATAAAAACCAGGAAAAATATTGCAGCATATCAAAAATATTACCGTAATACTTACCAAACCTACCCTACACACTCTTCCCACCTCTCCAAGAAATTCTTATTAAAAATTTTTTTAAGCTTTGCATGAGTTGTAATGTAATCAGCTTCACCAAATCCGCATCTGCTCTTTCATGCCTCCATTGCATAGGACTTGGGCTAAGTGTCACGATTACCATGGGGGAATTTCGATTTTGTCAAGTGTTTGAGGACAGTTCGTCCCCAGTATGTCTTGCTGACCACCAACTGACTGCTACCTATAAATTTTGCCAGACTGCAATGAAAATAAAATTATAAAAAATATACATAATATATGAAATATTATAAAAAATAAAACGTTTTTTTGGAACATTCAGAAAATCATCTTGTGACTCCTCCCTCCTCTCTTATGCACCAACTTTCTGAATGTGTTTTTATCTTCAACCTCAGGGTCGGGTTGGGTTTGGGTTAGTCTTTTTTATGCAAGTTTTTTTTATTTACGCATAAATGGCTTTTTATGCTTGCTGGATCCTTTGCAACTGTTCCAGTGTGAAGTTTGCGACAAGTGGTAAGGCAAATGGCTTACTATAGTCATTATCATGCTGTGCTAACAGGTCTCTGTGCCTTGCTGACTAAGCTGGTTAACGTTATTCTTCTAAATGCAGCATTTTACATTATATTACATCTTGCCAGGCTGCAGCTTCAGTGAATTATAAAATGTGAATTATAAGTTTTATATGCTGGTGTTTTGTTTTGAATTAACCAAAGATAGCTAAAACTTATAGCCTGCTACCTGTCTGTAAATAATAGTGCAAATGTTAGCTTTTTTGATTGGCCTTTTCTTATTAAAGAAATATTAGTGTTTTGTATGGAGTCTTAGCATTTTACCAGCGTAGTTTTAAAATGCAGTCTGTGAAAATCGGTCTCTGTAGCATTAGTATTTCTGCCGTTTTTAGTTTGGGTTGGGTTTAGGTTTTAGACTTGTGAGTACTATTCAGGCTGGGTCAGATTCGATCTCAAGTTCTCAAGCTTTAATTCCAGGCCCATACAGGACTCTAGTCTGCAGACTCCCTTTCCGCCCTCTGATGCTATCTAGCACTGTCTCAAAGTTTGATCAGTTTCAGGGAGTCAACCAGAAAATGAGCAAAGTTTGAAAAAGATTGGTCAAATATTTTTTGAGTTATTGTCCTAACAAGAAAAGTGGCTCCAACAGTGGACTGGTCCATAAAAAACATACGTATCCCCCATCCGGGGAATACAATAAAACTCTGTCAGCCATGCTTTATAGTCAGTGCCACTAAATCTACATAAATTTGAATAAAATAAGGTACGAAATGCACTATGAAGCTCTCCTCCCAGTGGGAGATCGTACACAATGCCACCATCTCCCTTGGCAACTAGGGGAGAAATCGTTTTAGTGTATGACCATCTTTTGGTACAACATTCCCTATACTTTATACCCTGCTTCCAAGAGACCCTGTCAGCATGACAGGCTGGCCTACCCCCCCATGCAGGGAGGAATGTGGTGGCCACTGGGCCACCGCACTCAGAACGCCATCATACCTGCTCGTGCAGATGCAGTTTCTTGGCCCTTTTGACGAGTGTGTCTTTGCTGCACGGCAGGAAGGAGGCCAGGTAGGCGTAAATTCCAGAGCGCACCGGACTGCTGAGCTCCCGGGACTGAATCTCAATGCTGGTGGCCAGAAACGGGGCAGATTCAATCACATCAGAGAAGAGGCCCTTATTCAACGCTCAGTGGTCAAAAAAAATGAAGGACATCAAAACACCTACTCAAGCAGCATGCTGTTTACGTCTTGAGTGAAAAACTTCTGCTTCCCCTCTCCTTCTGAGCCTTTGGCGGCCTGTGAAGTCATAAAGAGAGTCAGTCGGCTTTTAACTTCCCATAAAAGGAGTCTCTGGTGCTGAGGCTGGACAGAGCAGGGCAGAGAGAGCAGCTGTTCAAACGGAGCAAACTCTCGAAATGAAAAGGCTGAAAGACTAACCTGTTATGCTGGATTAAAGCCTAATTAAAACTATTAAATTTATATGAATATAGGGGACTAAAGTTTAACATGGCAATTTATGGGGAATAAAAGATTCTGAAACACTCAATGATAAAAATGATGGACAAAGACCTGTCCCCTTAATAACATTCACTTCCTCCACTGAAAAGAAGGTGCATTAAACAAGCAATTTCTCTTGGAATATGTAAAAGGTCTGTTATGCAATTTAAGGGCGTCACATCCATCTTCCAGACAGCGAGAGGAAACCAGAGGAAATCTGTGCAATCAGGGGAGCAAAAATGCCAAACATGACCAGCGCTTTGTAGATAGAAAATATGAAAATACAGTTTTGTCTGGCTTTTTGAGGTAGTAATAAGACTTTAAGTTCCCAGACGTACAGTTTCAAGTGCATTGCAGCATATAGACTTGATGCAATCTCAGGAAACTGAAGGCCCAACTTTTAGACCAAGAGCAATGTAAACAGCACCTGTGTCAGATCTCTGATTCTCTTCTCCAGTGATGGGGGGAGCCCCTCAGGGAAAGGGGGGGGCTGCTTCTGCGGCTGCCCTACAGTCATAGGATCGCTGTTCTCATCCAGTCCGGGGGGGCTTGGTTCCGGGGACTCATACAGGAGTTTGTCCAGATCGATGTCGAAGTCGATGGTGCTGGCGGCCTGCAGGAGGTCACTCTCGTTGGTCGAGCCGATGAGGGAGAGGAGGGGGTCGGTGACGTTGAGGCCCGTGTCCGGCTCGCGGGTCAGCGGGGCCATGCTAGGGGCCGGCTTGGCTTCTTCTCTTGGCAGCGACTCTTTGGCCTTCTCGAATCTCTTCAGCATTTCGCTGACGGCCATAGGGCCAGAATGCTTCTTCTTCTTTCTCTCTTCTGTCGCGTTGAGCGGCACGATGCTTTTCAGAAAGAGAGGCAAGAAAAGCTCATATGAACAGCAACGTAGGCTAGGAAAGCCCTCATGGCCAAAGAGAAGACAATGCCAGACTGAAATGGTAGCAAAACCGAGTATTTACATACATACACATTTTATTTATTTAGCAGAGGCTTCTATTCAAAGGGACATTCTTTCTTTTGAAAAAGGAGGGTCAGCCAGGGCTCGGGGTCTTGCTCAGGGGCCCAAAACAGAAACCGCTCTGGTGACCCTGGGATTTGAACCAGCGACCTTCTGATCACAACCACAGCATCCTAATCCGCTGAGCCACACACTACCCCCATGAAGTTTGCCGTGTTGGCTGGGAATCACACCCAGGTCAACTGCTTGAAAGGTAGCTATGCTAACCACTATACCTCCATAAGTTATTTCAGTAATGAAGAAAAACACAATTAAGGGGACCTCAAAATTTACATTGCCTAAAACCTAAAACTCTCCTAAAACAAAGAACATTTTAGATGCACATAGATTAACTAGAGAAGTTAACATTGGAAACGTAAACTTATTGAATCGATCTCAAAGAACACGAGGTAGCGAAATATAGGTATTGCAGATTTATGGCTAGCTATGTATTGATTGCGCAATAAAGACAATGTGTCAAATTCTGTGGAAAAAAAAAAATCCGTGCAAGCTTTATGAAGGACTCAATAAGCAAATGAGAGGCAGGAACCCAAGCCTGGGGCAGGTATTGAAGAAATAATCATGTAATTGGGAAGCCTGAAAATGAGACGAAATGAGCAGTTCGCCAGGTCTGGAAACACCAGTTAGCCCGAAGTGTCTCTGCAATTCACATGGGCAGGATAAGCGGCCATGTCGGAGTTTCAGCGCACACACTAAACGACTCGAACTCACCCAGTCTTCGCGATCTTGGATTTTTTGTGTTGGCCCTCCTTTTTCTTCTTGACTGACTTTACATCCCCCTCTTTTAATTTCTTCCTCTGAAAACAAGACATAACAGGAAAGTTGGCCATCTTTTGTCATGATGTACCCTGAAAATAATTCCTAGGATCATAAAACGAATTTTAAAAATACTTAAAAACCATTAAACGGAACACCGTACCTTTGGGGACTTTAGTTTCTTCTTGTCATCATTAATATAGTCATCACTCTCAGATTCTGAGGCTTGTCTGAATTGCAGTGTCCCCGAATTAATATAAAATCCCCCGTATTTTGTTGTAAGGGAGGCTGGAACAAGTTCATCATACTACAACACAGACAAGGTTAAAATTGGGCTTTTCTACTAATATGACTTAAATATTCAGAACGTGAATATATACATTTGTATTTGCACATTGCAATGTATTAAAAACGTAAAAGGACGTACTGCTTCTGAGTTATCGATGAAGGAATCCGTCTCATCATATCCATAGCCCATATCAACCAAGTCTTGCATGCGATCCTTCTTCCGTTTACTTCCACCCTGATATGGAAAGACACTCAAGTTACAGAACATTGCTGATCAGACACATTTCACAGCCTTGGTGACATAGAAGAGGCCAGACTCACATATTTCTCTTCAAACTTCTTAGCCAGGGCCTCGACCTCCCTCTGACTCTCCTCCAAACTTTTACTTGACTCTTTGATTGCATTGCTCTGCAAACAGGTTGACCATTTAAACTTCCCGTTTTACCAATGCACTTCAACAATCATGGTATTTTAATCGCATTT
This sequence comes from Mormyrus iriodes, assembly GCA_011763525.2. NCBI lineage: Eukaryota > Metazoa > Chordata > Actinopteri > Osteoglossiformes > Mormyridae > Mormyrus > Mormyrus iriodes. The sequence goes on along the minus strand of JAAGVU020000092.1, from coordinate 23,416,229 downwards.
CTATGACATCGCCGTGCCGATTAGTAAAGTTTAAAGCAATGTGTGGAAAACCAGTTACGGTGAAGAACAGCGCGCACTTCTAAATACCAAGACTTGAACGGGCAAAAATTGAAACAGCAGGTAAGTGTACCGAGACCCAGTGTTACAATGTTACCTTCTTCTTAATAAGTTCAGGGTAGTAAAACTCCGGACAGCGCCTCTGATCGGGCTCGAAAAGGGCGAGAACCAGCCGTAAGCTGGTCTCCACTTTCCCGTTCTGCAAAGCGGCTGCAACAGCCGTGTCCTCCTTTGCCGGGATCTTTAGTAAACTTGCGGACAGCGGGACGTTGCTTGAGAGGGTGGTCAGCTGTATCCTCCGTAGCTCAGCCATTAAGCAGATCCTTACCTGTCTTACCTGCTTTTACTCGCTGGCTGCTGTCTAACGAAAAAATATGAATTAAAAAATAATCTTGCACCCGTATTAGCTGGAAAGCTGGCTCTTTTTGCAGTTTACATCTCGATGCTGGGTTTCAATTAACCGATGCCTTATAAGCATTTCCCACTTCATGCTATGCTGGTTTTCTAAAAGGGAAACGCATGAGGCTATTTAGCATGCCACATAATATGACTTCGTCTCGACCCACACTTGCACCGATGGGGGCATGTGGGAAATTAAGCATTACCCCGGTTCCCGAACTCCGTTAATTTAGGCTCCCAAACGGAGCTAACCTGCGATGTCAACGCGACAGAGCCTTAATTCCCCATGATATGGTGCATATCCATGCCCATGTAAACAGCTAGCCTAGCCTGACTAGATCTACTTGAGATCGTCACTACAAATATTTCGATGACACCAGGAGCCCAGGAGAGCTGTAAGTTTCACCGAAAGCAATTTGATCGCTACCAAAATAACTGTCTACTTTGCATCTTTAATTCATTTTGGCAGCTGCTTCAAGTAAGTCCAGTGCATCCTCGGTGATCACAAACATTGATGTTACATTATTGAGTACTACAGTGACTTGCACTGCACCGCCAAGGTACTTTAATCACTTATTAGAAAGCTATAAACGATAGCTATATAATAGCCGTAAACAATTATTCGTTGCATGTTTTGAGCCTTATTTATCCCCCCATGCAGCTAAAAGCACAGCCTGTCATTTCGTCATCATGCTGCGCCGCGTCGCGCCCGAGTGTGCATGTTCCTACATATCTGGCTTTTCCCTTTGTGGGCATTGTCGCCTAGTGGGAAACGCTGCAAATTTAATCCGCCATAAGCTGGTAATAAATGATTATTTGCAATTCATGAAAACATCTGTTTTAGGGAAATTGCACATTATCTAAAATAAATAAATAAATAAAAATAACTACAATAACTATTATTATAATTATTGTTGTTGTTATATTATTATACCCACAAGTGCATTTTATTGTGTTCTCCTAGAATTAGTAATTCTCACTTATTAAGAGTGAGTTAATGGACAGTAGAATAGGGTTATCAGTATGTATTTGTGACTCATAAAGATGCTTCCTTTAAAGAAAATACTCTGTCCCATAAAGCTAAAGGTGGTGGAGGGGTGGGGACGACGGTGGCTCAGTGGGCAGCGGTTGGGGGATTTTCTCTGTGTTGGTTTGCTCCCACAGGTCAAAGACATGCATTTACATGATCCCATCTTGATTGTTCCCCAGCCTTGATCCCCTGTGCTGCCTTGAATGGACTCTAGGTACCCCATGGCCCTGACCAGGTTAAGCAGAAGGCAACTAATGCACAATAAAAAGCAGAGATACTTTGGTTCTACAAAAAGTAACTGATATCTTGTTGGGTGGATAGAAGAACATCACTATGGTTCCCAAAGCCCTCCTCAGGGGCATTCCAGCTATTCCATATAATTGTTAAATTTCACCACCAGCTCAGCTCGCTTAATTAATTAAATAATTACATGAGGTGTTGATTAGCCAAACACAGTATTCCAGTTGTCAAGTAAACAAATACATGGGCATGTTGTATGATTATTGTAGATACTGGGGTGACTTTAGGAGATGTTTTGAAATGGCTAACCTGACACACTTAGACATAAAATCGTAGTTTTACACTAACACTAAGATAAATTTGCTTTGGCTTAGTAATGGATTTATGTGTGTGAGGTAGTGTATATAGATTCTAATATTATGCAAACATTTCATTTCAAAGCTGTTATTCTTTTCATTAACACTTCTGTTTGAATATCACAGCCATAACCAGTTCAGTACAGGGGCACAGCTACAGGTGGGCAGGGTGTGTGCAGCACCCTCCGAAACGGATCATCAGCCCACCCAAACAGACCAAATCTAACCAATTATTGGTGATTCAATAGAATTGCTAAATAATTTTTTTTCTCCCTTTTACCCCCCCCCCCCAAAACACTGGTGCCCAAGCACTGCTTCAGTATGTGTACAGGGTTGTACATGCACCCTTCTGACTGCCAACAGAAATTTGACATGCACTGCTCTGATTCACGTCCCCATTACGCAAGAATCACTACCGATTTGGGGAGGTGAGACCAGCTCACAGGCGTTTTACGGACATATTGAAATTACATGCTGTTTTCAGGCAACTTTCAACGCAGGATTTAGCTAATTCATTTCACCACCAGTGGGAGTTTGCCATATTTTATCATCAAATCACCTGAATCGCAAGTTCAGATGTGCATCTAGACGATAATTTGTACACAGCACTTGGCTGGAACTCTACGTGTCATGCATGTAATATCACAGTTTAACTCTACACCAGTGGTCACCAACCCTGCTCCTGGAGATCTACCACCCTGCACAGCTTAGGTTCAGCCCTAATTTAACACACCTGATACAGGTCATCAGGCCCTTCAGTAGCATCTCAGTATTAGAACCGACTTAAATTAAACAAAGCTGGCTCCAATACTTATCCATATCAGTTATGTTAAATGTTACCGAAAACCCGCACCAGTACTATGAATTTAAGATAAAAATCCTGGGAACCAGTTTCATGATTGACAAGGTAACATGAAGTGTTTGAGATGTTGGTGTGGAATACTACAAAGACAACCACCTTACCCTCATTCTACGTAGATCCTGGTTGTAGTTAACAGATACACTTATTCCCAAATTGTTAAAACTATTCTTAACTGGAGCCAAACCGATGGATATTGAAGATCATTCGGTAAATGTGCCCATGGTAAAAAGCTTGTATTTATTATCTATCACTGATAATTAGTCACCCTTCTGTCACTGACATCTCTCCTATATGCCCTGCTGCTGTACCACTGTTCGTCCTGCCATTTGAAGAAGCACCAGCACCTGCCTGCCATCACCTGCCTGTCCTCTGCTTTGTGACTTAAATGTTAAAATTGGGACAGTATAATTTGACCTCCTCTGCCAGCCCCTGGAGGATGGGCTCCCTCTTTGAGTCTGGTTTCATCCTTCTAGGGAGTTTTTCCTTGCCACAGTCACCTCTGGCTTCCTCACTGGGGGCTTCGGGCGGGGATAATGTAAAGCGGTTTGAGACAATGTAATGTTGTGAAAATGCGCTATTCAAATAAAACTGAATTGAATTGAGTTACTGTGATAAACACTGGAAACATTCAGCAAATTATTCACACGTGGTAAAACTTTTAGCTGTCACTCATAATTTGTTGCAATCAGTTGTTAAGTTGTCAAAATATTTCGAGGGGGTGGCAGGGGTCATATCTTTGAAGTGGGGGCTCTGATGATCATTTGTTGAGCAAATTGCTGCGATAAAATTTGCTGAGTGTGGTTAAGTTATATTTGCTGAGCCAGATTAAACTGTGTTTCAGATCGTAGTCCAAAAGTTGAGTGCCCCTGATTTGGGAGGTACATTTACATGAGTTAAATAATACAGGGTTATGGTGCATTTTCAAAGGGGATCATTTTTGTCATTTTTCCCAGAGGGGAGATGCCATCCACGTGCCGCCCATCTCCAAAATTGATAAACTGATATGCAGGCAACATTGAAAAGGTCACTACATGCCATGACAAATTTTCAGATCTGGTTGTCTTGGGAATATGATAATTTCCATGCATTTTGCACAGTGAGGTTTTCTGCATTTTTAGCTGAAATGAGCAGCAATTTCATACTACATAAATGGAAATTTTAGTGCATTAAAAAATTATCCATAATTGCATAAACAGCTCCATACCAGTTCTATGCACATTGTGGATCCGTAGTAATGGTGTAGTAAACATAGTAAATGGTGTAGTTTTTGGTAATAGTGTTGTGAGCTCATGGAATATCTAAAAATGCATCTCTGCAGCCAGCCACCTCACAGACAGTGACATTGCTGTCTACACATTTGGATTGATCACATTAAGTGTGTGATGCTGTTGCGTTTGTCAAGCTCTGCAGGCATACAGGCATAATACTGTTTATGCCTCTGGAAAGTGGCAAATAATGAATTAGTCATTCCTCTTAACAGTAGAGTCCAGGAGTGCAACGCCAATTTTAGTGGTGCAGCGAAACACTTAATACGTACTAACGTGAACATTCCAATTAATTCTAAAAAGTTATTTTGGAGATACAATAATAAATGCCCTCTCCCAGGATACTGCAAACATAGCCCTTCTCTCAGAATGTTCTAGAGAACTGTCAATGACATTTATATTTCCACAACTTAATGAAAGTTCATTTTACCCAAGTGGCTTCTGGCATGGTTTCTTGAAATATTAAATATAATCACAGAGATTAATTACTGTACTTTGTGAGAACTCACTATTTATAATTTCTTAGTGAATGTTTGTAGATAACATTTTAATGGATGGCTCAGAGGCCAGTACTGTTACCTTCACACCTTCAAGGTTGGGGGTTTGAAGCCCACCCCTGCTTGCATGTTTTTATTGTGTTCCATGGGTTTCCTCCCACATTTCCATGCTATGAACATATTATAAACCAATCAGAGTGCCATCTCCCATTCCCGCTAAAAGCCAGGTGCGCTTGCACCTTGGCAGATTGCTATTATATTGCCGGAGTTGCTGGCTAGCAGAAAAAAATGCGATAATCTGCAAAGAAAACAGATCTACTTGATATGTCAACAGCAGGATAATAATAATAATAATAATAATAATAATAATAATAATAATAATAATGCTATGATTAGCTAATTCTGTTAAATATGACTAACCATTATGACATATATCTCTTAAAAATATTACGTGTAATATTTTTTACATTAATTTATACATGAATGATCTTTACATTGTCGTCGTTTTATTTTACTCTTTTGCATATTAGTGTCTGAAAGCAGTATATGCTCGCTGTGCACATGTCTATCAGTGTTGCCATATCTCACGAGACAAGCAACCTAACCCCTGAAAACAAGCCCAAAATAAGCCCACTGTGCAAAATAAGAAATCAATTTTGGTTTATGAACAAAAATGCAAGTTCATCAATGGCAGTCATAAAAATGTATGGTGTTTACCTTGAGATGGATGAACGGATCCATTAGTGCTTTTATAAGGTTCTCATTTAAATTGTTAAAGTGCATTTTGCTTTGATGCACTAAAGTCACATTCAGAGCAACTTTAATGCAATTCAGGTAGAGGGGATGATGTCATTCACTGCTGAGCTTGATGATGTTCCCCTGCACGTGTCCTCGGATTATTACCAGCCTTCACATCTCGTGTCTTTATTCCCAAGGCAGCACGTGGATTTAAAAAGGAAGCGAATACGATGTTGGGTTTGGAAGAGCAGAACAAGAAAACAAACTCAGGCTGATAAATTGTTGATGCGAGGCACTAAGAAATGCGTTTGATGAATCTCTTATGCATGATGGCACTTTCCATTGCCCGGAGTCATAGTAAATGTTATTTGAACATCGTGAAAAGTTAATTATTTATGTTGTCATTAAATTGGAATGAGATGAAATTTAACCAGACGGACATAAATATACCCAACATGTTGCCGTGGGTTATACCCTGGAGAGGGTGCTTTGCTATTGGCAGCTTATTGGCAAACATATTAACATAAGGATTTTTTGGATAATTAGATAACTGATTAAGAAGATGGATGAATTGATAGATAATAGAACAAGATATTTTAGTGGACAATGAAAAGGAATATTTGCGATTATTTCTTAGAGAGATGTTATATAATTTCAGTTTGTTTGAAGGGGTGGAATGTAAACCACACTGGCATTAACTGGTTATTGGGGTTTTGGGTAGGAGGTTGACACAAATGTTGTATGAAAATGACCTTAGGAGAAGTGAAATGTGCTGATCATGGGTCCTACATGCTAAATGCTACATGTGATTCATGATGAGCACTGCTTTGCTGGCACTCAGTGTGTTTAATGTCACACTGGCACAGAACTTAAAGGACAGGACAAGCTAACAGTCTGTGGACGTGACAGGGGTGCTATCTGAGTCAGTGATGAAACAGTGGAAAAGAGGACTCATATTTCGGGTAGGAGAGATTGAGGGCTGGAGAGATTTAATGTTAGAAAGACAAAAGAACATAAGAACAATGGCGAGAATTCATCGGCATATTAAAATGATTAAAATGATTAAAGTATTAAAAATACTTTATATACAGCGCTCACCGAAATTCTTGATACGCTTGCTTAACACTAAAATGTTGTCAATTTATTGGTTTTTACAACAAAAAAAAATTTCATTTGTTTACAAAAAATACATAACACATCAGAAACAACCAGAAGTTTTAAGTAAAACATTAATTTCAAGTAATAATAAATTATAGTTCTAAAAGAACTGTTCTGAATTAAAAAGCTTCTTGACAAGCATCATTAGGAGGTTTTTGATCAGTAAAACCTTTGCAATAACATAAAACACCAAATTAGTACAATTGCAATTAATAACAAAATGGCAAAAACAGAACTGAATGGTGAAACGAAATCAACTGTGCGGAAGAGACGCTATGTGGACAAAAGTATTGGAACACACATAGTAATTACAAGGATTGGCTACATAAGCCACGCCCATTGCTGTCATACAGATGCTGCAAAAATAAGTGCCAGAAGTGACTTTAATTGGCATTCAAATGCTATTTTGAGACAGGTGGAAGAAAAGGGCTTTGTTATTAAAAAAACAACATTATTGGACTGCAATAGACAGATGCGTGACTCACAGGCTGACATATAGCCAGGCATTCTCCAGCATCAAACAAAGGCAGCAGAATGGGTGCTCATACAAAAGAGGTTAGTCAACCTAGCACCGTCATTGGACACCATTGGACACCTTTCCAACAAGACAGCTCTCCACATTTCTGTCCTGCTAGAGTTGCCCTGGTCAACTGCAAATGATGTGATTGTGAAGTGGAAACATCTGAGAACAAGTTCAGCTGGGAGTGGTAGCCACACAAGCTCACAGAAAGGGACCTGATTACCCAACATCCCACTAAAATCCCACCAGCAATGTTCCAACATCTAATGGAAAGCCTTCCCAGAAGTGTATAGGCTATTATAGTAACTATGGGTTAGCCAACTTCATATTAATACCCTTTGATTCAGAATTAGATGTTGGACAGGCTGGTGTCCCAGTACTTTTGTCCATATAGTGTATGTGAAAATATGTTAAACACTGCTTGTCAATGGACTTTTTCATGAAACCCATGAATTTACAATGTTTTTACAGATTTAAGCAAGTTTTAAGACTTTCTGTGAGCACCGTATGTTTCTGCTCTCATACTTCTTGTATTTCTATGTCTATACACGTCTGTCTCTATATTCATGACCTGACTATAGGTATTACATATGCTGTACTGCTGGCTGGAGGGCTGCTGCATGGCATTTTTCTGCTCTCTGCAGTGACAATAAAGACTTGTGTCTTATTTGTAATAATTTAAATAAATGATAAGATCACAAGGGTGTCATCATGGCTCAGTGAGTAGCATTGCCGACTCACAGTGTCACGGTTGAGGGTTTGAAGAGGTTGTGTATTCTTCTGCATCCAGTTTGTGCCCTGCCTCATGCCCCAAGCTTCCTGGGCCAAAGCACAAGCTCACCGTAACATGTACTGCTAAGTGGTTGTAGTAAAAGGATAGAAAACATTGCAAAAATGAGTGCCAGAAATTACTTTAATTGGCATTTAAATACTATTTTAAGACAGGCAGAAGAAAAGGGCTTTGCTATTAAAAAACAACATTATCGGACTGCAACAGACAGATGTGTGACTCACAAGTGAAAGAGGAATAACAACTAGTTTGAACATTTCATTCAAAATTTAAGAGCTGCTTTTTTACATAATGGCCAGATTTTCATGTACAGGTTGATCAGAAGATGATGATATCACGGCAAGATCTTCTATTCTGTTCCAGTTTCTCATTGAATTAAATTTTTTTATTGTTCAAACATATACAGCATAAGCACCAAAACAAATTTTAATGCATTGTAATGATCATTTTAACTCGTAGAATTTTCAATTAAGGTAACATTTTTAGGAATGTCATTGCAGAAAAATTTCATTTCGAGATAAAAATACGGTTATCATTGGCATGCCAGTTTAATAAGCTTTTCAAAACACACAAGTTGCATAATATGCAAAAAATTTAACAAATCTTGTGGACATACTGTCACACTGGACCATCACAAACCATTGTCACCTGTTCTGCCACTTTCAGTTCAGCATGTTTCTATGTGTGGCAATGGCCTCTCGTATCTTATTTGATTTTTTGTGACGGTGTTCTCTGGAATGGCAAAATGACAGTCACCGGGGCTACTTGGTGAGCGACGGGAGAATCGGCCATCTCATGGCCGTTGGGCTGAGCATTCTCCTCGTTCATCTGAGAAACCTCTGTCGACGCAGCCTCGAACCCAGGAGCCATATTGGCCACATGCATGACGTGCACCCTGTTCCTCCCTTTCTTACTGAGGATGCAGCTAAACACTTTCTTGAAGCCTTTGCGGAAGTGCTTGGACACAAGGGCGTAGACGATGGGGTTCAGGCAGGAATTGGCGTAGGCCATGCAGTGGGAGAGTAGTCTGAATGCGTAGGTGGTCTGGTTGAAGGGGAAGTCACCGTAGAGGTAGCACAAGATGACTACGTGGTAGGGGAGCCAGCAGATGCAGAAGAGCACGGTGACGATGATGATCATCTTGGTCACTTTGCGCTTGGCTCTCTTGGAATCAGACATGCCGTCGAGAGGGTCCACAGCAGTCCAGAGGTACTTTATTGTTCTGGTATATGAAAGACTGACAATGAGCACGGGGATGACGTACCCAAAAACGAAAGTGCACGTGTCCAGGACCTTACGGTTGGACTCTTCCCACCTGGGCACGCACACGTTGCCGTTTGCGAAATCAATGAGCCCATAGTAGCTGAGGTACGGCCCGGCAAAGATCAGCGAGAGGCCCCAGATCACTGCCATGGCGGCTACGGCGTTCACCGGTGTCCTCAGCTCCCTGGAGCGCAGAGGGTAGCGGATTGCTAGATACCTGTATAGTACAGAGCAACAGCCTTACAGTTATTACAGCACTGGGTTAACTTTAAGTATCAAACATTATGGTATTAGTGTTGCCGGTTTATATTTACATTTATGTGTTTAGCAAATTTTTTAATCCAAAGTGACATGCAGTTGAGAAAGCAGGGACGACCCGTCTTTCGAGTAATTGGGGTTAAGGGCCGTGCTCAAGGGTCCAATGGTAAAGTCACTCTGCTAATCATGGGACTTAAATTGTGATGTTCTGATCATGGGCACAGAGTCCACAGAGCAGAACGTCATGTTAAATATGACCGCTGGGAAAATGTTGTGCATATACTGTAGATGTACGATGTAGGCCAGGTGGTGGGAGAGTAGTCTGAATGCGATTTGATAAGGTGTGTATTCAGATGAATGCCAGACCAAAACAGATTGATATATTGAAGATATATGCAATATGTATACTGTGTGTACATATATATATATATATATATATATACACACTGTACCTATGTGTGTGTATATATAGATAGATAGATAGATAGATAGATAGATATTTTTTACACACACACACACACACACACACTGCCTATTTTGTTTGGAAATTTCCACCTATTCATTCCTCCATCCAACTGGTTATCCATTACAAGGTTGCTGTGATTGTTTGTAAACATTTTTTAGTCATGATGAATTCTTCATAGCAGCACAGCAGAGCTACAAAAAAGAAGGTATTGTATTGTAATTTATACCCTGTCAAAATTCCCATCCAGATAAAGGACGGCCCTATAGATGAGTCATGGATAAAAGATGGTACTGGAGGGCATCCCTCACTCAAACAGTATAATCCTGCAGCTCGACTGCTGCACCTGCATCTCTCCTCATCACTTCTGCATTTCTCCCCGAGCCCCCTCAGAACCGAGACTTCCAAGCTTTCCCTGCCGGCATTTTAATTCACGGCTTCTCTGAGGGACACTCGTAGATATTAATGATGCATTTCGGAATTCTAAGAAGCTGACCGCACTTTGATCCTAATGACTGCCGCTTGAGGGGAATAGGCCCTGGTAATGGCAGGAGACATCCAACCAAAGAGAGCCATCTCGGCCTGGCCAGCCGCTTGAGGGGAATAGGCCCTGGTAATGGCAGGAGATGTCCAACCAAAGAGAGCCATCTCGGCCTGGCTGTTCCATGGTGTCACACATTTGCAGTCATTGGGTAACAGCTCCAGCTGGCTGCCTCAAAACTTAAGCTGAATATTATATAAATAATATTACTCACACTTGTTACTGTGCATTAATCAGAAGCTCAGCTTTGCTATACTTATGCCTAGTTGACACCTCAACAGCCGTAAGTATTTAATGTATTATTTGCCTCACTTGTACATCGCTTTAAACAAAAGCATCTGCTAAATGTATAAATGTAAGAGATGCTTTTTGTGTTTTGTTAATATAAATGTACCTGGGGCAAACTATGCTTTCATAAAATATTTAATGTGAGTAAGTTGTGTATTTATTTTGCTCTGCACAATGTGTGCCTGAAGAAGGCTTTGAAAGACGAGCCCTACATCACTTATGGTTAATACCTGTCAACAGAGACAGTGGTTAGGGTGAAGCTGCTGGCATACATGGTGAGGTTGATGAAGAAATGCACGGCCTTGCACATGAAGGAGCCGAAGACCCAGCCCTCCAGCGAGTAGATGGTGGCCTGGAAGGGCACGCAAAAGATGATGAAGAAGAAGTCGGCCACGCTCAGGTTGAGGATGAACAGGTTGGTGGTGTTGTGGCCCATCTTTCCATTCCTGAGGAGTACGGCCAGGACCAGGCTGTTCCCGATGGTGCCGAGCAGGAAGATAAGGGAGAAGACCACGGAGACGATCAGCGCTGCTGGGTTGCGCTGGTAGCTGTCTGACACATTCCAGTGCCCCCCCAGCTTGCCGAAGTCATCCTGGTCGGCCATAGTTGGCTGGTGAAGCAGGGAAAAAGCATTACTCTCTGTCTCCTGTCCAGACATATTATAGCAAAGATAGGTAGAAGTATTATGGGCCATTATAATTTAAGAATACACAGAGGAGGATAACCCAGACTGGGGGTGGGGCTATGCTAATTTCCTTATAAATCCATCCAAGATGTGTTGCCATCCAAACCTTCCTGTGGGTTCATCAGTGATGTGGCTACACCAGTCTGTGTTGGACTTCCCATAATTCAATAGATTTCTCACATTTCAGTTTCCGCATTGATAATGCATTTTAGCGTGTATTAATCTGATGACGTTTTAACAGGAGCAGCATTCTTATGTGTGAATTCTGATGAATGCCAGACCATAAGAGATTGAAGATCCATTTACTTTTTCGGTATAACAAATGATTCCTTAATGAGCCACCAAACCATACAAAAAAGTATTTTAAAGGACAGACAGGGACACAGTTACGTAATAGTTATTAAATATAGTGGAAAAGGTATACCACTCAGGAAAGAATCTTATGCTTGGTAATTAACTTCAGTTAAGAGAATATCAGCGTATTAACATAAGGGAATTACATAGGTAGCTGGTCCACTGGTGTTTTTATTCTGAAAGCTCTGCAGTTTTCTTGTGTTCTGTGTTGATAATGAAAAGTACTGGCTTTGTAGAGTACGGACATACATCATCCTGCATCAGCAGTCTCTAAGCCTGTCAAATCCCCCGTGAGATTTTAATTTTAAAAATATAACTGTGCTCTTTGCCTACGCTCATATTTCCCACGATATTAAGTGATGCCATTATGTTTTTATGAGAAACCAAAGAACATTTTTTTTTTGCTGCAAAGCACCTCATAAACCTTAAGAAATATGCAGACAGTGAGTCACTTTGCAATAAAAATAATTAGCCTAACGCTCCTGTGCCTAAATAAACACATAAATAAAGCGAAGAGAGGGTGAGTAGAGGATGAAGGGCAATGTCATTACCTATAATTTCAACAGCCGATTTTCATTTGCATTTCCAATCAGCTCACAATGTCTAGACTGTGTCAGGGCTGCAATTAGCCTTGAGATTATTATGGAGATTTTTTATTTTTCTGTTTAACTAGTTAGTTTGTTTCTTGATATGACTCAGGTGCATTTATGTCCAATACTCTAAGAAAGTATGTGGGAATAACCTACTATTATTTAAATTCATGAAAACTGAAAAAGCGATATTTGACTGTTATGATCAACTACCATAATGTAATTTAGAAAAACAATTTGATCTATATTCCATCTAAAAATACATTCTTACCCAAAACATGAATTCATATTCTGTTTTGTAAAGGGACATCCTCTATGCATAGAGGATAGAAAAGCATAGAATGTAAATTTAACGTAACATCTGAGCTGAAGTCACACATAGTGCCTGATTTCCAACAAGATACTGTCAGGCTGCATAAATCAAATTAGCAAATTCTGATACTAACCGTTAGTAGCAGATAGTGGACATCTTAGGAGTTTATTAACCACTATAAAAGTGTAAATGGCCCAGCACTATTGCATTACTAAAGGCACACTTGATGATGATAATGACTGAATGAATGATGTGATTAGGGTGGTTTCAGTTCTTCGCAGTAATTTATTTCACCAATCCCAACCGGCAGGGTCACCTGACCTGTTCGATGCCCTGGCTGAGTGGGTGATGCCCCAGCCTCACACCGCCTGCATCACCCCAGCTGCTTGTGGGTTTGCTCTGGAAACGCTTGACTTGCTGCCTCTAATTTGCCTTTCGTGTGGGTGTAAGGCAGGAACAGGGTGTTTTCAGACGAAGGATGGATTCATAACCATAGAAGTGTCGAGCTATACAACTTATAACCTTACAAGCTGCATGAATATTCATGCTACCTGCTGTGGTGTCATATAAACATTCAATATTTGATTTGTAGAGGGATGTCAACCCCAAAATGTTGACTTTGATTATCTTTAGAGTATAACTTATATAAAATTGTATCATATGTTTATGCAAGCAAATGGCTTTACGTTTTTCAGAATAATATGACTAAAACTTATTTTGGGTGGCTTTTAATTTTTACTGCAAAACAAATATAATAATAGTTTTTATTGGCCATCAGTGTGCCAGTTAAAACTGCTTAATGTTAATAATAGACAATCTAGATGTTACTTAACAAAACGCACACAGCCAGCATTTAAATAAATACAAAATAATTGCACTCCAGTAAAAAGTCACGTTTATTTTCTGTATAAAGGCACATTTTCTGCATGTGTGTTGATGCCCTGTGGCTCTGGAGGCACCGGCACCATGTTCTAACAGCTGCATCCCTGTACGCCCTTCACACCTGGAGAAAGTACGGCGCGGAACAGCATTCCCTGCTGGCAAAATGTTGAGCAAATCAGTCACCGCCTGCAACAGGAGTCCTGGCACCTCTGACACACCTCATTTATTAGGAGTATCGGAAACTGGGATTAATCTCTTCATTAGAACCACCTCACATATCAGATCCCCCAGGGGGAATAGAAACAGCTTCCCGGTATTGTCGGGAAGGACTCCCATAGTCCTGATGGCTCAGTGATTCAAAGTCATGTTGACCCTGCAGCATTTGCGTCGTGTAGAGAATGCCTTTCTGACATTTACATGAGGCTCTTAAAGCATCCTAACAGCTCTCATTCACATGCTGGTTTCAGGTTCCCTGTCTGTTTAGTACTGTGCTTAAGATCTGGATAAACAATGTAAGAGACAAGCAAACGACAAAGGCAGTAATCGGAACCGTGCAGCAGGCTGACAGTCATCTCTGGCATATCGTACTATAACCTTCAGCTTCAGAGTCCTTGGGATTAAGGTTGGGTAGGTTCTGCTTTTAAGGTATTCATTGCAATTATAAAAGCATAAATCATTAAACATGGAAGTGTCTGAAATTCAAATGTGTCATGCTGTATGTTTTGGAATATTCATTATGAATTGCAGCTCATCTTGTATTAAAGCATTTGCCAAGGAAAGTACATCTTTTTGTCTCAGAGTGCCTTCTGCGTGAATCAGAAATAGGTACATTTCAAAACACCAACAGGATTACGACTGTGTCTTAGGTTAGTGACAGAACTGAAATACCCCACTGCAAATCGATGTGAATAGTTTTGGAAAATTACATGGCACTGAAATGGGGAAAACATAATCAGAAGACAAAATTACCAAATTACATAAATACATATTGACATTTTTTTCAGTCAGTTCACTGCTTTAAAAACCATGCAGCTAATTCAGTTTGTTCCTCTGGTTGAGCCCAATAAATTCAGCTCATTATTCATTGATCCTTTTTATGGGAATTCCTTGTACCCAAGGGAAAAAAAGAGTTAAATTGGCATCAGATAATACAATATAGAAAAAGTAGAAATTAACTGATGAATTGATTTTTTTCTTCTGAATGTCAGGGACTCACCAAATTGACAGATACTTTGATTCAGTCCATGGTTCTGTTGCTCCTTTGGTTGGCTGCACTGTGTTTATATCCCCTCTCACTTCTCAGGAAATATTTGGTGTGTAATCCTGTCCTCTACTTCCGAAAGCACTGCTCCTTCCTCTATCTTCCTCTAGCCTCTTTCCCACCCCTCTCTCTCTCCCTCTCTCACGTGTACACGTGAATGCTCCACCTCCATAAGTATTCCCCTAATATCTGCAGCGGCAAACACTGAAGTTGTAGAATCCTGCTAAGATTCCCCTACTGTAAATTATGAGATGAGGGATTGTGGGTAATTTATGCTGTTGCCAAGACGATACTGTTACCAAGAGTGCAAATTGTACTGTACGTGGAGATAGTGTATGTAGATGAATGTTTGTAATTTAGGCTTTTTTTTGGGTTAATTTCTCTTCAATGCTGAGCATGCTGTGTTTTGCAGGTGAAGTTCATTTTACTGCTTCGCACATAAGACGGTGCATAAGAAAAAATTGTCTTAAAACATATATGAATTTATATATCCCTGTTTTTTGCTGCTGCTGCATGTATCAGAGATAAGTAGATGGTAACTAGATATAAAATACATACATTGAGGTGTGTTGTAAATCAGGACTTTATTTGGGGGGAAAAATCAAATGAATAAGCATCAAATAGACCCTGGACAGGATGGTAGAACATCACAGAGCACACACACGCACGTGCACGTGCACATGCACACGCACACACACGCTTGTATTCATATCTTTTTGGGGACCGTCCATTCATTTCTATGAGAAAAATCCGAATCCCAACCATGACAACCCTAACTCCTACCCAGCCCTAACCTTAACCATAAGTAACCACACAAAATAAAAGACTTTTGGAATTTTTTGTTTTTTGATGGCAGTCAATGATATTTTTATAAAATTGAGTTTCCCCTCATGGCATGGGCATAGATCACAGGATACTCAAAACCAACTAATTCAACCCCCCAATAATCATGTCTCCCCCCAATATTTAAACCAAAGTCATGCCTTTGACTCATGAGGACTGAATAAAATGGTCTCCACAATGTAATATATACATAACACACACACACACACACACACACACTATGGGCAATTAAGAGACACCAATTTATCTACCTGCATCTCTTTGGACACTGGTAGGAAACCAGAGCACTCAGTGGAAACCCAAACAGACAAAGAGAGTATGGAAAATGTTTGCAATTTTGATTTATATTCAGTTTTGCACACCAATATTTGCTCTGTGTGTCTTCTCAATTTTGAGCTTTTACAATACAGGTCAGCATCTGCACACTTTGGTACCACTTTAGAAAAAGGATCCTTTTTGCCACTTATAAATGGCAATAACTCATTAATAATGAAACACAAAAAACCTGTTTATAATTGTCTATTAATTATTTAATAATGAATACCCTAATTATAAAGCATTCATAAACCCTTAATAAGGGTAGTCTTATTGTAAAGTGTTACCCACACTTTTATGCCGGGCCAGCCCTGGCTGTTCCGTTGCCCAAGGTGAGGTTCTGTTTAGTGTTCCCAACCCAGAGCGGCAGATAACAAATTCTGTCAATTCATTTATATGAAAAACATTTCAGTAGCAGGGTATCTGGCTGCTAACTAGCTAGCTGGTGTCAAATGGCACCCTGAGAGACGGCTTTGTTGCCGATGGGGGGGGAGCGGCCCTGACTATATGTTCCTTTACTGCACTATGCAAACAAATCTGAGAGAAATAAAGTGACCCATCTGTGTACCTCTGTATGATTTGTGCATTTAAAAAGCAACTCCATTATGAACATTTTCGACCTCCATCTTCAAAGTCATGCTGACAGCTATATAAAACGACCCCCGCATCCCTATTGTGGGCCGCGTGGCTGCATGCTGTGGAAACAGGACAACACAGTTTGAAGCATTGAACACGAGAAATACAGTGGAAGGTCATAAGGTCTGCCAGAAGAGGAACATGAATGTCAGGCCTTGACTGAAACAAAATCACTTCAGAAACACCAAGTTATAAAGCAAAGGAAGATGCAGAAACGGTTATAAACCCACCAAAAGGAACCTGGAACTCACAGAAAGAGAGGAGAACCAAGGGCTACTCACCCTTATGTGCTACTTTTGCCCCAAGAAGCACTGTTTCAGTTCCCTCAGTGCTTCACAACTGCCTGGCCCCTTTTAAACTCTAATGAAATCTTAGGCACAAAATGGGTCGCTGGGTTTTGGTATCTGGGGCATTTGTAGGAGCAAGGCTGATGATCAGTTTCCATGGAGATGCAAAAACATCGGAGTAAGACTACCCTCCCTCCACATGAAACACCTGGAGTCAGTTGGTAATTGTATGAACTTTGTTTGCTGATGTGTTAGAAAGAGACCAGGTGGCCGGTCTCCTGTGGGACTCCTGATTTGCTTGTTTTTTTTTTTTACCGTGTATGTTTGGTTGTCTTCTTATATCATGAAGGTGCAAAGAAAATATCCCTGTTCCATCCTCCAAAATTCCCCAATGCTGTGGACATGTTGGCTGTCCCACCTCCCGAAGTTTTTTCCATAGGCATTCAAAGCTAGTCCTTTACCATAATCTTGCCTTCTGTTGGTGCAAACGATTCATTTTATGAATCAATGTTGACACTGAAGTTTCTATGACTGGAAACATTTTGACATTCAGCGAAGCGCATAGATGTTTAAGATATTGAGTTTAAGTCAAGGGAGGTGATGCTAAGATTATTCAATTACTTGTAAGACTCCACCTAGAATATTGTGTGCAGGTTTGGTCACCTTAACCAAAAAAGGACAATGCTGCCTTAGAAAAGTAAGACTACAAGAATGATTCCTGGTCTTAGAGGAATGTCTTATGAGGAGAGGTTAGCTGAGCTGAATCTGTTCAGCCTCGAACAAAGGAGGCTAAGAAGGGACATGATCCAGGTATATAATATTCTAACAGGTCTGGATGCTGTTCAGCCAAATAGTTACTTAAATATTAGTTCAGATACTTGTGACCATAGGTGGAAATTAGCGGGAGAAATTTTTTAACTGGATTTGAGAAAGCACTTCTTTACACAGCGTGTAGTTAGTGTATGGAATAGTCTTCCTGTTACTCTTGTACAAGCTAAAACTTTGGGTTCTTTTAAATCAGAGCTAGATAGGATTTTAGCAACTTTAAGCTATTACAGTAATCCCTCGCTATATTGCGCTTCGACTTTGTCGGCTTCACTCTATCGCAGATTTTATATGCAAGCATATCTATATATATATCGCGGATTTTTCGCTGGTTCGCGGAATTCTGCTGACAATGGGTCTTTTTATTCCTGGTACATGCTTCCTCAGTTGGTTTGCCCTGTTGATTTCACCGACCGAAATCAGCTGAGAATGTAAACGTTACCAGAACGCAAATGGCACATGACTGCAGTGTTCGTATTTTAGAAATATGATACTAATATTAAAGGAATAATCATATTATATCTAA
>JAAGVU020000092.1:23363816-23397887 GCA_011763525.2 Mormyrus iriodes | reverse complement strand
CTTCAATGATATACGATACGTATATTTGTGCGTAGTATATAAACAGTGTGTTTACATACATAATTACATACAAAACGTATCTTACCTAATATCTAAGAGAATATAAAGGGTTTATAAGGGCTTAAAATAAAAAAAAAATAACCATATAAACATATGGTTTTTACTTCGCGGATTTTCACCTTTCACGGGGGGTTCTGGAACGCAACCCCCACGATAGACGAGGGATCTGTAGTCTGCAGTCGAATTCTCCACATACGAGCTTGATAGGCCGAATGGTCTCCTCTCATTTGTAAATGTCTTATGTTATTATGTTCTTCTTATATCAGACATTTAGTAAAGCAGTGTTTCTCAAACTGGTTCTTGGGGACCACTAGACAGTCCATGTCAAAAATATGGACTGTGTGACAGGGAGCTGGGAGGGAGCAAAAATGTGGACCATCTGGAGGTCTCCAAGGACCGGGTTGAGAAACACTGCAGTAAAGATTCCTAACAGAAGCTTAAGCAACTCATAATTGTCCTTTGAAAAGTTTTCTGAAGGTATGCTTGTCACAATGCATTATGGTGATGTCATATTTGATTACAGATAGCAGTCCCTTCGGGGCTTAATAATGCACACAGCTGTTCTTTGTGCTATAACAATGCTCAGCGTGATATGTTTATTCATGGATAGGTCATCAGAAGCTAAAACGTAGCCATTTACCACAACCAGAACAATGACTTGCAGTATAAGCATAGGAACAAAAGAAGGCAACAGGTAGCAGATAAAATAAGGTAATAAAATTATGACAAAAGAATAACGAAAATAAAAGTGAAAACAAAACGATGCATTTTAAAGGAAAGGAGGGAAAATGAATACAGTAAAGTATCAAACAGCACCTGAGCTCAGGATAATTTTAAGCATAAATGAAAGCAAAATAAATCAGGGAGACTGAGCAGTTGGCAGAGAAAATGGCCCTGACATTTAGACTGTATGCAAGCTCGTATCCTGGCATGGTTTTAAGGGTGAGCGGCACCACCGGGGATGAGGGAAAGCTCATTTCATCTTTTGCCAGATGAGGCAGAACAAACTTAGAGTAATAAGACAGGTCATCATCCTTACGACAGGTTACAATGGACAGCTAGCCAAGGTCTCTGGGAAGGCATTATAAAAGGGGCCAATATCACACATGCTACATAGCTATAAACCTAAACAGCCACATGAGCAGTGATATTAGACAATGCAATTGTTAGGGTCAGCACCCCTCTGCCCCCTCCCCGGTGACCTTTCCCCCCTCGGTCGTATAGCCCATCTCTGACATATATGTTCAGTCCCCATTTGGCCAGCAAGTGTTGTAACACGTGTCAAGTAACACTTTACTTGATAGGGCACAAATACTTAGTAATTCAGTTACTACAAAAGTACAAATCATGAACAAATATAGTTGCTACTTGGAATAAAAGATGTGTCACAATTAATTAATGATGAACAAACATGAGATCAGTATTTCAGTTGTTATTCGTCACTTGTTCCTTCAGTAGTTCCTCCAGTAGTTCACAATACTACATATATTACTTTATTACTATATTGTAGTACCTATATTATTTGTGCCCCGTCTAGTAAAATGTTACCAATGAGTCAAATGAAAGTAGAAGTGCGACATTAACAGTTAAAAAGATTTTATTAAAACCAAAGGAGCTGCTGGAAGCAACAAACAAACAAATAAGAACAACAAAATCCATACATTAATGCTTTATCAGACTCTTACAAACAAATGAACAGACCAAGAGATGGGTCTCTGGATGACAGTAAACTAGATCCAGGAGACGAGTCTATGGCAGGCAGTGAACACAGAGAGAGAGACGTTTCTCCTGCGATACAGCAGTCCTTTCCGTAATGTGCACTAAGGGAACACTGCATATATTTATTCAGCTGTTGTGAATCTCAAACAAACAGCCTGCCCTGGTCGTCCATTCCTACAATAAAGCAATGCAGTCCTAGAATTTTGACTTGTAGGAGCAGCTACGTGAAGATCAAAGGGAAGCTGGATGGAGCAAAGGACATGCAGATCCTACAGCAAAACCTGCCATGAGAGAGCAGGCAGTGGGCAGAAGAGTCACCTTGCAGTGGTACAATAACCACTTGCACAAAGTAAAAATAACGGTAACACATTACAATACTGGTATATAAATAAGCAGATATTAGTACTAAATACTGAAGCATATACTTTAATTACCTAACAAATCATACATAAATAAGCATTAGTAAGTGTCATTGTTAACTACCAATGCATTCATGACTCACTTTAATAATTAAATGTTTATTGATATCCTTTTGAGGATCGCGCAATAAAACAGCCTGCCTAAAACTGAACTTTGCTGCCCGCCTCATGATCTCTTTGCCACTCGAGTGCCACAATATTTTATTTATACGACCTGCAACATGTTTAGAATTTATCTAATTAACTGGCCAGCAAAATTATCTTTCATTTTCCACAGAATTAAAAAAAAACAATGTAACATTATTCTGCTAATAAGCTGGCAACGTGGATAGAATTTTCCAGGCATGCGGAAGCCCGATCCACTTTCGCTGAGAAATTTGAAGAAGGCATGTAATCAAAATGAGATAACGGTTAAAAAAAACAGTTAAAGAAGCCTACAAATATATTTTGTCAACTTTTTTTGATGGCTGCCACTTTCAGAAATTAATAGGAAGCATAGAGGCCCTTGCAGATGAATTTTAGAATATCATGAATATGAATTTCTGAAAATATCGTGATATAATTTTTAGAACTTATCGCCCAGCCCTGTCATCACTAGGGTTGGGTGATATTCAGTGTTCGGCCCAAACTACACTCTCGACACTCCAACTTCGTTACGAGTCACACTCATGCTGAGTCACCCTCAGTACAGGCCCTCAGTACAGGCCCTCAGTATAGGCCCTCAGTATAGCCCTCAGTACAGCCCTCAGTGCAGGCCTCAGTACAGCCCTCAGTACAGGCCCTCAGTACAGCCCTCAGTACAGGCCCTGTACACTTGAAGGGAATTTTTGTAAAAAAGATTTATTTTGAGTTCATTATATATATTATACTCTGGGCCAGACTGTCAGCAGTGTGATGTATCCTCTTCTGATTAATACTGTATGATTAAATGAAACTGGACAAATATTATTGTCACGTTTATTCAGCTTATAAAAAGAATCTGTTTTCAAAAACATGATGTTAAGCAACATATGCGTGTGTTTAAACATTCAGTCTCATTGACTTAATACTAACTTGATATTAAATATTTTATTTTAATATGTAATTGTTTTTGTTACATTTATATGCCAATACATTGTCCTCAATATTTTTTTTGTACTGATCTATTTCCTATGTGCAAAGTATTGTGGGATATGAAAGTGGTGGTGGAGTTGCGTGAGCTTGCATTTCGACGTCTTAGCCAGGCGTCTGGACTAATAAAAACACCAGAAATAAAAGACCCCAAGACCCCAAGCTCACCCCATGCACTTGACCATAGCCAAAAAGCTGAGAAGTGATCTACACTCTGTTTAAATTAATTTTTATTTTTAAGGGCTGGAGGGTAGCGAATCCAGCCAGGATAAAAGGACATCCACATGATCGTCTGTGGCTTTCCACACTTCCTCTTCTAGATATTGTGGGTCCTGGAAGATGCTCTTGTCCTTCAAGATTTATTATCCAAGAAGGGTAATATCTGATCCTGAGGACATGACACAGCATTGTTACAACCTAATATGAGGACTGAAGTACAAACAGGAGTTAGCTGTCAGGTGAGGCAATGAGATGTTACCATGAGAATCTCCCAGAACTCTGCAGCTTTCCCTTCCCAGCAAGTGAGCGGGCTTTCTGGTGCCAACTTGCAAAGCTGAAGGCTGCCAAAACTGACATAAACATAACTCAAGTGAACAATCTGAGCCTAAAATGCCTCTGTGAGCAGCACAGAACTCCTACCTGGAAGCCTGTGACAGACTGCACTGTCACTATATACAGGGACAAGGCCTTCAGAACAGAAAAAAGATTGAAATGCTGAGTGAATGAACAGAATAGTTTTAATATCAGACTTAAAGAGCACAGATGAGACGACACTCACGTCAGGACTCAGCTGAGTCGTCTCTCAGGTGTTCTTTTACACAGAGCTCAACTTTATTTCCACAAATACTGGTACAATGTTCCAGTGAGACTTTAATAACCTAATGAGAAACAATATATTTTCAAGTAAATAAAAACCTGCTTAGAACTGGCACAGCCACAATTCAATTTCTATATCTCTAGATGACAGACATATCTCAGTGCCCTGTCTGCTGTTAATTTTAAAAGAATATTGTACCAGCATGTCACAGCTCGGCTCATACTGGCTGTGGAAGGTCATGCTGCCCGTCATGGCCAGACATTCCGTGGACTGGAGAGAAGAAGGTTATACCCTGAAAAGACCTCAAGACTGCTTTTAGGTAAATGTACAGAAAAATTATAATAGTAAACTTGTGTAACAAAAATGCAGCAAGGCTTTCAAACAGCTGTCCACAGAGGCATAAAAGCTGGAATAAATAACCCTTTTTTGTGCATTTTGAATTGTAGCTTTTCATAGCTCTATGCTTATAGATTAAATTTTACAACAAAATATAACAGCAGTAGAAAAATCTATTTAATTTGTAAATTTATTCCTTCTTTTTCAACAAACATAATGAGTGCAGAAACAGGATGTGGGAACTATATTGTAGCACTTTAGAGTTTTCATAATGTCTTTAAAAATATGTGTCACCATTGACATTATATGTTATAGTATTATATACCATTGACATTATATGTTATAGTGCATAGTCAGTCTCTGGTCTCCCTATGCCAACCTATAAGGTCTTCATGTATCTTACAGACATTTACCACATCGTCATTGTTATCTAGTCACCTGCAATTTCTTAAAAAAAAATTACGTATTTGTAAATGTTTAGACAGCAAAATGACACTTCTGGTCATTCGGGTCGCTTAACCCAAATCTTAATACTGTCTGTTCTGTGTAAGTCCATATAGTACATTAATGCATGCAAAGGTTTGATTTACGCACCAAAGGTTATTAAAAATTACACTACAGAAATTTTAATTTAATCTCATCGTTCGGTTGTACTTGAACAGCAATCTGCTAAATATTTTGCATGTAAAATTTTTTTGTTCATCCCCCCTAGCAAAAGGTCGATACTCGGATTTAATAAGCAACTCACCAACGTTAAAGGTTTTATCAGTTTCTTTGCCATGACTGACATTTTTAAATTAGATTTTTAGATTACATCTAGATTCTTCAAAACCAGATAAGTTTTCAGGATTAATTGAAAAAACATAATAATTGTTTATTACTGGGACTGAGCCACAATGTTTACCGTCGGCTGGAGGGGATTTAATTCTGTCTAAACATAACAGCGAGAAGGAAGGGCTTGGGGTACAATCACAGTCTTGCTGATTATTATTTTTTTTATGCCTTTTTGTTATTTATTAGTTAGCGTTCATCTAATGGATGGGATATATGAGTTTAACATGTATATCTTTTGGGCTAAAATCAGTCTCCATTTTGCAAAAAGATAAAATTACTTTGTCATTACAATCATTTGCTTATGCCAGTGTTGGTAAGCTTGGCTCGTGAATTTAAAATGCAACAAATCCTTGTTCCATCACTGAAGAAAGTGTCATAGTTGGGTGAAAGGGAAATGTAAAGTAATTGCTTGGCATGAATAAATTAATGATGACATGGAAACAGTGAACAACACTGAGGTCTCATGGCTGAGTCTGCAGGAGGTCTGTTTGTTCCAGAGGTGGGTAGTTCAGGTCCAGAGAGTAAAGGTCCAGAGCAAGATATTGTTTCAACCAACCAGTTGAATACTCTGTGACTGTGACTCTTTATACTCAGCTGGTTGGTTGAAACAAAATCTTGCTCTGGACTTTTACTCTTTGGACCTGAATTACCCACCTCTGGTCTGTTCTATCCATGTCTGTACTGTTGTCCTCCAGATGGTACAAGTC
The DNA here is from genome assembly GCA_011763525.2 of Mormyrus iriodes. Classification (NCBI taxonomy): domain Eukaryota; kingdom Metazoa; phylum Chordata; class Actinopteri; order Osteoglossiformes; family Mormyridae; genus Mormyrus; species Mormyrus iriodes. Next base: position 23,391,885 of record JAAGVU020000092.1, on the reverse strand, counting down.
TCCCCTGCCAGTACCCTACCATAGCCTGGCATCCAAATACTTAACTTTGAATGAAATAAATGTTTTCCTGCTATTGCTCTCTTTATTTTGATCCAGTTATTTTATTATGCTGCAGTCTTAGCTACCTTAAATCTGTATGAATGTTATATAACCCCTTCCCCAGAAACAGAGACTCATCCCAGACCATTTTGCAGTATGCTGTTAATTCTAACAAGCTGCGTATTTCTGTAATGATTCACCCTGCAGTTTAAGTTAGAATCAGTGTCATTGTAAAATGGCAGCAAATTCGGCTTCTGAGAATGCAGCTTCTTCTGAACCTTGATGTCCTTCAACTGTACAAAACAGCTGTAGATGATCCCTACCTGAGGTGACTTTTCCGCATCTTTGCGATAAACACATGCTGTGACAGGGCTGAAATAATGAGCTCCATGTCTCTCCAAAGTGCCCTTCATCTCTAAACTGATGTGGCTGCATGGCAAATCACCTGCTAGTCACTGATACCTTCCTTCTCATTGGCTAGCAATAGCTGTGGGTTTTGGTGCCTTGTTTCCCCCTTACTTTAGCAAAAATTTTTCTCAGCGCCATGTGACAAAATAGGCATGGAGGACATAGATATACTCTGAGATAGGATTCCTAGAAGGACAACTAGAAGATGTTAAAGAGAAAGAGAATGACATCATGTTGGCTTACCATCATTTGTAAAAAATTGTGTGGTTTTGTTGAAATGAAATTTTGTGGTTTTGTTGACATGAATTTCCCTGAACCAACCCAATGTACATCATACAGGGGCCCCGCTAGACATTTCTGGGTCCCATGAAAGCATATCATGTTGGGTTCCCAATCCAGTCAGGAGGGCTTGCTGAAGCTATATCTGTGCATGACACTCCTGGGCAGAACTGATTTAGATAGTGAGCCTGAATAATGTTAGCTTTTCCAGCCTCAAGTTAAAGTAAAATTTCTAATAAAGCGGCAAATTATAAACTCCTCTTTTAGGAGGAGATAATGAGAAGTTAGAAAGTGCATTTTATTATATAATTATCTATTGGACTAGTAAGCTAATTTTACTAATGTTAACATTACCTATAGAATTAGTAGTAACTGATGCATTTGCGGCACATGGAGGTGGATTATTGACCAACACTAGTGCTGTAACAGTACATATGTTCATCATACACCGTTTGGTTGCATTTTCGGTTTGCAATGCAAAATTAAATGAGTGAATATTTAATTTTCATTCACTTAATTTTCCCTGCTATGCCAAAATTGCACCAAACCATGAACCCAAAACCAAGGTTTGTACTTTTACACCCCTAAGAAATAGTGACATAAATAATCAGACCTTTCGCTGAGAAAAACCAAGTGGGCAGTTGTTGTCCTCTCTTTTCTCTTACAACCTTAATTTTCTTTTCTGACTTTTCACACTTTAACTACACCATTTTATACATGCATTGGGATTCATACCAACTTCTTCAAACGTAGGGTGGCTAGGCGATATTGGCTAACCAGCATGTCGTGAGCACAAAGGCCCGGGTAAATCCATTCACCCATTTTCTGTAATCGCTTTCCTATTCATGGTCACAGGGGGTCTGGAGCCCATCCTGGAGGCTATGGGCACAAGACAGGGAACAACCCAGGATGGGGCAACAACCACATCGTGTAGCGTGTAATTAGAGTATGGAATAATCTTCCTGTTAGTGTACTACAAGCTAAAACTTTGGGTTCTTTTAAACCAGTGCTAGATAAGATTTTAGCAACTTTAAGCTATTAGTCAAATTCTCCCCAAATGAGCTTGATGTGCCGAATGGCCTCCTCTCGTTTGTAAATTTCTTATGTTCTTGTGTTCTTATGTTCCCCCTTTACAGCATCCCTCTACATCACTATACATCACTGAGACTCTATCAGCATTTAAAGCAAAGATCTTATACTGAATGTAAGTATAGAGTTTTCAGTTACATTTATGTGTGTATAGTTAATTTGAACAAATAAACAAGCAAATAAATAAAATGATAAATAGATAAGTAAATAACTGTGTGGCAGCTTCAGATTTAAAAACATACTGTTTTTTTCAACTGAATAAAATGAAACTGATTTATTTGATTTGGATTTGCTCAGTGTTTATAGATTCTAAGCCATTAGTCTCTATCACAAGTGTAATATTTTCTTTTTAGTGTAGAGCACTTTGATGCATGACTTATTTGTCTTTACAATGAAACAATGAAGGACTCTGGGCAAGACTGACTGTACTAAAGCAATTTAATCTCACTTAAGGGACTCGCCGTCTACTCCATCTTCCAATTAGTGTCAACTGCGATGATTGTGTTTGTCTGATGACATAACGGAGTGGGTAAACAGATGACTCAAAAGGGAAATGCTGAACATCACAGCTAAAGTCTTTTGATCACACACAGGAAGAGTGAATCACAGACGGTCAAAGAGATTCAAGATTCAGATGTTTATTATCACCGTACTTGACTGTACATTGGGATAGCAGCTGCCTGAGTGGTGCAAACAAAACAATACACAAAACATTTAACAACATGTGCAGGGGGGTAAAAACTGTTCCTAAGTCTGGTAGTGTAGGCTTTGACTGCCCTGTACCTTCTACTGGACAGGAACAGTTCAAACAAATGGTTTCCAGGGCGTGATGCTTCACTGAGATTGTTCATGGCTCTGCAAAGGCAACAAGAGTTATAGTTACCTTTCAGGGAAGGTAACAGAGTGCCGACAATCTTCTCTGCATTCCCATTGATTCATTGCAGAGCAGTCGAAAAGAAATGGTCCTTTATTTGACATTTTCACAAGTACGAGTACAGGTACATAGGAAGGCTTCTCTTTGCCTACCCCATCTTGCTCTCCATGAGACACACATGCAAGTTAAGACTGAGGGTCACAGTGCAGAGTCAGCCAGCATGTACCGCCTCTGGAGCTGGGGGTTAAGGGCCTTGCTGAAGGGCCCATGGACACTTGTCTATTCTGCTGAGGTTAGAGCTTGATCTGGCAACCTTAGCCCAGTGTATCACTCACCACCCCCAAAAGTTCTAGCAGAGAATGGTGTTGATCCAATGACCCATGGGTTATGGGCCAAACAGGCTTCCATTGCACCACTCAACTTGTCAAATATGATTTATCATTAAAGGGAAAGCCTGCAGGGAGGTTGCCATAAGTCTGCAGACAAACAGCATTAGCTGGTTTTTGACCCCAAGACCTCCAAAGTTGGTGACGTGGGTTTATATCACTAGGTCATGGAGAGATTTTGAAAAGGTTTGTGTTGTCAACGTAATGCTCTGTCTGTTGAGCTACTAGAGCACAGATTTAGCAGGGATAGGGTTCAGACCCACAAGAACTCACGTACATTGGATTTTAAGTCCAACACCTTAACTGCTTGGCCACTCTGGTGTCAGTTCTGTCTGTCGCTATGCAGTTTCCCAAACAGCTGGTGATGTTATAGGTTAAAATGCTTTGACACAGCCAAGGTAAAGGATACTTGTAAATACTGGTCCAAGCTGACTTTCCTTAGTGTGTGTGGGAAATACAGTCTCTGTTGTGCTTTTTTGGTCAATGCGCTGGTGATGATGGACCATGATAGGAATGGGCTCCTTGTATCTTCTCCTGAAATTGATAATGAGTAATTTTGCTTGATTTGGATTGAATGGTTATTTAAAGTCAATTGCTAACAAACCGTGATCTTATCAGCAGGAATGTTGCACAAAATTAGTCCTCAATCAAGAACTCTCCAAATTCAGGCATGACAGGTTGTAGATAATAATTTGAATTTTAGTAAACAATAATTTTTGTCATGCCATGCATCACAAATTTAGTGCATGGATTGTGCAGCTCAGACACGCTGGAGAAGGCGGATAATTCGGTAGACTATGATAAATTAAATCACAGCTGCGTTTCACGAGATGGCAAGTACACTTCATCAACAAGTCCTCAGTGCCTCCCCCAAGACTACAGCTGTAAATGAAATCGAGCACTTTTTTTGGCTTGGCAAAGGGACAGAACCACATTTCCATGAGCTATTCCAGATATATGAACGTATAAGAGAGTGGTTAGTGGCCTGTTTCTCCAGATTTGAAACTGCTTTACGTTAAAGAATTAGCTTCCTACCCCTGGTGTGACAAACTGTATGTGATACACAGGCTAATTGCAGCAGCTCTTAAGTATTCATGGTGCTGTATAAAATTCTGTGACATTACTGCTATATTCTCATCCAGCAAGTGCTGCACGCAATACGGAAACTGACTGTTTTAGAAGATTTTGATAACAAGCAACTTACATTTGAATTATACATGACAGGTCAATTTAGGGACTGTGATGAGGCAGGTATGAAAAACGAATTTTAAATTACTCAAATCTGCATGGCTTGGAGAAATACAATTTATGGAGGAAATGATAAAGTTAAAAAAATTCAAATTGAGCATTCAAATACTTTCTGACCTGATAGAAAGAATGGAGCAAAATAATAACGCAGAATGCAATGAAGAAGAAATGGATGAAGTAATTAGGAGCCAATTTTAATAAACTCTAACAGCACAGTTTGCCAGCGATTTGAGGATTTGTCAGTGATAGACGTTCCTGGGGCATGAGAATACTTATCCATTAGACTGTCAAAATGCTTATTTGATTCAAAGATGATTTTCATGAAGAGTGAATGGCTACAAGGAACAGAACTGTCAGCTGTAACAACTAACTATACCTTCTTCTGCAAACATGCACAAAGTTTTGTTCAACCCCTGAATAAAAAGTAAAGATTATATCAAACAGCACGATTATGGTCACGGTGGTGCAGCAGTGATCACTGTTACCTCACAAAGATGCAAAAACTCAAAATTATACTGACGGAAACGTCTTCAAATACCTGTTAGATTAAAGGAATTACAAGATTATCTCTTATCATTACTAAGTTACTGAATTTACTGCCACACACACACACACACACACACACACACACAGTGTATCTGATGCTGACAGTAAGTATTAGGGATGCTGAAACTGTTGCCTTGCACATCTGGAACCAGGGTTCGAGTCATGGTTCCATGTGTGTGGAGTTTGCATGTTCTCTCCGTGTCGTCCTGGGGTTTCCTCTGGGTACTCCAGTTTCCCCCCACAGTCCAAAAACATGCTGAGGTTAATTGGAGTTACCAAATTGTCCACAGGTGTGCATGGTGCGTTTGTATGCCCTGCGATGGGTTGGCGCTCCATCCTGGGTTGTTCCCTGCCTTGTAGCCGTAGCCTCTGGGATAGGCTCCAGACCCCCTGTGACCTTGAATTGGACAAGTGGGTATATAAAATGGATGAATCAAAAGTAACAGTGACTTGATGATAAGCAAGCGTAACTCAGATGTGTGTGACTTTGGTCCTGGCGTATGCCTTTCAGCCTAACGGCCTAATGTTAGGAACACCAGCTTTAACTTGTTTTCGCATGTTTGTGGTAACCCAGAGCAAACTTGACAGGTTTCTGTGGTTGTTACTGTCAGCACTGATTAGCTTCTGATGACAAATTCCCAGCAGTAAACAAATGCACAAGCATTCAAAAAAAAAAAATCATTGCTCATGTTGCGGTCCCTGAGAGACAATAATATACCAGCCTTATGCTTGAATAACTGGAGCCTTAACTATAGTTTAATGCTTTACAATATTTATTATATATTTCAAACTGAGAAGAAGAAACTGATTCTTGTATCAGAGCTCACATGTTCCCTTTCAGTAGGATTGGTGTTAAAAAGCCCTGGTAAAAATGTCAGCCGCCTTGGCAGGTAAGTGATGGTGGTGTTTGATGGAGTCTCTCAGCCCCCTGTTTACATTCCGTCTGCCGTGGGCTGGAGGCACTCTGGTGCCAGGACGCAGCTGCTGTTTATTCAGAATAATCGTTCAGAGAACGTAAACGGTAATGTTCCCAGACAAGGACAGCGGGAAAACAGCCCCTCGTATGTGTGACGTCTGTGCTGCAGCCAAGCATGGATTAACGTCTGCAAGAAATGATAACAAATCAGAGAATTTTTCTGGAAATTTCCACTCAAGTGCATCCATGTAATTTATTTGTTTACATATTAGCATTTGCATTTCGTACAATTGCTTTGTTTATTTCCCTTAATTATTGTGAGCACATTCATCCTCAGTTTTTGGTAGAGCAGTACAGGACAGTGCAGTCACATGAAGGCCGTTTGAGCTCCAGAAGGAGGCCTGCTAATGCCTGCAGTGTGTACGCACCCTCTTCGTACTCATTCTAATGGCATTCTACACTTCAACTCATTTTAATGCTGTTCTGCACTTTCAGTCTCTATTGCATTATATGACTGTATAAGTTACAGATCAGCAATCATTTTTATTGGTTAATAATTCTAGTGAATGGTAAAATCCACTGTTTATGTATGTATTAATAAAAAATAAACTTTTTCAACTGTCATCTATAAAACCATAAGCCTGTAATTAAAATGAGCCTTAATAATAAATCATTGGCTCCCTCTGGTGTTCAACCATTTCTATTTCTGTTTCCATTCTCCATTTTCCATTCTTCTATTACAGGCAGCCCAACTTACACACAACTCATACTTACGAAGGGACAGCCATAAAGCCTATTACTATATATTAAAAATTCATGTTAAACACAATGGTTCATAATATCCAACGTACTACTTGGTGATGATTGTGAAAACATTGCACAGCCTCAGCAATTCGTCAGCTCGAGGTACAGTACAGTATTATATGTACTTTTATTATTACTGTATAGTAATAATTATCAAGTACTGCATTATTTGTTTTTTTTTTTTTTACTTACAAATTTGACTTATAGAGTAAATTAGGGAATGTATTTCATTTCTATTCTGGGAACTGCCTGTATTGTATTCCTCAGACAGGGAATACATTTGGTTTTGGGCCTGATCCCCTGCTGCCACCACCTATGTTAGCGCGATAACTCAAAAAGTGTTTGACATTTTCCAAACTTTGTGGGCACATTGTCTGGGTGAAGAACCAGAAATGACCTGATTTTTGAAACAGATCTCATCAATACTGAAGCAGCGCTGCATAGTGATAAAGAAAAGGGCAGTTTTGACACTTGATCCTGAAGCAATGCCACTTAGTGACAGCAAAGGTAAAGTTTGACTGCAGATGACGCTTCACCTTGTGAACAGGATATGATTTGATCTTATTACTCTATTTACTGTATTTGGTCTTTGATGGATCTTATTACCGTTTCACAAATATATTTTATTGGATGAATATCTACACCTGATACTAAGACAAATCTCCCCAAAATTGAACCAGCAGCACTAGGTGGCAGCAGAGTGATGAAAAGGGAGGCTGCAGACACCACCTTGTGAACACAGTTAAATCCATTTAAAATTCATTTCAACATTTCAAACTTCTGAGGAACATTTTATAGGTCAGTGATTATGAAACTGTACAGCATGAGATGATTTTCTGAATATTCTGAAATGCTGATCTGGTGAAACTGATTACCTTAAAACAAATCACGCAAAGTTAGACTTTTACTAAAGACTTTTTGGAGAGGTAGGGATAGTGTTCATGGAAGGCTTGGGTGGTATTATGACAATATTCTCAGTACACTGTGGTACTTTCATTCGTTAAAATTTGCCAAGACACCAGAATAGCATTGCTTCTGAAATACTGGATACCATGGTTTAACGTATAGATGTATTAAAATACCAGTTGATAACAACGTATTACGTGATATTTTGCGCATATAAACACTGTAGCAACATGTCTACAGAGAGTGGTTGGAGAGTACTGTGTGTACGACCGATTTAATGAAACACAGATAAGACATAAGTGCTAATAAACAGTATATAACTACAGCTTTGATTTGTTGATAAAGGTTGCTACAGTATTTGTACACGTTATCAGCTGGTATTGCTAATAATGGCTAACAATGAACCTGGCTAGACCTGGAACCTGTTCCAGAAAGCAGGATTTCTTGCTTAGCCGGATAACTTGTTGGATTTAAGATTGGGGTACCCAATCCACAAGTTCTCTGGCCATGTAGGAAATCCTGCTTTCTGAAACAGGTCCCTGCTATTGCTAAATGGCTTTCTGACTTCTTGCTCGGTTAACTCGGGTGTGACGTCATTCCCTGTTGTGACTTCCAACGTAAACCGAACGCAGCATGACACTAGTGTTTTAGAGTGAGGATGATGGAATTACTCACGCTTTACATTTACATATTAAAGAGGAATTGGATATTGCGTGTAGTTAACCTTACTGCAAATGTTCATCAGTTGTAGGCCTCTTTAGAGGCTAGCTGTAATCTAGACTGAAAGCAGAAAGTGGGATAGAGAACAAAAATTCTCTATAGAGACGAAAATTCTCCTCCATCAGTGGTTATAATCATGGTAAGAATGATCATTGTATATTTTGTTCTTTATTGCTTCAGTTCTTATGTCTCTAATGCCGTACTAACTGCACATGATCAAGTGGTTAGCAGGCATCGATCGACTAAAATACTAGACAAATTAAAACTAAGGTGAAAGTAAATAGCCAAAATGTGACCAAAGAATAAAAACATATATACCGTAATGGTTACTGCCCTCTATCCCTTTTCTGTAACCACTTTTCAGGATCATGAGGGGTCCAGAGCCTATGGGTGCAAAACAGGAAACACCAACCTATCACAGGGCACACTCACATATGCATACTTCATAGGTGACTTGGCAACTCCAATTAACCTCAGCATGTCTTTGGACCATGGATGGAAATCAGAGTACTTGGAGGAGGACCCACGACAATATGGGGAAAACATGCAAACCCCACACATGGAACTCTGGCAGAGACTTGAACCTTGGTCCCAGCGGTGTGAAGCAACAGTGCTAACTGCTGCACCACCATGCCACCTGTACTACCTGTTAGAGGACATTAATCATACGGTAGCTGAAGAAATTATCTTAGAGCAGATACAATTCTTAATATGGCAGCATGGTGTCTTGGTGAGTAGCACAGTTGCCTCACACCCAGGGGTGTACCTAGAAATTCTGCCCCCTGTGACAAAATGTCACAGTAGAATTTGCCCAGCTCACACCTCCAGGATTAGCAGTTTGAATCTCTTGCCTTGATTGTGGAGTCTTAGAGATCCTGTCCAGGGTGCCTTGTGTCTGGGATAGGTTTGGGTGTGTGCGTGTGCCCTGTGATGGGCAGGTATCCTGCTATGGGTGAACCTATTAAATAACCCAAAATGACAGTCAGTATATGTACAGTGTAGCCATAGTTATCACTTATTTATAAATGTTAATATTTAAGCTCTTTATCCAGATTCTGACGGTAAATTCTCGGTATGTTTGTGTATAGCGTAGGTATGGTATTCAGAAAGACACATTTTCTCTGTTAACAATGTTAATACTGCCCTCTTGTGGCTCCGTTAAGTTGAATTGCATTTTGTTGTCGGGCAATTTTTTGACTTCTAAGCAACTATGAGTGCAGCTGGGTTGAGTTAGGCACTTTTATACCGAAACAGCATACTCTAAAATAGTACTACACTAGAAAATATTATTTGGAGACAACAGAATAGCTCAGAGGATGAAGCAATGAGAAATCTGGTTATAAATCTCATATTAGGTAATAAAAATTAACATATAAATTATATCAATATGGACTGCATTGTATGGATTGTCTTTTCTACTGATTAAATTTTGAGTAAAATGAACAACTACAGCAAATATGAGCTTACGGTGGTACTATTTAAAAAATAATGAGACTGTCTGAGAGAGCCATAGAGATTACTATACATTTTATATACAATTACTGGGTTTTGGTTTTTCTGCAGCCAGGAGCTAAGGTTGTTCAGAGATGGTTACACAGCATGGGAACGGTAAGTATTTTACTTGTCTCTGTCCAGCAGGTTTCTTCAATATAAACATAAATACCAGAAGAAATGGTGAGTAAACATATATATGATGTATGTCTTTGTCTCATGGATCCAAGTTATTATATAGTATAGAGGGGTAAAGGCAGCCCTGTCCTTCTTCATCTGCACCGGCTGTCAACAAATGCACAAACGCAACATAAAAGGCCGGAGTTCATTTAGGGAACAATCAATTTTGATTTAACAATTCATGGGTTGTTCGCTTGTTTCCGAACTCACTGTATTAAACTTGCACTTTTCACACGTTAGACATGGAATTTAAAATACAATGTCGGAAGTGACAGTCAAACAACATGCAATAATTATACCCATCCATCCGCCCACCTGGCCCAAGGTGACATTTTGTTAGTGGGCCTAGAATTTCCAGCTACACCCCTCCATCCGTCTGTCTGTCCATCCATCCATTGTCTAACCACTTATCCTGAGTCACGACGTGGGGGGTGGGGGGAGGGGGGGTTGGAGAGTAGCAATGATTACCTTTCAACACAAATTTCAGAGCACCAAACTTTCTTTCCTCATAGAGAAAAAAAAACACTTAAAAACGCCTGTGCATATGACCTAAAACAATAAAAGTGCAGAAGTGTTAAAGCTTTTTTTGTCTCTGTCATTATCCTAATTGTTAGAGTGGAAAGATAAAAATTAACAGCTTTTGTAAAGTAAGGACCTAGTAATTTTATGATAACGGACAGAATAACCACATTGATAAAACTTCTAGATATTAAATTACAGGATAAACTCGCCTATCTAGACACCAGGCACAACGACAGCCTGACTGAAGTGTATATACACAAACCGCTCCATGAGTCATTTCTGTTATTTTTTTGTGACCTGATTAAAAACAGCTCTTTCATCTAAACTCGATGTGATCCAGCATATTTAATTCATTTATTTGTTACAGAAAAACTGCTGTTGGGGTCATTCTGTAGAATAAAATATACCAACCCCATTTGCAAGCAAATTTAGCAAGCAAACTGTGGAACGAGTATTATTAATAACTCACTGATGATGTATTAGTTAAATAATTGTTGGACATCTATAGGAGAAGTAAAGTACTGGTAATTTGCATACTGTCACTGAAAATAATGTTTTTTTGCGACTGTGGGGGGAAAATCGTTTTATAAATATGTTTTAATCTAAAAAGTTAACTTTTTTATTGCCGCCGAATCATCATCTCTCATCATAATGGTCATTCATTGATAATGAGCGCCACACGGCCATGTGCATATTAATTTAGGAGCTGGTACGTCTTATATTCCTGCTGGTCTTAAATGTTACTTGACGTCTTGTCAGTTTTATGGACTATTACCGATCTGCCCGTTATTGCCACTGATATATCTAACCTAGTGCCTTCAGTAAAACATCCCAAAAGAAACAGCACGGCTTAAAAGGTACGTGTGGTCTCTACTTAGAATGAATTTAACCCGTAACAAAAAGGCATATTAAAAAAGTAATCTTATTTCAGTGTGAACTTAAATTAATCCTTCAGTATTTTAAATAGAGAAGGGCAATCTCTTATCTCTAATGAAAAAGTCAGACAAAACTCTTCATAATTTCTTCTTTTTTTTTCCCAGAAAGGCAAGTAATGTAATCTTATTGTAAGTAAGCTGTGTCCACTTATGTAAGAGGTATGTAGGTTCTTTTTGCTTCAGTGACTCCCGCCACTAAAAGTAATTAAATTTATCTGTTCTTTTCATATTAGAAAAAGGCAAAAAAAAGAGAGAGAAATACTCTGCTCCCAGGATGCTGCTGGAAAAATCTTTTTCGTTCTCTTTATTGTGACTTTGAAATTCTTGGGCAAAATAATAACGAAACCGCTTGTCTTCCATGGCTGAAGCCGCGTGTCTGAAATGGAGTTGTCGTCCGACTTCCGTCTGTCCCCCGTATAACTGCCTCCGTTACCACTTAGCTTAGGCTTTATAATCAGACAGAGTGACTCAGTACCACCTGCGATGGGGAAAAAAGAACACTGATGCCGATGGTTTTATTATTTGAAGTGTGGGGATTTTCTGGGAAGGAAGCCTTTTCTGGCAGAATAATTTCAAAGGCAGGCGGTAGACTGTGGCTTCACAAATGACAGACTGATTGCCTAAATGCCTTTGCTTTTAAAGAGGGATATACGCTGAATACATTTTTATCCCTCAATGTGAAGTCCATGCTTAATTGCACAGTGTTCTTGTCAAATTTTTTGACACAGATGTATATGCATGTATATTTCTCTTTTGAATCATGTGCAAAGGATTATATCCAGCTTTGATGTATTTTTTAGAAACACAGTTTTAGGAAATAGGAATGTGTGAAAGCCAATATTTGTACGGCTTACTTGCAAGGAGTCATGACAACCTGGTACTGCATATTTAGCCCTATATTCTACCACTTTAATGGATTTTTTTTTATTTTAGTGGATCAGTCAGTTCAGTGTAAAGTGTTGTGAAAATATGAGGAATTTTGACAGTGTGAGCAAAGCTTGTAAAGGTGCAGAACCAGTAAAACAGTTACTTAGGGGGGTAATATCCTGCCCTTGGGATTGTGTATGTGAAGTACTCACTTTATTTGCATAGATTTCCTCCCATAGACCATAGACTTGCACTTAGGTGTATTGGGGTCACTGTATTGCCCAGAGTGTGAGTGTCTTTCCTCTGAAATGGGCTGGCATCCTGTCCAGGGAGTCTCCTACCTCATGCACCCCGAGACTGGCTCCAGATTCACTGCACACTTGTACTGGATAAAGTGTGGTTATTTAAAATGTTATTTAAGATGGAGGAATGACATTGTTTTTCTTGATTCACTGTTTTAGATCCGGGTCAGTTTTTATTCTGCCACTAAAAATGTAAATTGTGCAGTGAATTAAGTAATTAATATAAACAGTGGAGTGAAAAGCCACACAGCCTACCCAGAGACCGTTTTGTTAGGCTATACCTAACAATTTAATGTCATGTGGAGTTTTACATACTCATTATGGACCATCATAAAATGGCAGTAAATTTAGCCAAAGACAAATTTAGATCCTGGTTTGTGTTAATTTGATGTAATTGATTGTCCTACAGCCAACCTCATGTGTCTAAGGTCAAGCACAGTCGGCATGTGTCACAGTGACCAGAATCCATGGTCGAACTGGCCACTGTACCAAAGGTATACACACTATCCGATGAACTTGACCCCATCGGAAAGCAAAAAAAACATATAGTTTCAATTTTATATATTTCTAGCTTTATGCTATATCAAGTACACAGCTAAGGATTAACACCATGTGGTATGAGCGTCTCATAATAACAGAAACATCATTTAAATCAATGTGGGGAAAAAAAGCAGATCAAGGCTCCAAATGAAACGTAACAGAAGCAGCCGCAGACTCATGTGAAACTCATCGCCTTTATAGGAGCACCTGCTTCTACTCCTGAAAAACAGCCTATTTAAGTGCCTAAGCTGTCAGTTCAGCTGCCATCTGGCACCTCTGAAGGACCACCTGGTTCATCTCTGGGATTCTTTTACCCTCATCCTACGCTATGCGCATGAAATGTAGGATGAAAGTGATAATCCTCTATCCCCCATTATTATGCCTTAATTATTACGGGAAGAGGATACCATAATTATTGTGAAAGGGATATTTGCCTACAAATTGAACACAGCACGGGAGCTGGAGGACAGGTTGGTGAGGTGCCTGCCTGTTTCACCCACCGCTCCAGGTTGAAGCGGAGTGTAAAGGTGAGTCCCGCATCGGAGGAGGTCACCAGTGTTTCACATTTGGGCTAAAAAGGAAACAGATGTGTGTATGCACATGCAGTAGATGTTATATTATATTACTATACTTTGAGTGTATGATTAAAAATTTTAAGGTATTTTATATAAATTAAAAAATATATATTTTGGGGGCGGTGTGTGGCTCACTGGGTTTGGATGCTGTGCCTATAATTGGAAGGTTGCCGGTTAAAATCCTGTAGCCAGCAATGTGGTTTCACCATTGGGTCCTTGAGCAAAACCCTTAACCACCAATTGCTCCAGGGACAGTCTGACCCTGCTATCACAGATGCATGTTTTCCCTGTGTTGTCGTGCGGTTTCCTTTGGGTAATCTACTTTCCTTCCACAGTCCAAAAACATGCTAAGGTGAATCGGAGTTGTGTGAGTGATTGGTGTGAGTGTGCCCTGTGATGGGTTGGTGCTTCATCCTGTTTTGCTCCCTGCTTGCGCCCGTACCCTCCGGGATAGGCTCCAGACCCTCTGTGACTCTGAATAGGACAAGGGGCCACAGCAAATGGATGGAGGGACACACACACATGCACACACACACACACACACACCGGTCCCACAGTTCCACATAAAACGCTGTGTCCTGTGTAACTAGTGTGGGATGTGATTGGTTCTGTATTTTTTCAGATTGAAAGTTCAACCCTGATTGCTCGTGTTTTTCACTGTAAGCAACGGCATTCTGTATGTGGACGGCAATGCTTCTGGGGGTGAAATAAATCTGTAGTTTTTCCAGTTTCTAGTTTTTCAGAGTTTATACAGCACCAGCTTATTGCGTCAGACTTTAAACTGCAAAAAGTACCACCACAAAACCTTGTTTATCCCCAATATCTCCTAAATAAAACATGTAGTGGCTGCTAAGCTGTCGCTTTCTTCACCAACACTTGACGCTTCCTCTGAGGGAGTGCAAATCCCTTCCATGATTTTATGTGAACAGTAGCACGCGTATTCCGCTAACTCAACCAAACCTTTTCGGCGTAGGTTGTCTGTACTTAAAAGACTCCCATATGACTGGTTGTAATACCATTTGTCTCTGTTATGTGATAGGCTGACGTGTGCTATCATGCATTACTATATAATATAACTTACCATATGAATCAGTCACCAAAAGCAGCCAATTCAGTTAACAATACAACTCATACAAAGTATAAAACACACTGCGTATCTAGACAGAATGCATTTTCTGGGTCAGGTATCCCACATTAGAGATGTACACATTTAAGCTTTACAGATTACAATGGATTATTTGGTCAAGAAAACAGTGAAAACGTCTAAATGTCTACAGTCTAAGAACACCGAGGCCACAATTTTCCCCATTCTGCATATATTCTGGTCAGCGAACACATTTTAATTTGCTGGCTGTGGCCCAGATCACCTTTCATTTCAGCTTCTTTTCAAAGTCTTATTTTCTCACCGCTGATTATCCATCTGCTGTAAAGCAGAATATATAAAAGTACAATCTGGACTCGTCATGGTTCAGCTCAGAATTCCCATCAATTGCTCCACTGCCGGAGGTAGGGCTACAAATTGTCGTGAAAAGAGTTTGGAGGACCGTTCCCAAGGGCAGGCTCGGCTGCCAAAGTGTACTTTGTGTCTGTCTCCTGTGGCCCATAAGGTTGTCCCACATTGCTGTACTAATTTGAACCGGAATGGATTATGTGGCTGCAGGGCCATTGGGCATTTACCTGAAATCAACACCCTGAGGCTTGGCCGCAGAGACACGTAGTAACAGGGACCTATCCTTCCTCAGAAAGACTTTTCATTAGGGGGATCGTTTCTTTGTTTAGACCTCCATCCAAGACCTGTCAGATGCAGAAACCCCTTCTAGAAGTATTAGGCTCTGCATGAAATTGGACTTAGGATCAAAAACACCCTCTAATACTGAATGTCAGAATATTCAGCGTAACCGTAAAGCTGAAATTTACTGATAAACTGAGGAGCAGTCATTTAAAATTAAATACATGTTTCAAAATATCAATTCAGCTGTGATTTCATACATATTCATATAATACATATTAAGGGTTTTAATCAAAGGATGAACCATGTAGGATATTTATACTTAGTACTGATATATAATTTAAAGCACAAAGGACTTCAAATTTCTACTGATCCATAATGTATCCCAAAGTAACAAGACAGGGTACGCCCTGGACAAGGTGTCAGTCTACTGCAGAGCACACACATTCACTTACACATTTCCATAATAAAGGCCGTTTAAAGTATCACGTTAAGTATAAGGGCGTACTCACATCTGGCCCTGTTGCCTTGTTCCATGCCCAAGCACGATTGCCCCCCCCCCCAATTCCCCCGCTGGTCTGCACTCACACTGCGCTTAACAATCACGGTCCGAGCACACTTTTGTCATCGTCTTGCGATTTTTTATGTTGACGAAAACATAGGGAGGAGAGCACTATCACATGGCACAATGGAGTTCATGATTAATGTCCTTATTTTATGGCTTATTTGGAGTTGTTCTGGGCGCGATGACATACAGCCCACTTATAGACTTATTTAATCCGGCTGTACATATAAGAAGATAGTCCCATGTTTTATCAAATATCTCGGAGGTTTTGTGTGCTGCATCCAGTTGTTCCTGGATAACCTCATCAGCCCATATTTTTAGACCAAAATGATCCCTTTGCTGCCATGTTTATTAAATGTTGTCGCTACCCGATCTGTACAGCCTACCCGATCCGTTCCTTCCGGGTCCGGTTCATGTATACTGGGCTACCAACTCTCACATATCTGGCATAACACTCACACTTTCAGAATCTCATGCTCATGCATGAAATCTTATGGAAAATCTGTATTCTTCCATTATAAACCTAAAATTACCTACATCAAAAGCGTTGGGGCAGTTTGCAAACCCTATGGACTATTTGCAAAGTAATAAAACAATTACATACATGTAAATGCGTGTGCATGTGTGTGCAGACTTGTCTTGAAAATCTCACGCCAGCCAGCTTACCAAAGTAGGCAACCCTGTGTGTAGTGTACATATGCGCATACGTGTGTCAGTCACATCATTGATGTCTGTGTTCCGTTCTCGGGCATGGTAAGCGATCACACTGGATGCCTACCATGCCCGAGTCCAACTGAACCAGGCCCAAGCCCACCTCTTCAAGTGGGGCCCAGGCATGGTATGAAGTGATCACACTAGTCAAACGAACTACACTTTGGGGGTCAAATGTGCTCGGGCACGATATGGATCGCCTACTGTGAGTACAGCATAAGAAATCAGCTCTCAAAAACATCATGTCTTCATTGACAATTGTCTCAAAGAAAACCCATAAGTGCAAATATTGGATACAAGCTCTGCAGAAGACATGACCCTGAGTACTACTAGCTGCCCCAGTATGTCATACATATATTTAATTTAAGTTTATTCTGTAAATGTAGCTACCCTAGCTAGTGCCTAGAATAAGTGAGAATTCTGGAAATTACAAGCAATTAAACATGTTACATTTATTTATTTAGCAGAGACTTTTATCCAAAGTGGCATACAAGCGAGAAAGCAGGGTCAGCCAGTCCCTGGAGTAATTGGGGTTATAGGCATTACTCAGGGGGATCAATCTACTGTGTTGATGCTAGGATTTGAACCAGCAACCTTCTGCTCAGGGCATAGCATCCTAAACCATACAACTTAATCTTTAAAATTTGCAAGATAAGGACAGTATCTTGTTTATAATTATGTATCACTTTCATTAGTTGCAGTAAAAAGTTTCTCTGTGACAATCGTGACTAATGTGATGTTAACCTCTAGGGTTATAGGTGGGAGCTGTAGAAGGCGTTCCAGCTGGTTGCAGTGTATCCTGCTTACGGACAGCGTGAGAATGCTATCTGAAAACAACCAGCAGCAAAGGAGGCTCCAAAAGCACAGTTACCTGGATTAATAATACATCCATATTCATGTTCAAAACAGCAAAGCAGAACACAAGATTTCCTAGCAGATGCTCAGCACCATTGCATCACAGACACACCTGTACTTAATACAGGTATGGGTATTTTTCACCGAGACATACAACAGTTAAATAATTAACTGCTGTGTGTGATATAACTAATATATTTGTCCGGAATTATTGAGTTTTTGTGAGTTTTTTTTCAATCTGAACTGTATGGAAGCCCATTTCCGGCCATCTGGAGTAGAAGAAAAAAACACATTTTTCACATAATTTTATCTTAGTATCTCAGAGTTCTGACTTTCATCCTCACAAACCTTACTTTATTTTTTCTAACAATTAAACAACAAGTAGCCGGACTGTCAGCACTGTGCTCCCGCTTTAATGCTTCCATGCATTGCGCGTACAGTAGCAGAAAGGAGCGAAGGCTACAGTGGCTGTCTGCTCTGTCCCGGCATTTTAATATTTCCAGTAATGTGTGTGAATGGTACCCTACATCAAAACTCGCAATGATAATTATCCTGTTAACGTTAACCAGCTATGAATAAAAAGGGGCAACAAACTTCTTGCTTCATAAGATTAAAATATCTTTTGCCTAATCAGGTGTGGTACAGGCATCTCTAACCTTAATGCTCTGTGAATTACCTACAAGACCCTGTAGCAGTCAGTAATGTACATAATACCTACCGTTACTGTAACAACTGCTAATAATAATTTGTCCGGTCTTAATGTCATAAAAGCCCATAAAGGAATAACTTACCAATACTGTGGTGACATTTCTGAATCAAAAACGTATCACATTATTACATTATCGACTTTTATTACACAAAATAATGGAAAAATTATTACATTATTGGCAGTTATTACATTAACAGTAGTTATTATATTATTGGCTGCTACAGACCCTAACAATTGTGACATCACACAAAATATGTGTTCTAATTACAGTCGGTGGAAATATCAAACGTGTCTTTCAGTTAATTGTGCCTTTCAAGCTACTAGAAGTCCTAGGCAGACACTGGCATCATGAGAATAACTGAATAACTCAAACCAAGGCAATAGAGGCAGTACTAGTGCCACCCTGTTTTATTGCTTTCAAAGTGTAGCGAGCTAACATGAAATCCGAACTACCTGCGAACAGATCACACTGTCAATAATGCGTGTTTGGGATATATTCCTAAATAGTATCCTGCAGAGGAGCTGACGCTGCCTGATTGGCTAAAAAAAGTCTTAAAGACTTAATAAGTCCGAATTTTGAGATATTAAATCAGAATTTTGATTTAGTAAGTCAGAATTCTGAGATAAAGGTGTTCATTTTTCTACTCCAGATGGCAGAAATGGGCTTCCATAGTACCCTTGCAAAATAAATCAAAATGACAAAAAAAATGCAGAAAATTAAAAAAGGCCAAATGTAGATGAGAAGGGTAATCTCTCAGGCAGAATCTCCTGAGCTCACATGAAGAACATGTGCACTGCACATCTGCTGTAAGGCACAGCTGAGCATTAGCAGTCCGGAGGAACCTGGGATAATGGATGGCCGTGCAGGGGCTCAATCCTCCCAGTATACAAGGAAATGGTGGCACTAGGATACTCAGTTACTGTAGGTGTAGACGGTTTGTAGACAAGCAAAAAAAGTAGTCCTGCATGGTGTGTTGCCTTCGGCAGGTCCCAGAGGGAGTAGACACACTATTAGCCAGAGAAGGGCACAATCAATTTATCATGATTTATTTACCATATTTATTTAGGTTAAAGTGAAGGTTGACACTTGCAGAAGATTCATAAATTAGCCTATAAGCTTTAAAACTAAATGCACAACTTCTGCCCGTGGTCACAATTGAAGTTGCCTACATAGTTCTTCAGATGTTCAACAGCATCCATCCATTTTCTGTGCAAGCTTGTCCTGTTCAGGTTCATGGGGGGGTCTGGAGCCTATGGGCACAAGGCAGAGAACAACCCAGTATGGGGCAACAACCCATCACAGGGCACACTCACACACCATTCACACCTATGGGCAATTTGGTAACTCCAATTCACCTCAGCATGTTTTCGGAATACCCAGAGGAAACCCCATGAAAACACAGGGAGAACATGCAAACTCCACACACACAGAGCCATGGCAGAGACTCAAATCCTGGTCCCAGAAGTGTGAGGCAACAGTGCTAACCACTGCACCACCTTGTCAAAGGCAAAGTGTTTAAATGCCCTTCAAGATTCACATTGATTCAAGTTTTGTATTGTGGTTAAGTGCAAATAGTCCCAGTCTTTTTCACCCATGCATCTTACCTGATAGACAGATGTAACAAAATGTCTTTGATGATGCTGCGTGTACCATTCCCATTCTGGCGCTCCACATATTTGGGAGTCTTCCTGTACACATTAGCGTTTAGTGCGCCTAAGCACACAAACTTCTAATTATTGAAAGAACATTTATAAGCTGACATTGAAATCAACCAGATGGTAAAACCACTAACCATATAGATCACATTAATAGTCAGAAGAGCAGGTCACTACAGGTTATTAGAGCATGAAGACATGCAGATGCCTACAGTGACTGGCATCTAATTTCTGCTTTCATCAAGCACAAGCTTAGAAAAATGATGCCACACGAGCAGCACTGAAAGCTGCTGGACTTCACAAGATTATGTGCTTCAAGTGGACAACAGTATCTCAACAGAACTTAAAAACCCAGTCAAACCCATAAAATCAAGGCCTCCTAAAATCAAGTGAAGTGAAAAGGGCACACGGAGACTGATGCTAAAAATTTGGCAACTAGGTTATTTTTTTTTTTTAATGAGTAGATCTTAGCATCCTCCCAATTAAAATTCAAACAATGTTCATGGACTTGATTCTTGTTGAACCGTCTGTCATAAAGCTGCTGGACTTTCACACACCTAGGCAACCCCATAAATAGAAACAATGAGGTACAAATTGAGCACAGATTGGGAGAAGCTCAGGGCCTCTCCCCATCATCCCCTCTCACACTTTTGGAGCTTTTCCACTGCCACCAAGAACCGAGTCGTACTCGAGCCGAACTGCGAAGAGCCAGTTTTCCATTGTAAATTATGTGAACCGTACCTGACTCATCTGTCACCACCATCTGATTGGACGAAACGCATAGAGACAAGAAAGAATTGGTGATCTGCATCGATATGCATGAATTAGTAGTATCGCACATCGCGATGCATAGAAGCAGCTTCGGAACTTGAAAATTTGCAACCTGAAGCAGCTTCGGAACTTGAAAATTTGCAACCTCCTACTTGAAAAGTACTATGGCTAAACGGAATGGATTTGTAATGCAAATTTACGCGTGCTAATGCTAATTCCGCTAGCATTTGATGCTAACATACAGTAACATGGCGATTCTCACAGACATGCTAATGGAAATTAGCACATTGTAAATCATGACACCATGTGAACAATAAATGTCTCTTCGGTTTTACATCACTGTCACTCTCCAAGCCCAGCAATGCCTTTACTGAGCCAACCCTTCTGCGGTAGAAAATCGAAGTAAACTGGGAGCGCACTGTAACTAGTCTCTCTTCAAGATACGGGTTGGGTATGGCCTGGTTCCTGTATGCCAGTGGAAAAGTGCCATTTAAACCTTAAATCTTAAAAAGACTATGCTAAATAGACCTGATGTTAAATCTGTCCAGCTCTACAGGTCTGAGTGAGTCAATGAGAATATTAAAAAAGCTGTTAATTTCCAAACAGTGGTCTATGATATTTTCAGCTTTGCCAGCACAAGGATTATGTAAACCCTGAGCATGGATCCAGTGAGCTAAATATCAGACAATCTTGCTAGAGGCTCATCCTGTCAGACACATTACACCATGGGGTCTGCATTTCTGTGACAGCCATTAGCAAAAATACTGATGACTAATAATAGTGACACATTAGAGCTGAAGGAATCCACATGTTCTTGCAACATCTAACCCTTCGGACTCTAGGGACACAAAACCAGGATCCTATAGCACAGAGATGTTATTAATAGCTGCAAGTTTTGTTGAAATGCAAAGGAAATTATTATTCATCTAAAAATGTTTCGAAAAATTATGTGAGACCACCCATTTCTCTCTGTCATGAGAACTTGCATTGTTGTTGGTTTAATGCACCTGCCAAAATAAATGTTCCGAATTTTTTTTAAGGTTTAAAATCCAGGTTAATTTCTGAAACATGGCTGGGTCAAATATTGATAGCCCTGGACTGATTTCTGTGTTAGCTGTTCCAATTGAATGGCACTGTAATGAGCAGGATCAGGCTAATTAAAGACCTTTTAAAGAGTTATCTAAGCAACCTGCCCGCACCTAGTGATGGGTAGCTACCAAATTCAACCAGATAAATAGGTGGAGATAAAGATTTCGGCAAGTGTTGAATGCTGTAATACAGCTTGAAACACCAAAGCAACACTACCTGAAATTTCTACTGAATAGTGGCTTAAGATAAATTAACAGTGTAGCTCAAGGTGAAATTGCGGTCTAGTAGCTTATTCTGTCCCTTCCCTTGTACTTGTGTTCTGCTGACACTGTGACCTCACTAGGGGTCCAGACAGGTAATAAGAGAAACACATGTTGAAGTTGGTTCTGATTGCTCTAGAAGCCTTTATTGCATGTGGCCTCATTTACGTCATGCTGTTTGGGCTAGCATTAGGAGACCAGGATCATAATGATTCACCCCACCTGTCCATCAATCAGACCACTCAGTGTAATCTTTCTGACTAGACTCAGATGCATGTCCTGAATCCAGTTACTGTATATTATTCCTTGGCAGATGTGTCCAATATTTTTTTTCTTCTGACCATGCTGCTCTCCTAGTTGCGTAAACCCTGAAAAGATTTCTTGCAATAAACAAACTGTTCTCTGACCCATCCCTTGTTAGGTGCTTTGGCATTTTTACTCCAGAGATTCTCACAGGGGGCGCTATAAAGCAGATAAATGACACATCAGATGGCTTCCTTTACTGGAGGAAATGCAGAAGGCTGCAGTGCAAAGTCTGCTCTCCTGAGCTCAACTCAGTCCTCCACGTGGCATCTCATAGACTTGAGTAGAAGGATGCAACCAAAGATAGGATTCCTTGAGGAAAATACAAAACGTGCAGGAGCATTTTCCCTTTTATACCCCAAAGGAGACCTTGAATCTGCTGCAGTGCCACCAAACTTCCTCTCTGAATGCAGACACGCATCCAGCAGAGAAACACTCAGCAGTCTACCCTGACTTGGGGAAACCCTACAGCTGAGTTCTTCCCTTCTTATCACCCCTCCATCTTCTTCCTCTGGCCCACACCCTCTTCCTGCTACTTACGAAAAAAATCACTTCCTGTCGTGTGTACTCCTATACCTACACTGGTCCACCTCTCACTTTCCCTTTGAGGAGGCCTCCCTCAATCCTGTTTGTATCCCCCTTAAACACCTAGATAAGGATGTGGGTGTGAAGCAAGGAGGTCAACAGAAATCCACTTTGGGAGGGGGCGCTGATGGACGTTGGAAGTGCTTTCAAGAACTTTTTGTGATAATCATTGTAGAAAATGCAACGTTGTCCTTGGAAGCAGTGTCCTGGTACAATATCAGCTAAAACTATTGTTGCTTTGTATTTTTCTCTGGATGGAAACTGGGAAGTTACCTGAGATAGCCCCTATGGGCAGAGATGGACATTTAAGGTCCAGAAAGTGAAAATCCAGAGCAAGATTTTGTTTCAACTGATTATTGCGACACACCCCACACCCACCAGTATCAAACTCTCTCCTACGCCGTTGTTGATGGGCTCCTGTCAGCTCCTCTATACTCGTGTTCTTATAGCAAGCATAAACATCTGTTTGTAACCTCAAATGCCAAATTCAATAAAACAGTTATATTCAGCAGTAGCAGATGGCAGGGAAGCTTTGTATGAAGGTACTACAGTTAGATGTCACATAGGTATCAGCAAAAATATCTGATCACACCAAAAGCTATTGTAGGATTAAGACATATTAACTGAGCAGTTATCTGGAGAGCACCAGATGTCTAGACAAAGGCAAGTACCCTTCAACAATCAAATGAGGATGCTGTCTGTAGAGTGTGACCAAACCTTAGAGCTCAAATAGACCAATAAGTAAAGAACCTTCTGACGAGCTGCATCCTGTTCTCCTGGACTCAATCCAAGCTTTTAGCAAAACATTAATTTGTGATTCAAGTCCACAGAATCCCTTTGAGCCAGTGAACAGCAAGCAATACAGGAAAATAAAAATGGAAAAACAAACAGCACAGACAAGCCCTCAGACCAGGAATCATAAGCCACAGGTATGAATGTGCTGCAAATTCTAAACCCAAGTCTGTTATGCAGCAAAACTGGAGGCTGACCTCCTGACCATCCCTATCCATCTTTAGTCGGCACAGCAGTAGAACTGAACGTCTGATAGTGAACTTAAGCTCTATGAACATCTACACAGCTATTTCTGCATTCAGCGGCTAATCTCAAATTGTTTAGATTGATCTTTCTTCTATAATTACAATCCGAGTCGTTTCCTCTCCTCCTCCAGAGTTTTATTTCAACTTAGATTGTTACTGCCATATAACAAACTGTCACTATGTCATAATCTATAAGGCTTGTCTTGTTAGATCTTTGTTAAATGCTTTGGGGCGAATTGTGTCAGAAATGACATTATGGAAAGATAACCTGAATTCTGAGTAGCTATTTCAGTGCTTCTATGTCAGTAACATGCTGAAAGAGACATTGAGAAGTGAAGTAGTCATTTGGTAGTCATTACTACACAACACTACAGTAATACTAGTACACTAGTGGTTAAAATTGTGGAAACACCAAGGGTTTTTGGCATTACGCTTTAAAAATTACTACACGAATATATGCGGTAATGTTCACAAACAATTAAAGATTGTTACAAATGTCATGCATTGGACGATTAAATAGCAACTGGGGTAACTGGAATAAAGTTATGCAATCTTTAAAAATTGGAAGTGTTTCCACAATTTTGGCCACTAGTGTAGCTATAACGATGATAAAAGTAAGGTCAAGATTTCCTGGTGGTATTAATAAACATTTTAATCGCTTTCTCAGTTAGAATTGTGTCTCTGTTACCTCGTATTTGTTCCCACTAAAAGTCATTGGCATCGTTTCTTTTGATGAACAGACTGTTCTCTACGCTAACACTCTGGTCTTGTCTCTGTGGTGACCACTTTGGCAGGTAGAATAACAGGTATACAAGAAACATACAGCAGTGGGACCAGTAGCTATTCTAGACCAAATTTACCAGGGGAGCCAAGGTGGGGCCAGTGATTTTTCAGGGGGGCACATATGAGGACAAAAAAGAGGGCAATATTTAATTTTGAATACATTAAGTGAATTTATTTGGAACACAAACAAAATATATTGAACATTAAATAATAAGACTTACAAATGAGTTTCAAACAAAAGATTTCACATACTGCATATGTGCACAATAATCCTTGAAACAAAGTTTCTTTTTGTGCACAATAACATTTTTGTACAATGACATTTTTCTTTTGTTTTTCTTATTTTTTTTATTTATGTAGGTATGTATTTATTTTGTTATACAGCGACTTTTTTACAGCATGAAACGTAAATGTACAGTCACAGTTTCTGTTCTGTTTCTGAGAAGAAGCAAAGAAAAAGGTAAATCAAATGCAATGGTCTCTCATCCTCTAGCATTTGCAGCACAGTAGCCTTTAACACTACAATAACAGTATTCTGCATTTGTGATACCTTGTGCTCTAAGAAATCCGTGTGGAACGCCGCGTCGTGTTAGTTCCGGCATCTGTGCCAGCGAATATCACCGTAAGAAATTAATAAATTATTATCTCTTCGGCACAGGGGCCACAACAGGGGCCCGGGTCAGTTCTACAGGGGCACTGGCCCCTGTTGGCCCCTGTCTAAAACTTCCTATGACTGGGACTTAATACAGTTACTAAGAAAATAAAATCTATGGCACATCAAGCTCTGTGCCATGGGTATTGTTTTGGACAGACATGCCGTAATATATATGTGATTACAGCATTAAAATGGACTATAAATCACAAAACAACAGCTTGGTGGGTATATCTAACTTAGACATTCTTTTATATGTTACAGGAGATAAAATTAAAAAATCAGCGCAAACACACCAATAAGCATCTTGTTAACGTTAGTACATGCAGACAACGCTTCCACTAAGTGATTGCATAATTTATATTGATATGATTGAGGAAATGTAGAAACTGGTGAGGATTGGAATTATTTGGACTGTGGAAGGTCATTTAGGCTGAGCACTGTCAGTAGTTTTCTTTGTACTATCTGGCTTCTTAATCTTGAGGAATTAAAGAGTGCTGCTGTCAGTCTCCTTCCCTGCCTTTCACCACTGATTCACACTGTGGCATTGAAATCACAACACTTACAAAACCTAAAATTCACTGCATCACTACCTCCGCATAATACATCAGTTTTCTGTGTTTTTTTCCCCCCAGGTGGAATTTCTAAATAACCAATTTGTGTGCATTAAGCAGAAGGGTGAAATAAAAACAGTGATGGGGGTCAGAGGGTAGTGCTGTTACCTCACACCTCTAAAGTTGGGGATTTGAAGCCTGCCAAAGACAAGTGGTTAGGCTAATGCGCTAGTTGTTTGTGTGTGTATGTGTGTGTACCCGCCCTTTGATGGACGGGCATCCCAGCGTTATACGCTGTCTTGCCTGACATAATCACCAAGTTCCCCTGCCACCCTAACCACAAAAAGCAGTGAAATGACAGACACAAAAACTTATGCTGTTACAATCTGTCAAAAATGCTCTGATTGAAAGCAGCTTTGACATAAACTGCAGTCCTCCAAAACAGTCACAATCAGAGACATCTTCTACAATGACAGGTTAAGCATACAGCCCTCATGACTCAGAATATATTTTTAAGCTTTCTAGGAATAATGTTAGTGTTTTTAGTTTTCATTACTTAACATATTAAAAATTAATATATGACTTTATACACTGAGAAACTGAACGTCAACATTTTGTAAAAGCTCCTTTGGCAGATATGTCTTCTTTTTTTGCACACATCTGCCAAATCTAGTTCTCTGTATCAGGGTGTCTGTAAGGGGAGCAATAAAGCAGAGTGTCTCACACTGTATCACCTTCTGTCACAGATCTGTCCCAGGTTCGGGTCTACAAGTGTTCATGTCCTATTTCAAAGCCCTATTCTGTAGAAACTCCCACGATCCTGAGTAGGGGAAACAGTCTGAAGATGTACGGATGGCTATTCTGAAACATAATTTCGACTTTGCCCTGTGACCAGCTAATCCAGTCTCCTTCTCCTGGAGCGTTCAATTCCAGTCTGTCCTTGACCTTAGCAGCTCTGGCTATGGGTGTGCTGTTCCCCTATGGCCCATAGCTTCTGCTGGCTACAAGCCCAATCTATTAGAACTGTTATTCAATTTATGCATTCATCCAAGGCTAAGAGACACTTCTGTGATCTCCTAAAGAAGATTACTCACTGGGTATATGCATTAAATTAGCTAATAGTTCAGTCCAGAGACATGTATTTTTAATGCCTTAAACAATTGTGTGGAACATACTTTTCCTTTTAATTTTTTTCCACCAAAATCGTTGTATTACTGTGACGACTAACCAGGTCTTTTTCAATATAAAGTCTACTTTAGTATGCTCTAGAGTGAGTAAAAAGCAAGCTAATACACACTCACCTTAACATTAACGTAATTCACAGGAGAAATGTGACAACCAAATCAAGGGAGTCTTTTGCCGCACCTCGAAATTAAAAGGAGATGTCTCGAGAATCACTTTGGTCTTACACACTATAGTCGACCCGCTGTGTTCCTCTCTGAATTGCCATTTATGTTATTTCTCCTTCATATACCGGTGTTAATATGTACACCTTTAGTTCCCGCGTTTAACAGTGTAATTACTTAAAGGATATTAAGAGTATAATCAGTTTGTTTAACTTAAACTTCTTTAATGACAATTTTTATAAGCAGTAAAACAGAATCAGCTTAGGAGCAGACGTGACTTTTAAAATGTTAGTATCCGTAAGGCTACTAGACGCCATACAATGCAACAACTATTAAACACCAAGTCTGAATCTGAACCATAATTACGTTTCCCGATTGTTTCTTCCTAAATCCATTTAAATGCATTCAGCTGTCCTGCGATATATACATATGGTTAGAAGTGTAATTAGTTGAGCAAAGTGGGAAGAAGAAATCGTTTTTGTGATAGTGCTCTACCTTTGTTAAGACTTTCTTTTATGCTTGATTGCAGTTTGATTGGCTATCTGAATAGTAATTGTACGTAATAAACCACTTCATTATAAGGCAAGTAGAGCATACTTTTTAATTTACTATGATATGGGAGTTCGGTTGACATTTTTAGACTGTGCAGATTCCTCGGAAAGTCACCATACGTGTGTAAAATTGAAGAATGTATTGCGTATGTTGTCTTTAGTGTTCTGTAGAGTTTGTTATTATTAATGAATGCACACTCAAATACATATAAATGTGTGTGTGTGCATATATATATATATATATACATATAAATGTGTGTGTGTGTGTGTGTGTGTGTGTGCATAT
>JAAGVU020000092.1:23350407-23354279 GCA_011763525.2 Mormyrus iriodes | reverse complement strand
GTAAGGGAACGGAACGCGTTTTTATTTTATTTCGACGAACGGGGATTCAGCTGCCGACTTACTTAAAATGACAAGGAAGCTCCGTCGCGTATCTTTCGGAAAACGTGCTGCTGAACCGTTGCTAATATTTCAGAGGTAAAATGAAAACCATATCTTGTGTGTTTTAATTTCCATGTGTTTCATTGTGATCGAATGACATTCTTCCGTGTTGTAAGAATGCTGAATAAAACGTCAACTACACGAAAAGAACAAAACCATAATTTAGAAATAAAACAATTCGCTAACAGGAATTGACACAAGAAATAATACTATAGACATAAAACTTACCGAGGAGAACAAGATACACATTCATGAAAAAAATATAGCTATATTTTCTGATTTAAATGGACGAGTATAGGCGATAGGAAGATATAAGCATCTTTACGCTGTCTCATATTAATATTATTTACATTGGTCTGATGTGATGGCTTGACGAAAAAATTGTGCAGTTTACTTTTAAAATTGCAGGAAAAAGACAATTTAAACTGGAGTTTCTGTATCATTATACCCAAAGCGAAAGGAAATTTAAGTAATTCTCCGTAGCTTTAATTTCTGTGCTCACGAACTCTTTCTCCTTCACTGTAGATTCAGGAGATCCAGACAAGGATAGCCCTGGTTGTAAGAGGAGGAGAACTCGCACAAATTTCACTGGATGGCAACTGGAAGAATTAGAAAAAGCTTTTAATGAGAGCCATTATCCAGACGTGTTCATGAGGGAAGCACTTGCGCTGAGATTGGACTTGGTAGAGTCTAGAGTTCAGGTAAATAATATTTGCTATCTACTAACTGACTTGTATGGCCAAGAAGGTTTAAAATCAATATTATAATTTGGTCAGCTATTGAATGTGCGTTGTTTGTTTTTGTTAAAAAAAAAACAAAGAAAATAGTTCTACTCTCTTTCTCCATCTTGAATGTATATGTAATTGTATATGTGCAGAATTTTTTAGTCCAAATAAAACAGTTTACTTTGACAACTGGCATGAAGATAATTAGATCTGCGGGATTTTGCTGCTATCAAAAACAATATATAGCAAAATTAGTAAACAATAATATAAATAAATCAGTTATGTTCATCGCAATATCTAATATAACTGGTATATAAAGCAAATGTTTACTGGAATGGCTGGCTTTGACCATTTTGTTACCGTTGCAATAGTCTTGAACATATATTTTTTTACAGAGTATTACCTGGGTTTTTTATGTAAACTTAATTAATAATAATAGCCTAGTAAAATATGTTGTTCCCGATTGTGTAATTATAAAATATTCCGGCCTTCTATGGAGAACCTGGACAAAATGTAGGCTACACGAGCGGCCGTAATGACACGAGTGCTTCTTAAATGATACCTGCATTATTTTCGGGCAAAAATTGTCAAAAGGGATTAATCGATTAATGAAACAAAAATTACTAAAATGTTTTCGTTTATTTGTTCAGAAATACATTGGATGATGTCAATTTTTGCGTATATAATAATGAGCAGTCATCATTATGAAGGCTGTGTGGAGCTAGCACAAATCGATGTAACCGGTGTTTAAAATAATCTTGTCTGGCTACACATTTTAATAATTATAAGACAGTCTTCATCTAGGCCTATATAGTATATGGCGATATGCAATTATTTAAATATAATTTAGATACTCAAAGCAATCCAGCTTTGGTTAATTGATGTAGTATTATGGATATTAAACATATGAGTGTTTACAGTAGTAGAACCGCGGGTACAAGTGCTCGCATATATTTTCAGTTCTATTTTAAATGTCTGTGTGCATTGCTGATTTGGTGTATTGCCTTACGGATATATTCTTCCTTGGTTCATGGTTATGTTTCAAATAAAAATAATGTGGCTGCGTTGTGTGTACAAAATGTGCATCGTAACAATGTTTTACAGCTCTTACGTTTGCACGCTAACTTTACACGTAATCGTGTTCAGCATAAAATAAGCACAGGCTTTTGCCGAGGGCCTTGCAGTGGCGTTCGCTTGGCACCGAGTCGTATGTGGTATACAGGCCTACTTGTTTACACAAGTTTAACGTGAGTCAAATAAACTGTGGAAGAATTAAACGGAGTACAATAGGCAGAGTTACTTTTTGCATTGATTCAGTTAAAGGGACAATTACCGCTACCGTGTTTGTTCAGGTGGACAACAGCAATTGGCAGGTGTCATTTATCACCATAGCCTGTGTTAAGTTACGAGTTGTGATAGTAGTTGCTTTTAGGTTATCCAAACAAAACAGAAACAAAGATAATTATAGTTTTAAAATCCTGCATGTCATACCCTAATTGTTGAATGTAGACGGATTATTTACAGGCCCGATGTTCAAAATGTATGCGTTTTTATTATATTTGTTTACAGGATTACTTTATGTTAAAAGTACGCACATTTCCCTCATGCAATGTTTTGGGTGTGATTTTTAGCATCTAATTCAGGCCGATGCTTTGGAATATATTCGAAACAGATTTTTACTTTTGTGACCCAGTTCACTTGTGACTGTTTTCCTGTTACTAGCCTATATGCGAAGAAGAATCACACCGGTTTGTGGGGAATTTTAACACGAAACGTAGCCATGCATCGACGAGTAGCATTCTGAATTTAATAAAAACAATTTTCATTCTTCGATGTGTAGGTGTGGTTCCAAAATCGCAGAGCTAAATGGAGGAAAAAAGAAAATACAAAGAAAGGTCCGGGGAGACCGGCCCACAACTCCCATCCAACGACATGCAGCGGAGAACCGATGGACCCCGAAGAAATCGCTCGGAGAGAACTTGAAAGAATGGAGAAGAAGAAGAGAAAGCAAGAAAGAAAGCTATTGAAGTCACAGAATAAAGTTTTATCGGCAGACCTGTTCCATACACCGGGATCAGACAGTGACAGTGCCGTGTCACAAGTAACGGACAGTGAGCAAGCAACAAATATGATCAGTCCGGACTCAGCAGGCCGAAACCAAACCGAATCAAGCTGTGACCAAACACGACAAAAATACCAGAGCCAAAGAAACACGAACCAAGACGCCGGCGGATCGGAGCAGGACTCCACCGACAGCAGCCCCAACTCCAGTTTGTATTCCAATGGCAGAGCTTCCGCCCTTCAAAAATTAAACCCTTTCAGTGTGGAGAGTCTTCTTTCGGACTCAACACCACGGCGAAAAACCACTTTGGATTTCCCAGCTTTACCCTCCCCACGCCCTTTAATAGGGAAAGGGCATTTCTTACTCTATCCCATCACGCAGCCGCTTGGTTTTATTGTACCACAAACTGCTTTAAAAACAGCAGCAAGCCCCGATACAGTTAACCCGGGACAAAGAGGCTTAAACACTGACAGCAGTCCTGTTCAGCCAAGCTTTGCGGTTTCTAATCCAGGACACATAAACAAAAGCAAGAATTATATTAGTAATAACACCAGCAGCAACAATGAGACGACAAACGGTGACCAGGCTAGCTCTCCTGGCGGAAAACTGAACTCTCCCCAGAACGATTCGGTCCAAACAACCTTCAGTAGAACAAATTCCACCCATTCTTCGGATTGCTACAGTGAAGCTCGACCACTCCACACGGAATCAAACAATGTCCAGCTGGAGTCATCTCATTCAGACATAAAAGAGGGCTCATCACAAAACCCAACAATGTCTTCTCAAACAAGTACAAACTGTCCACCAGAAACTACAGACGGCGAAGACGTCGACATGGACTAAATGAAACAGGAAAACAAACCGCTAAAGGCTTCTCACATTCCCAAAGTTAAATACCACGTACCCTTTTAACATATCAGAATCGAATTTCAAGGTTGAAATGTTCATATTCTGACAGATTCAGGTGGAAATCGTTATGTATACTA
>JAAGVU020000092.1:23317907-23345407 GCA_011763525.2 Mormyrus iriodes | reverse complement strand
GCTAATTATCACCTTATGAAAAGTGTTTCATTAAGACCCTTTGATTAATTATTGACAGTACACTGACCACAGAAAAAAATCGACTGTTTGATTGAAACAGGAAATTAATGCCGATTTAAAAACCGACTTAGGTCTAGATCTGAAGAATAACACAAAAGTTTTGTTTACACATAGATATGTAATATTAAATATAAAACAGCACATTCAATATTCGGCATAATGACTCATAGAAGGTAGATATTGACTGACGTGTGTTTTTTGTAGTAATGTTTAATGATTATATCACATTTCCCCGCCCACGTACATGGAAACAATATTAGGCAGGTTATTACGTAGTCAGCAGTGTGCATTAAATCTGTTTCTGGTGGAAATCTCTCTTCTGCTTGGAACTGTGGTGCATTTGTAATGCTTAAACACCGTAATACCACTTTATTAATTATATGGTTGAAATGGAAATACAAATATTGACAGAGAAAATGCCTTGGGTTCCGCCTTAGATTTAAATGGTTTGAAATGACCGTTTTAACATTCAGTCTTATTCTAGGCTGGTTTGGGCCGAATAATGGTAGTATACTTTAACACGCCTGTTCACAACTTAATGTCAATGTTGTAAAATTTATGCCGTGTACCTAGATAAATGCAATTTTAGCAGACAGTTCTATCGCTGATTGTTTTATGATAGCATATGTAGCCTGACATATTCAGTACTGAGACATACAGTAGCGTTTTCTGGGATATCGCGAATAAATGAGCTGGCGTGACCAGCTGGGAAAGTGCTTCGGATTACTGTGTCAGTATAATGAACAAGGTGGCCCAGAACATTTAGGGATTGAAACGTCCCCCTTTCTAAGTAACAACTTACTGAAGGTGCTTTATTGCAATTACGGATGAAATAGCGGCGTCGGATCATTTTGATCTATTGAAGCGCTGAATCTATTCAGACTTAGTTTGCACTTCGAAACTGGGGATGGAACTTTGCCATCTGTCCAATATATTAACGTGGAAAAGAGCTACATCGACACCTAATGACAGAAGAAGATTCGTGTTGAAAACATAGAATATCTTGTATTCTCTTAGTTTTAATGGTGGTCCAAGAAGGCTTTTCTGTAATGATATAATCTAAATGAGCTTAATTTCTTTATTCTCTTATGAAGCGTTTCTGGTTTCCGAAGTAAAACGTGACTTACTCTTTTTGCATTTGTTGCCAATGTTTATTTGTCATAGTGGCTGCTAACCACATGACCATAATTTAGCAATACCACGCAAACATACCTTTTTCTCTTTTTCCTTCCCAAGGAATCCGAGCCCCACAGGTTAATGAATCGTGAAGTGTGAAAACTTCCTAAGATGGGACGAGTTAAATAGTGTTTCCAGATGTGGTGGTACGCTGTCGAAACCTGCCAGGCTCTTAAACGGTTTACTCCTGATGTTTTAAAGATGAAGAGACTTCACCGCAGCGACTTGCCAGTTCTGTTCATTACACGAGCTTACGACTTCTGTATTTATCTAAGCACGATATTTTCAACCCGAAGAAGCCATGTAATCTGAAAGGAAATTTCAGAAGCTGCGGTAATGTTCACTCACATGAGGAAAAAACGCATTTAGAAAAACACGCAGGAGGTCTTATTAGAAACTTATGGTCTATTTCTACTGTGATAAAGGTGTTTCCAGTCCCCTTACGAGATAATGGTTACAGAGATTATAATGTCATCGTTTGTAAATAAGGAACAAAATAATGAGATTATAGTGTGGAGTGCAAACATGTTAAGATTATGGTTAATAATAAAGATGATGGGTGCACAATAGTAGGCTACAAAATTAAAACGGTAACATATACTTTGCAAGTCAATGGCTGTCTGTTATTTTGTGATTCTGATGCATTCTGCACTTTGTGTGACAGTCTGATTCTGACTGGTATAGGCCTAACTAACTGCAGTAATTATAAACATTGTCATCACAATTTTGAATGCATGTTAAAGGACTGGCATGGCCCCCTCCATCTCTACTCAAAAGGTAAACTCCTCACACATCCCTTTACGAATATGCTATTATCTGCTTAACAACTATATAAAAAAGCTTTTCAAAATGTTAAAACTTTAATAAAACCCTACTCAGTAATATTTTCTAAAGTTAACCGAATTGTAAACAGTCAAAGAGCATTACAAACAAGAAGCAATGAGTCTCTGCAACAAACCAGTGATGGCCTTAATGATCTAGACAAACACACACTTGAAAGTCTGAAAATTCCTTCAAGTTCTCCAGATGCCAGTAGGAAGTGCCAGGACTTGAGTGTGTTAGTAGCATGGCTTTGAGTCAGTTCAAGGAACGAAACCAGAAACAATCGATAAGCCTCTTTTGCTAGGAACAAAAATGAAATTGGACATTTTTTTTAAAAAATTTTCTGGAACAGAAATATTTATTTGAAATAATAGTAAGAGTTTAATAACTTTATTTTTTTGTTCTTTTATTTATTACAAAAAATTATAATATTTTTTGTAATAACTTTTGTGTGGAGTTTTCTTCCTGTCTTCCTCTGAGTGTTACTCACATCTTTGGATAGCAGACATAAATTTACCAGCAGCAGGCGGTGATATGGCATAAAGGTGAGATGTGGTGTGGTTTCTCTTTGCAACCAGAGGAGGTAAATATTATACAATGTACCTTATACATGTTGGTCTTAGACATCAACTTAATTAATGGTTGATAGATAGGTTACCATGTTAAGAGAACTAATGCTGGAAATAGCTGTCTAGCTCCAGTTAGACTAATCACAATGTGCCCCATATAGCCTATTAGTAAGCACATAGTTTAATAGTTTCATATTTTTCCCAAATAAAAATATGTGTTTAAATGGGACTGCACTGAAAAAACCCAATGCAGCATAATAAAAGATCAATAGACATTTTTACACCATCCGAAACGTACATGTTACACAGCCTTATATGGAATGTTATTAGCTGGTAGGCCTATTTAATTTGGTTCTAACCGGTTCAGGAACGCAAAACTGGAAACAGTAAAATACTGATTCTGCTCAGAGCAAACCAATAATAATAATTAAAAAACCATTTGGGTTTGAAGCCCTGGTTAGTCATGTTGGCACCTATGCTACTTAATAAACTAAAATGTAACTAATGAGTTAGAAGCCATGGTTGAGCAAAGACAAACGTAAACAAATAACGCATTTGCATTAGTCTGTGCATTGTGATGTGTTTCAGCATCTAATTAAAATTTTCAGATTATCAATGGATTGTTAAATGTTTAAAAATTAGAGTTCTGAAAACATTTGAGAAAGCCCAGAAGCAACAGAACTTGAGTGTATTTAAAGGGTTAATTATGTAGGTATCAAACATTATTAGTTTGGCTGTAAAGGATCTCTGAACATATCAACGAATTCATGTACAAACACACTGATTAATATTTATGTCTTGAATATTGAAATATACACATGCTGCAGTTGTTCGCTTTTAAAATGAAGTGTATGGCTTGTATATAATACAATAATATAACCAATTTTTATAGTAACGGAAAATAAATGACGAAAGAAAGAAAAAAAGAGAGAAAGAGACATAGAAAATATATACATGAGTAGATCAATAAATAAAAACCACCTGGCTGGCATAGCTAAAAATTAAAAAATGTTGAAGTTATTCATTAGCGCACTTTGTGGTTTCTGCATTGAATGAATTTTGTGGGCACAATTTCTGTCACGCACAAGCTACTTTGCCTTGTAGAGCCATGATGTTTATGAGCATCACATATATTCTTGCTTTGGTGGATATGACAATGACTGCTCTGTATTTGAACTGCTCAGTCCTCATCTATTAACATGTAGCACTTTACAAAGCAGTGGCTCCCTAGGCAGTACTGTTGTCTTATACGTTCAATGTTAGGGTTTCAAATCGCACCTCCATTCTATATATGTGTGGAGCTTGCATGTTTTTCTAGCGTCACACAAGTTTTCACCCAAAGACTCCCAGCAAGCTTATTTATTTATTTTTTTAATCTATGAATGTCTTTATTTAAGATACATCAAACTGAGGAACACCTGATGGTGTTTCCTTTGCCATCCAAAAGCAACTTCAGGCAATCATCAAGCTTTTCGCACAGCAACCCAAAGAACAGTACTCGCAATGTTTCCCTGCTGTCGAGACTATAACACATGGTGTGGTACGAGGCTCTCTTGTCTCGTGTCACTTGTGAGCTTTCGCATTTACGTCTGACATAAGGACACAGCAAAGCCACACAGTTACATAAGCTAAAATCCCAGCTAGGTTGACATTGACTTTAATCTCAGAAATGTGTTACTTGGATGCAAGGTTCTCACCAGATAACATGTGGCAGTAAATACCGAAGACAGACAAATGATGGGAGCGTGGGAGAAAGGCACATTGACAGACAATGCAGCCAATATGTGGAAAGCCATCTTGGATGCCACACTGCCAAATGCAAGGTGTCTTGCTAAGCCGAAGGACTCCTCTTTCCCATTTTTCATGCTAAACCAGGACTAACGGCACTGGGAGCAGGGTCTTGTAGAATACCTTTCCATTTGGGATGTGACAACAAGGTGGAGCTCAGGTTCCTGATGTTCTAGCATTTGGCACATGTTTCTGGGTTGTCAGGCGATACCTGTCAGAGACAAATGGCACAGAGCACATTAATGAGAGGCAGTAGGGATTGATGGATGACATTCACGACGTGCTCAAATCTTTTGAGGAACTAATCAGGGAGCTAAGCTCCACTAATGCAGGTATTTGAGCTGTTCAGTCAGAGGAAACAACATTAAAACACTATGGTGCTGAGTGACACAGTTGACTATGGCATTAGACAAAGAAAAACCCTGATCTCAAGTCTCCGGAGGATTAATTTTTGGGGAATTATGAAAATGGCCTCCTGGTTGTTTTATGGTGAGGTATAAATTTCAGGTGCAGAAAACATGGTGCTGATGGCCACAGTGTTCAGGGTCAGTGGTCATGTGGATAGGAGACTTCAAGCGAACATCTAAGTGAACGACAGAGGCACCGACCTCCGCTATTATTTGATCATATAACTAGAAGAGATTTGTTTAAGAATAACAACATGGCCATCGGATAGTGGGTGTTTCTCAATACTAAGAACGCAAAGTTTGTACTTGCAGTCTTGGCAAGAGCAGTCTTGCTAACTTGCCTCCCAAGAATGAATTATGGGATTGGTCTTGTCTGACTAGGATGAAAGCGATGTATCCTTGATATTTGGGGGGGGTCAAGAATGACATCCGTGGATTTGTACCATCCTCTGTACTTCTGTCCTTAGTGTTGGAACTAGTCTTCGGCAATGGAATTTGATGTAAAACGGGTACATGGGAACCCAAGTACGGTCAAGTACCCAATGATTTCCTTTTGACATTAGTATTGACTATTGACATTTACTACTGCGTTGTTTATGTTTTCATTCTATATCTATTCTTTTTATTCTTGTATGTACATTTACACCCAGCTGGACTTAGTATTTTGTTTAGAAATGGACAGAATCTAAAGCCCTGATTTCCTTATTCTACAAAAATCTAAAAATGGGGCCTCGGATGCTGAAGTTGTTTTTCAGCATCTGTGGGGTTAATATAAGGCCTTGGAAAATAAACCAATATTTACATTCATAGTTTGTAGTAACAGAATCCAGGACGCACAGGGCACAAGGTGGGAGAACACACTGGATGAAATGCCTAACTATATTAAAATGAAAAAATAAAAATAAAACTTTAAACCAAGCTAACAGATGTTATGTAATAGAAACCACAGCAGAATAAAGCTGCGCATGCTGAATATGTGAGAAAAGAGACCTCAGTCAGAGCTACCTTTGTGTAGATGAAGGATTATGTTGCCTTTCCATTTATATAACAACTATTTATTGCATCACAGTGGAATTAGTTAGATATAAAACATCTAGGGGGCTAAACAGTGAAACCCAGGGTACACATTTTTTACATTGCAGTTCATGTTGAGGGCATTAGCTATAAAGTTTCCTGATTCACCGTCCAACAAACCGACATATTCACTGACTGTTTTTGAGAAAACATTTGGTTCTGACCAAGCATTTTGCACCAAATTGTTTATAAGAGGAATAAAATTGTTTGGTTGTGGACATCTTGGGAGCTGGATTTATTTTTCAGTAGAAATATGGTTTAGTTTGCCTTTCGATAGCAAAGTGAAAAAAAATGAAACCAGATACCACTAACAAGTCAATAATAATGATGGTAATTAAATTCTACTACCATCCACACTGCTATGTAGTGTATAGAGCTACAAAAAGGCCTACATTAATAATAATATGTAGTATTGTGTTATATATTAATAGCAATGCGTTGACTTTGTTAAGGTAAGCAAAATATTATGCTGAAGCCTTCAGATTAAATTATTTTCAGGGGAGAGTCTAAATCTTCATTTCCTCCTATAGCTGTACGGTTGTTAAGGGTTAGGGTCAGTCAGAGGTGCTGCTTTGCTAAGAGATTTAATAGAAGAAATGATTTCATTGATTTGGGTCTAGCCAAACACAGCAGAACATGGGGGAGATGGCCAAAGGGTATAGTTAACCTCAAGATAATTAGCTATTATTTCAAATTTCAATCTACATTAACCTTTACGTTTTACACAGAAACTACTCCTGATCACGAGCAGACTTACTTCCCTGGCTGCAGTCGCCTTAATGAATCAATATACCATTTCAGAAGATATTCCACCATATTATTATATTTTATATGATTATTCCCAGATATTCTAATGTTTTATTTTTTTCCAATTTTAACAAGGCATATCATCAAAATCAATACAGATTTTTTTATTCCACAGGGAGCCCATCACTGAAATTCATTGATATAAAAACTAAACAAGTTATACAGCTGTTCACTTGTTACATAACTGATCATTCATACTGAGAAATGCTATATCCGCAGAACTGATTTTTCACAGTGTCGCTCACAAATGGCAAAATGTAAAATGTTGCCATTTCAGTTGAATGTACAGATGGGGTTGGAGGAAAGAAGGACAGAGTAATGCAAGTAATGCGGAGATGGACAGATCTAATAATGAGTAACGTTTTCGATTAACTGCACCTTCATAATGCCTTTATAATGCATCCGTAGAACATTCAGTGCACCTTCATAACGCATTCATAGAACATTCATAAGCAGCATGAAAGTATACCTTAACATCCTAACATACCTTAGCAGCTTTAATATACATTAATAACTAACATTATATGATAATAACAAACATTACAATCATATAATCGTATGATGTTTGTTAGTAATGTATATTAAGCTGTTAAGGTATGTCAGGATGTTAAAGTATACTTATATGCTGATTATGAATGTTCTATGAATGCATTATGAAGGTGCAGTTAATGTACAGTATTACCCAACAGTGCAATGAAAAATAGAGAATGTGGGACATTACTCTCCTCAAAAAGACAGGGAGTTTAGCCAAGGTAACCAGAGTGCACCACATTGATAATAGTGGTATTGATACAATGTCAACTAGAACAACAGTAACTAATGAACAGTTGACATTGCATATTAGTTTGTATATGAGTTTCATAACATTTTGCTCAGGCAAATGAATGTATAAAAGTGAATTATGTATTCTAATGCTTTGAGAAAACTGGTAATTTATCATAACCAAAATGTTATCGTTGAAAGCATTGCTCTCAATTATTTACCAACAATTGCAAAGTATAATTTTTGTCTTAGGCCTAAATTGCTATTGCTTCTCATCAATGTGCCCCTCTGACATGCTAGATTGGTTACAAATGCACAATTTGCATTTCTTTAATGATCTAGCGAGACACGGAGTGTCAGCTCTGTGACTTTGACTTTTGAATTTAGAGCACCAAATTTTGACGTGTCAGGAAAATTGACGGTCAGAGGCATCTCGGTTTGACTCAGGGGACAATTAAGTATTTTTTACTATTATTATAATTAATATTTAAAATATCAATTTAGTTTTATTGAGATCATGTAGACACCACACCACTGGAGCAACCAAAATCACATAGTAGATAATTAATTACATTTAATTATTGACTGGTTGCACAGTTCAATAGTAATTCATTGAAGGTTCTTAAAGTAAAAGTAACAATAATAAAATTTGCACTGGGTCTCAGTGGGACAGGCAACCATGATGTTGCTCAGCACCCCTAATCTGGCGTAAATAATAGCATCTCTCGTCCCTCTCCCTTCTCCACCCAGTTTTATAATTATTTATTCTGTATTCACATGGCTGAGCTTCATAACGCATATCAGCACGTGCCAGTTACCTAGTGACTGGCATTTCTGCATGTCTACTGTAATCTCTAAATGTATAAGTACGTTTGAAAAGGTGAAGTTGCCATTGCAATGTTATGGTAATGTAGAATCGTGTTGGAAAATGAATGCTCCACATTTCCTGAGTTGTTTTTGCAACCGCCTGGCATATTTGTATGTAGCTACGCAAACAGCAGTTACCTGCCTCAAGAAATATAAATTTTAAATGCCTGTAAAGATTTGTTTATTTATATTGACGCTCCCGTTTTGCTTAAGAGGTAGTCTGACATATGGATTGAAACACTAAAGCTCTCCTGTTTGGCATGTAAACAGAAATGTCAGGCATATTTTCAAATATTTCAAAACACTGCGAACTGATGTTATAGTACATGGAAATAAGCCAAGTAAACAGAGAAGGTCGTAATTAGGTTTTGTGATCAGGGAAGACTTTGGTGTTGAGCTGAAAGCCAATGTACAGTACCTCCTTTCCTTTTACAGGGAAATTAAGTTGCATTTTCACGACATTAGCTGAGCATATTCTAAATTGGACTTGCTGGGTTATCATTAACCCAGGCTGCTGCTTATAACATGAGAAAATTCTGCGTTGTGAAAAACAAGCAAAGACATGAACAAAAAGTGACGGGAATGAAACGACGGTTAGCAAAGTGTGGCATTGCGGGTGAGAGTTGCTGGTGGCTCGTTTGACTTTTTCGCCTGAGTAATTTATCACGGACTATTGAGTGGAGACACGGGAGCTTTGCTGAGTTGTTGGAAGCGTGGTGAGAGACAACTCAATGCTGGAGAATGGCATCAATAAATCTTTGCACCAGAAAATATAGCACCTGCCCAATTTACCTTGGCCAATAACTGTTTGACACAGCAATGTAAAGACAAACTGCCAGAGATAATGCTCCACTCGTACTTCCAGGGGTAAAATGAGGAAGGAGAATAATATGAACATTATGCTGTAACACACTTGCACCCGCCCTCCAAATCTTTCCACAATAAAGAGCTGGAAGATGGCTGTATGGATGGATAACACACACACACACACATTTGTATTCATATCTTTGTGGGGACTGCCCATACCCAAACTGCCCAAACCCTAATCCCTAATGACAACCTTAACCCCTACCCAGCCCTAACCTTAACCACAAGTAACCAAACAAAATACAAGACTTTTGGCATTTTTAGTTTAGTTTGATATTCAGTCACAGATTTGTATTAAATTGAACTGAAAAAAGGTCCCCACAATGTCAAAATGACAGGTTTTTATCACACTGCGGGGACATTTGGTCCCCACAATGTAATATATACATAATCCACACACACAGGCATACAGATTGAAACAAATAGCCAGACTGATGGGCTATACATGTGTTACATATAATCATATTTAGCTGTGGTATCCAATACATCAGCCCCATTAAAACAATTTGCATACATAATGTAAAAACTATTTTTAAATTAATTTCTCCTGTTTTGTTTTCATTTCACACCTTCACTGAAAACATGGACCTTGCTTGCCTCAGATATGTACGTTTTTTTTCACTGAGCACCTTTGAAAATGAAAGTGCATGTTTGTGGATGTAATTTTGAATCCTGCTATAGAAGCACTACAGTGAATGGAAGTTAGTTTTTGTTTTGTAAGGCAGCAATTCTCATTCAAACCAATAACTGTTATTACTGTGCTGTATTGCCCAAGTCATATTTTAGTCTATCTTTTGGCCTCTTCCCATCAGACTGCAACAAGCATCTCTTCCCACTGCTTTATTGGTTTTATTGAGAGAAATTTCATGATGTAACACACTGAATAGATCCATATAATTCTCCTGCTTCAGTAGAGTTCAGCTACTGACAGCAATATGCTACAATCGGCAATGGTTTAGCCCTCCTATAAAACTGTAAATTTGACACAGTACTTTCTTTTCTAAAGCAAAAAAATAAACGCAGGATGCTAATTGTTTGTTTTCATATCTTTGATATCTTGATATCTTTGATATCTTTGAAAATAATGGGTTACGGTTAAGAAGAAACATTACATGTTAATTTTATTATCCAGAACAAAACAGCAAAAACCGTGTCTGTTGATTTTGTGTGGTATTTTAGACATAGCCACTGATTTTCAAATGTATGCGATTGCTTGATATTTAACGATGAAGATTACTGCTTTGGTGTTTGTGTTTGATGTGGTTTGGTGTTGTGAATGAAGCTCTTCTCCATGTTGTGTCAAAATGTAACCACTTCATCTTCCCAATACTTAATACTTAGACACAATATTCAGATACAATAAATCAATCAACCCGTCCATCCATCCATCCATCCATCCATCCATCCATCCAACCATCTTTTATATCTGCCAGCCTTATATAGCGTCACAGGGATCTAGAGCCTATCATGGAGCCTATCATGGAAGCTACAGGCACTAGGTAGGGAACAACCTAGGATGGGGCACTAACCCATCACAGGGCACACTCACACACCATTCACACCTACAATTCACCTAAATATGTTATTGTATTGCGTGGGGGGGGGACCACAGAAGACCCTACGATGACATGGGGAGAGCATGCAAAGCAGAGCCTCAGACTCTGGTCCCAGTCACTGTGCCAGTGCATCACCATCAGATACAATACTCACAGTAGTGAATTTATAGTGATTAGAGACAATCTTATAATTCCCTTAATCTAATATATATTTGAAGCTTTTGTCAATATAGTTTTGATTTTTTTTCCATCTTTTACATACAAAACCTTTTAACTGAAAACCAAAAGATGTATTTTATAAAGCCTTTTAACCATTTTCAGATTTTTATCATCATCGTCTTTCTAGTACATTGCATTATTTTGGTAAATATTACTCTGAGCATTTAGTTAAACAAAACTTTATAAAAAAAAGACAGTTTCACTGTCACGGGTACACAGGTTCTATTAAGTTTCAGCAGGCATTAGTCATAACCCAAATTAAATAGCGTCCCATGTCTCATTCCACAAACCGTATTTTAGGTTTCATTTGCTCTGTTGCAAACTAATAGGCGGTTTCTGTTTGCAATTAAATTGGTTCGCGTAAAGCTCCTGACATTCCCTCTAAATATGCAGGCTGGCCTCTCACCACGTCTCCCCTTCATCCTCACCCCGTGCTGAAAATTCTCCTCCACACACGTGAAGGTCGGGGGGAATGAGAATTTCAGCATCAGATGAAAACTGTTGCCGGCATATTGTAAGAATTCAACCTGTCAGCTGCAGGGAAGTCCTCCTGAGCGGGCGTGAGTGGATTGTTGTTAATTTTGGATTTTGAGAGAAGTTCACCTGGAGCACAGTTTTGCTAGGGTCCAGCTTCCTATGGTGCCCTTTAAAAACTTCCCCATTCGAGCATATGTGTGGAAAACAAGCGACATGTTTCGGTCATTAATCTATCAATCAATTGAAGCAAAAATCAGTTACACAAAGGAAAGCGGAGGTGGGGGTTGGGATTATTGACCAAGGAACATTTCAATACATTCGTGCTCCATGTTAATGTTTCAAGCACAGTACATAAAATCTTGTTCTTTCACTGCTG
Organism: Mormyrus iriodes; assembly: GCA_011763525.2. Classification (NCBI taxonomy): domain Eukaryota; kingdom Metazoa; phylum Chordata; class Actinopteri; order Osteoglossiformes; family Mormyridae; genus Mormyrus; species Mormyrus iriodes. Next base: position 23,333,580 of record JAAGVU020000092.1, on the reverse strand, counting down.
GTAGGTGTGATTAGTCATGAAGGATCCTACTGTGGAGAGGCTGATGGAAAATTAGAGGTGATAGGAGGACTCAATCGATACTATTTACCCCTCTGAAGTGAGCCCATATTAATTGTCAGCAGAGGGAAGACAACTGATCGCTTTTTCCAAACACATTATTGATAGCCAGAGGAGAAGCTGAGGATGGAACGTTTTCAGAAATTACGCTTATTTACAGCACAATCTTCGACAGTCGTGCATTTCGATGTAAAGGAAGGAAGAGGAGGAGAAGCAGTTAAAGCTAGCTGCGGCATTTTAGGAAGCCAGCATGTATGGGTTGTTCCACAATGAATTGTTTCCAGAGTGATAATTTCCAAAGGTTGTATCAGTGAAAGCAATACTTAAGAAATCACCTTGAATTTTGCTACATATTCAGGGGTTCAACAAAAAAATCTACTTGCCACAACACCTGACCCATAAACAAGCAAACACATATAGACAATGTATGGGAAATAAATGTGCGTCCTATATGTTATCTCCATTGTTCTCACAATGATGAAAAGGGGCAACAATTAACTCCCTAAATCCAGTCCAAACAGTAAGAATTAAATACAATTGTAATGCTTATAATTATGAATGTTTAAACAGAGAGGGAGGGAAAAAGGAAAACAGCTTCATGCCCTCTCACATTTCCACAATACTGTGTCATAATCAGAAGTCTCCTCATTAGTGATTTTCGTTCAGCAACCCTGCAGCTTGACACGCTAATCCCATCTGTTTACCAGCTTTGGGACGCCCTCTGTACAGAAGTCATGTGTTAATCCTGGAAACCACTGATTGAGCGCACTGACAGTGCCGTGGCGTCCAATCAGAACATTTCAACTGAAATAATGTCTAGCCCACTCGCTGATGCCTGTGAAAAAATGTTTATTCAACAAACGGAACTGCATAAATCAACTATCACAGTGGCCAGCAGTCTTGGTGAAGGGCTGCTCTGCTCATCCTGATAAATGGTATATGTATAAAATGCCTCATAATATTTTCTTGTTTTTTTGTCAGTGACTTGACAGTTCATCGTGTACTCGCAAGGAAAGACATATTGGGGAGTTAGGCCTGTCTTTAGCCGCTAATACATTTTTTGCGGCCTGGGCTTATTACGGATTCTGTAATGTTTCACACGTACATTCAGATAAACTTTGAGCGACTGGCTGTGGTGCGTGACCACATTTACAGCGTTTCTTCATAGCTGAATTGCCACGGCGTTCTATCTGTGATGTCTGAAGACATCATTTCAATATTTATTTCTCTTTCCAAAAATTATTTTCTCTCCTATTTCCCTGGTTTGTCAGTCATTCTAAACTATTTTTGCTTAGAGTATTAACAACCCTCCCCCACCATAAAAGAGGTCAAATATGTGCCTTATAATTACTATTTAGTGCAGCCTGTTCAGCCACAACTGCAAAATTGCAAACCAGATCAACAAAATTTCACACACAGAGATGTTCTTGTCATGGTTTTTGAATATGTTGTTTAATGTTTCCTCATCACGTTCACTGTTCTGTTATTTTAAAGCTGTGTTTGGAAAATATTTCCAGTACAAACTAATGGGTAAAAGGTTAAGATATATGGAAGTATCTCCATATTTGCCTTGTGTGGGGAACAAGTGAGCGGACAAATATTTACTGTCATGCATGTTCAGTGTTGGCCAGTGAATGTGGTGTCAGTATCATAAAGTGATTCATGCTTTGCTCATTATCAGTTATCAGATCTACTGGGGGAAATCCAGTAATCCAGAAATTTGTTTTAAAGGGATTTTTTCATTAATATAATATATTCCAATGCGAATGGTAATACGACATTTCTCCAGTATTGTGCTTTGTATGAGAGGATTTGAGTTTAGTTGATGCACTGTTCCGGCAATGGAGGTGAAAGAACCATTGTAGTATAGTATAGTAGTAATAGTAGTATTAAATATATTAAAATTGATAGGTTGTGTGAATCATAAATTATATAATCATACGGTAAGTCATATAATACTTCATGAAAAGAATAATGTACAGCAGGTGGTTTTGTAGAAACTTTACCTTTTCTTGATTAGCCTTGTTCAGTGCGCCATTGCCCTAAAAGTAAGCCCAAGGCGTAACCTTTGGTGTACCCATAATGACTTTGGCCGCTATAGGGCAGGTTCATACCAGTGTGACTGTCTCAGTCGGCTTCTACATAACCTGTCAGGAAGCAGCAAGTCTGTGAGGTCCAGTGCTGGGAGATACACACTTCCAGCTAGCTTTCCAGCATGGAGTGTAAACTGTAATTTGTAGAGAAAGCAAACAGTTTCAAGGATAGTCTGCTGAAGTAGTGAACACCCCCCCCCCCCCCCACAGCATAAGGACAGTTTGTGGGAGGGCTAGCACTGGGTGTGCTGGTTAGACAGAGCAAAAATGAAAATTAGAGGAAGGGAAAAAAAACGAATTAATCCAAAATAACAGGCATACACTAAATGAAATTTGAAAAACTTCCCGTTTGAAAATACATTTATGGGTTATGTATGGAGTAGTGTTCCACTTCATATTGTACAATTTCTGAAATGTCTTCTCAGTTCCAAATGCAGGAAATAATGGCTTGGTTTAGGTTAAATTTTAGTTTGGCTCACTTCTGAATTTGCTAAAACCACACAGTCTTGAAGGACAGGAGGCAAATGCTGTACTTGGTTATGATTTCTCCAGTATAGGTATATAAATCATTCTTTTTGATCAAACAAAATATCCACAAATATGGTGACTTCATGGTGAAGTTAAATGTATAGCAGGATCATGTAATCAAGTAATTCAAATATATACTGCTAAAGTAAAATGATTCAAACCAAATAAACAGAATTCATTGACATTGTTGTTATTGTTGTTCTCAATTCAAGGCCTCCCATGCTTCTCAAATGCATGTTGGTGCTTATTGCTGGTCATTCTGTTTCTGTTTTACCCCTGACTTTTCCAAGCATTGTGATCATTCCTAAAGATAAATTCTTTCTGGTCATCTGTTCCACAAGTGAAATTTCAGAATGTATTTGATGGAGAATACACTTCTTTGTTTGCCTTGTCATTGCTGGTAAGTCTAAGCAGGCACCAAAGTTCAAAGGTGTCAGTACTCATCCTGTCCTGCGTCTCCATTGGCCAGCTATCTCATATGTGAGGAATCACAGAAAATAGCAAGAATATTCTGAAGAATTCTGATCTCTGTTCTTAAAGATGCATCAGTGCTTTACAAGATCCTTCACTGCAGGACTTTCAAGTACCAGTTGTAGAATTCCAAATGAATTAAATTGAATGCTATTCTTTCACAATTAAATGAACAGTGAATATGAATGTTCTTACCGAATAATATTACATTGCCAATCTGACCAGTTCTTTGCACAGTAATCTTTACCTATTAAAATCATTGTAGAACTGAGCCTTTTCACGGAATTCTTATAAAGCACAGAACAATAGTAATGACTTTTGTCTTGGTTTATCTGGACGATGTTTCAATCTCATTTTAGATTGCTAAATGAAGCTATCTAGTGTTGAAAGTTTTCAAATGTTCTGCATTCAGAGGAAATTCTTAGCAGTTATTTAATGCATTATCAAAAAAAAATACAAAAATACACAGTTAGTAATATATAATCATATATAAAGCAGGCAAACCCATGACAGTGAGCTGCAAATTCTATATGTGTGGTGGAGCTGAAAATGAACTCATAGGAGAAAGAGCTTATTTCTGTAGAAATGGCAAGATACCATTTTTCCCGCCTGTCTACATGAGTTCCGCATAAGTAGAAATCATATAATACTGGGCCTACAGTCATACCATCCACACAACTTTTTTTTTTTTTTGCAATGCATATTGGGAACCATATAGTGTTCACCTGAAACAACCATGTCAATCTTGTGGAGGTCTTAGGGGCCTGACTTAGTTTGATACTGGCTCTATGCCTTTTGTATTTTAAAGAGTGTCCTAGTTTCATGATAACACTCCGTGATTCAGATGACGGATGAACTCATCTTAGGGAGCGAGTTCCTTTTTTATTTATTACATGCTTCACTTCAGAATCTGTTGCTGGTACACTCTATTGTCTCTGTTGCTACACATTTACTGGGCACCAAACAAGGTAAATAAAGACATTCTATTTATTTTCTGAGTTACTGGTCTCGATGCATTGTTACAAAGCAGTCAGCGTAGTGTATTTAACAGTATAATTTCTGTATAATTAAGCAGGTGTAGTACTAATTTATTTGGAAGTGTTAGTGTAATGAATCACTTTTTCTAGCTGACTTGATGTGAGGATAAATGTCTTTAGAAAATGTTTTCCAAACATTTGTGGACACCCACGCAGACCACAGACATGAACACCACCTCCACTTAACATGGCTCCCCCTGCTCTCTGCACGACACCGAAGACATTTCAATATCAACAGAGACAAGGCTCAGAGTATAAACAGTCTGATCGTCATGCACAGAAACACGTTTAATTGCTTTAGCTCCACAAATAAACACGCATTTGGCACTTCCGTTGGCCGTTCTCACTATAGTCACATGACACAGGCTGCTGCGTTCTTTCCCTCCTCTTCAGAATGAGTGGGATAATAAGTGCCAGCGTTTCAGATAGGGAAATGTTTTTTTTTTTTCTCATCAAATGCGGTCGGCTGTTGCTGAAGCATATTTGCAGATGAAGCCGAATGAATATGCGTATAAGCGTGTGCTCTGTGACGGACTGACGTCCTATCCAAGGTGATCCCTGCCTCATGCCCTGAAATGGACTGATGTCCAATCCAGGGTCGTCTTTGCCTCATGCCCTGTGACAGACTGACATCCCATCCATGGTGTCCCCTGCCTTGTGCCCTGTGACAGACTGACATCCCATCCACGGTGTTCGCTGCCTTGTGCCCTGTGACAGACTGACATCCCATCCAGGGTGTCCTCTGCCTTGTACCCTGTGATTGACTGATGTCCAAGCCAGCGTGGCCCCTGCCTCGTGCTCTATGATCCATGGATGTCTAATCCAGGGTGCCCCCTGTCTTGTGCCCTCTGATGGACTGACCACCAATCCAGGGTGGCCGCTCCTTTGTGCTTTTTGATGGACTGATGTCCAATCCAGGGTGGCCCCTGCCTTATGCCCTGTTCTTCTGGTGGTAGACTCCAGGCTCAACGTGACCCAGTACTAGGTAAGTGGGCATAAAACATGGATGAATGGATGGAAGAGAATTGTCCCATTCTGATTTACTCTGGAGGTGGCAGACATTTTATGGATGGGAGGTTACCTGTGAGGATACAAATCTGCATGATGCTCTGACCAGAAGATGTCCTGCTACCATTTTGTATTTGGCAATCAAGTCAGACACATCTGTGACAAAATATAGACCATAGAAAAAGAAAACGTGAAGGGGGGGGGGGGTAAGATAATACGAGGAGAGGCTGTGGGGATAATCATAGAGCCTATTCACAATCTCGTAATTAGCTTTTATTTGATAACTTGTTTTTGAATGATAAATTAGCCTCCTTGCGAAATGTGATACCAATGATTTGATAAATGCTATGAACCTAATTACAGTTTCCTGCTGAAATGGAAGCCTGGCGCTTGGAAATACACAGGTGAATACAAAGCATCAACATAAATAAAACGTCCTGAAAGGAGCCGCAGTGTCGATTCACTGTGCTGTTTGCCACTGTAGAGCATTACAGTAGAAAGAATAGGGGAATAAGATATGGTGGCCATGATTTTGCCTTGAATTGCTTTTCGGTTGTGCTGGGTCCCCTATAACTATCGTCTGGATCACCTGTGAAATCACTGATGAGCAAGCACCATCCTGTTTTGGATGCATGTCATTCTTCTTGATGGATCAATCACGTACCTCCAGCCCCAAAACTCAAGGGGGGAGGGAAGTAACAGGCATAGCTGACGGCCAGACTGATAGGGTGAAGAAAAATCGCAGCTGATGTAACTGTCATATTTATTTATTTACTTTGGTAACAGCGTTTTTGGGACTTTCGGCAGGGCATCGAGTTTCAGGTCCATCTCAAAGTTCATGCAAGAGGAGTAGAGGGTTGTGTTTTTCTTTTCTTCAGGGGGTCTCTTATTTTTTTTCAGTCCCTAGTTTTTCCATCGCTTCTGCTAGGTAAGTGATCAGACAGCGTAGGGTCTCTCTTAGAGTCAGAGCATGCTGAAGGAAGAATGGCATGGGGTCACCGAGCAGGGTCCAGCTAGCAGGCACCGCTTAGCAGGGACCGCCTACCTGAGCCCACTGAGGGCTCCCCCGGCCCCCTCGCCCACCGATGTAGATTTTCTTTTTCTAAGGTAAAATTTCTAGCTTGATTCAGTGGCGTTTCTTCGGCTGCAGCGGGCAAATGTCAGCGCCGCGCTGAATGGAGCTCGATGATTCGCCCATCCTATTCCATTTAAATTTACTGCAGTTTTCCTTTCCGACACCTGTTTAAATCAATATCTTCCTCTCCGGGTCGTGGGCCAAATATGCTGAGGCGCCCGCCGACTGCTTCTCAAATCCACTAAAATCAACACAATAATTGAAATATTTTCAAGCTGATTACACCGAGGCCCGGGGCTAGACTGGTTGCTAAGGGTATGCTCCCTGGTTGCTAGGGGGAGTAAATCATCTTGCATTATTTGATTTTTGTTATAGATATGAAACCGCTACTCCCTCGATTAAATGTCTTGCAGTCTAACACCTAGGGGACCATGGGAAAAAGAAAGGAAGCAGCAACCTTCACCCCATCAAATAAATATCTCTAACTTTTCCTGTCCTTAGGCTGTAAGTCTTTCAGCCCAACCTGCCTGCTTGTCTCTATCTATCTATCTATCTATCTATCTATCTATCTATCTATCTATCTATCTCTTTGTATCTGCTTATTTATTGTCTGTCTGTCTGTCTGTCTGTCTATTTATTTATTTATTTATTTGTGCCTGTTTTACTAACAAAGTTTAGGAAATAAGAAGATTGAGTGACACCAAGAAGATAATGGATGTAGGCCCAAGGATGGCATAAAAACGAACAGCTTTATTCGGGTTTTTTTTTGGCAGCTTTCACATTTTGTCGAACCTTGCCAAGAATCTATGATCTTGTAGCTAGTACAGTCTTTTAATTTAAAAGAAAAAAAAAAAAACATTTCCAGTATGCTCTACAGAAGAAGCCTGGAGGAAGGTGGAAGTGTCACTGCACATTTTTTTTACATTTTATTGGGTTAAAATGCATTTATATATGGACAGCAAGATCACATATATACAGTATATAACAATAAAATATGACAGCCTCTAATTAATAATCAGTGTGCGATTTGTTTATAATTGTAATATATTAAAGCATATTTATCGTTGTATATTATCCATTTCTGTCTGTTGTATGTGGGATTGTTTTATTAATTGTATTAAAAACTACGTCAGTTCTTATTCGAAAATGCCCCTGTGGCCAATTTAATCTGGGAAATATTTAAATAATGCCATTGATAAAACTAACCTGAGTGTTCCAGCATTTACATCTTTGCTACTCAAGAAACACCACAAAAAAAATCACGTTAGCATATTTCATAAGTGGCTGCTCTTTCATCAGCGTTCAAAGACACACAAAGGCGAAGAAACACTGTTAACCGGCGTCCACTTGTCCAGATTCATATTCTGTAGTTTGCTTATCATGTTAAATTATATTTTAAACGAAAACGTCCTTTATTCTAGCAGCCACCCTTTAATTCCCCTTGTAATGAGCTATCTTTAAAGCCTTCAGTGTCGCCTGTTTGAACTTTAAAGTGTGAATTCTGATGTATCGTATAAGTCAACTGTTTGATGTCATAAACAGTCAGAATGCTGCGCAAATGCACAGTGCGTGAAAATAAATTGATGAAGCGCATTAAAAACAGATATGAAGATGGCGCATTAAATATTTAAATTTAAGCTGTAATCCTGTGATCTACATCAAGCAAATCTGCCTCATATTACACATTTCATGAACATCCACCCCAAAAGCACAAGATCAGCTAATATTATAAAATCTCTTAGGAGAATTACTTAAATTATTTGGATTAGAATATTTACTTACTGGTCTGTGATGGACTGGGTGTATTCCAGCCTTCAGCCCTAAATTTCCTGGGAGAGGCTACAAGGATAAGTGATTGGAAGATGGATGGATGGACAGATGGATGGAGAAATGCTGAAAATGTTTTTAAAAAGCTCTCCTCAATGAGAATGACAAAACTGAAGTGGATACTAGTTCTTTGTTGAACTGTAACCATCATGCAAGGAAAGGGTAATATATTTTGGGCTAAGGTTTTATTGCCAAAAATACTATCCTAGATCAATAGGGCAATTCACACTTCTGTGGATACTGGAGCAGAGAAGAATGGACTTAATGTAATTTCTCTACTGTTACCAGGATTTTTAACTCCTACTCCTGTCAACAATATCAAACAGCTGTGCCTATGTCCAAAATCTAGATTTTTACTGAAAAATGGATATTAACACTTAAACGTTAAATTTATGCATCTTAAATCCAAATCTGTAGTCTTAAAGGAGCAATGTGAAGAGGAAAAAATATGCATGCATTCATCATTGCAAAGATGACCTGTGCAGACTGTAATGAGAAAATGTGGCTGCATCTGTTATATAAGAGTAATATTCCACGGCCCGGTGTGACAGATGTGTACGCTGTTAAATGTGTTAGTATTATCTACAGGCAACCCCTCAATTAGCAGTGACAGTGTAGTTAGGCTGACAGGAGGTGACAAAGTCATAATAAGCAGAGACACAAAAATCCATAGCGTCATTTAGACAAAACAGGGTGATATTTTTACCTTCTGCATTCAGCCAGTCTGAAATTTCAACAACTACACAAGTACAAGCAAAAGATTCAATGGACAAGCAAAAAAGAATCTGTAAACAGTAAAATCTGCATTAATACAAACATTTTCTCTCCTGTGGCTAACTTTATATAGCTAGACATGTATAATGGTAACATATCCAAACAGGAAATATTTGGGGCAGTAAAGATATTATGGTGTTCACATGAAACAGAGTTATTTGAGACTCTATTGGAAAATCCTCATGAGGGTGTAATGTAAAAACCAGAACGTACGTGAATCACTGGAGTCTACGATGAAATAACAGAACGCTAGAAAGCAAACGAACATGCAAAACAATATGATTAGAAGATGATCGCATGACGGTAAAAGAATTATACAGAAACATCTCCTTTAAGAAAGTTTCATCTCTGTGCTTTCTTGTTATAAAATCAGAACACAAAGATACTTTATTGTTGCAAGAACTTATAAATAAATGAGTAAAACCACACAAAACTTCAGACTGTGCGAGAAATGAAAATATCAAGCTATTCATTAAGATGCTGACTCTTTATTTATGCTCTTGGTGACGTCCTGCGATGAGATAATCTGTGGTTACCCCATTCCAGCTGGTGTGGTAACAGCAAAGAACTGTCCAGGCAAGAACTGTCGCTGACTGCAGAGTATTTAAAGAGGCTTCACAACTCCAAAGCAAACTGATGTGGTAATAATACTATGAACATCCATCCCTATGCGTCACCCTGGTTGGCCGGCAGCAGAATCCTGCCTTTACGAAATCAGGGTGACCACAACAGATTTAAAAATGGAAACATTCGCACAAAAACACTGATGCAGTACAACACTCAAACACATGCTGTTGTAAAACAGCTTTGAAAGCCCAGCCTACAGGACCCGACTGTTTGCTTGATTCTGACATACAAAACCAAGAGCTCTTCTGAAGCATGAAAAGTCTCACAGCAGCTACCTGCTTTGCTCACACAATAGTTTTCATAGGAAGTTTGCCCTACATGAGGTTAGTCCTGGCCTTATGCACTGGCTGTGAACATGCATCAGCACGACAAATTACAGATCACAACTAAGCATATTGCTAATTCAGTTTCCCTAAACATCCATAGAACATTCCTATATGCCTATATTTTGATGAAGATGTATATCTATGTATATGTATAGTACTGATGTACATTTCTATAGTTACAAAAAATTAGCTAGGATCTTTAAGATGTGTCTACAGGTTGTTTTAATTCATCATACTGCCTTTGGGTGTTGCTTTGCGGTCACCCTGTCATATTGTTTTGCAAATTTTTTTTTCTCACATCAATATCCACAACAGCTCTTCGAAAACTATACCTATGCCTTTCGTCTTCACATGTTTATCAACTTTTTACTCTCTTGAGCACGACTTCAATTCCATCGAGGAAACGTGACCGGAAAATATTCTCAAGTGGAGCAAGACACACAAACACACCAATCAACATGAATATTAAGATACACAATTTTAAACGTCCATAATATCCATAAATAAGTGTTCAATAAGGATAATGGATAAGAAAACTGCACTGAAACTGATGAATAATTATGAATCATAATAAAAAGGATTAAAAAAAATATAAAAATTGTGAGAAACTTTGTGTGAATTTTTTTATTTATTTATGCTCCTCTGAGAAGGAGAAAAAAAATCAACTATGGCAAAAATGAAGATGACAGGAGATTGAAAAGATTTAAGAAGGTGGTGAAGGCCTACTGGATTGTGGGAAGATGGAGAAAAGATATGGTATCCTAGGCGATCAGCTGGCTGACCAGCTTGGGGGGTAAATTAACTGAAAAGTACCGCATCCATTTAGGACAAAAACAACAGCACACACCCACGTCCTGCCTACTATGGGTGTGTGCTAACAGTTTGGAACAATTACAAAAATGCAGACAGTAAACAGTCCAATATATGTCCTATAACAAGATTTTATGAGTCGGTTTGTGGCTCTTTGAGGTTACATGTATAGTAAGTTTTCAGGCATTAATGCCCTAATTTATTTGTGATACTGAAGATAAGTGTACACTAATAATGCTTGTCTGATTCTGCATCATCCATAAACAGACATAAGTGAATGTTTCTGAACCTAAAGACTGGAATATCTATGAATAGTCTGTGTTTATCAACAAATGTATATTTATGTGCATTCACCCTACATACCATGGTCATATTTAATTAAAAAGTGACTTGTGGTGTATTTTTGTAATAAATCAGCAAAGGGGAATTATTTTCCAATAACGACATGTATATAATAATATTATGGAGACATGCAGATTCACTTTTCGCAGCACGTCTGCAGATTGGATGTCCCCAGGGGAAAATAGATGGCATGTCATTTGGCTTTTGAAATGAGCCTCATCGACTTTGGCAAAACCCATTGACTCATGTGCCAAGTTGCAAGACCAATCACCAGCAAGCTCGGCAAACACAACTCGCATCCGTTACTCTTATTCATTCCTATTAAAGCTGACATCTTTCTGGAGGGAGTGAAAAGTGACGGATGGGCCTCGGAACCAATAACCTAACAAAGAGCCCAATTAGGCTGTAAGAAGGTGCATTTATACACTTACACATACAGTAACTTACGCCTCAGTCTGTACCTGAACAGCAAAGGAAAAAAGATGGCTTATTGATATTAACACAGACAACACACACACACACACACACAATCCTATACAGCACAAAGAACGCCCTAAATTCCCATTGTACTTGAGTCATTTTAGGATAATAATTCCCATAAAATACTTATCTTTAATTTAGTTGAATAATCTTTGGGAATTTTAACACTGGGAATGTTTACTTAAGTTCTGTCAAACGATTTTACTCAGCTTCTGTAAACAGCTTCTGAACAAGTTATTTCAGAAATAATAGAAAAAAGATCTATCATGTCACAGATAAGCTGAGAAGTTACTGGATCGTCCGTGCTTCCACTGCACTGTAATATGTTTGTAGATTACTCGCCTGTAAATTTGAAGGCACAGCAACTCGAATACAAGACTAGCACTGCACTGCAACAGTGTTCATCAAAATAACACCAGTTCCTTCTGTACTGAATCCTGGTCCAAGGGGAATATTCTTGGACACCACAAAATTTATCTTGTTACTACAGTAACATTGATCTGGGAGGATATTAGATATTAGTTCCTTAGACATCAGTGTAATTGTACCATCTATGAACCAAAGTGATTGAATTGTACTTAAAAACTACATTTTGAAAATAAAATAAAATTTCTTTAACTCTGTCTCCAAAGTAGCAGTGAAGAGTTTGTTAAGTTTTACTATATGATTTCACTCATATCAACAACTAAGAACCTATCATTTTGTCCACTGTTCCACATTCCAGATGACCCTGGAGGACGAGGTAGGTCCACCTTAATAACCAAGACGTCATGCTTACATTATCTCTCATTAGATCGGCTTTCGTAGTACAGTCCTGGCATGAAATGCACACATTTTGCTTAGACATATATGACGGAATAGGAAAGGGAAAATAATAAATCTATATCTAAGAGAGAGAGCACTACATAATTACACATGAAAAAGGTGGCACTTTACCCACAGAGAGACATATTTCTTTGTTTAAGCACTGGGGTTTGAATGAAACGATAAGGTCACTGTCTGCAAATGAAGCCGTTTCTTTGCCTCTTATTGGTGGTGGGCCAAGTCAAGCAGCTCTCTTACAATATGTTGCCCAGTTTCATGTTGACTTAACACTGAAATATGGAGACACAGAATTAAGTAAGATATCTACAGAGGGGAGATCAAGGGGCTTTCGAAACCAGCCGAGTCATCTCTGTATTACTTTCACTTGGACCACACAATCGCGCAGTGCCTGTTTTGTTTTTGTTTACTCATGAAAGCTCTGCAATCTGTTGGCTCGCTTCATCCCGAAACGACGATTGTTCCACCCCTCTGACACTAATTATTATTAAGAATAGCATGCAGATATAACACTGAAATATTTTAGTACAACTATAATAGCTTTGTTAACATCCCTTTTTGCGAGAAATGGATGGTGTAAAAGGGGAATGGGGGATTAAAAATTTACATATCTTAATAGACAAACATGTACTCAGTCTCTCATCAAAAGTGCCATGTTGCATCTTGGGAATTGTAGCATGTGGGCTTGGAACCCGCTCAGTCCCATTGTCTCTTGCCCTGGTAGGGCACAGCATGCTACAATAAACATGAATAGATTTCCTTTGCCCCATGGGACAATTACCATAGATTATTCAGCAGGCTAGGAGTCTGCTTTATTGTACCAAAGGATAAGAAAAGAACCTCAGCGCTGCACTCTGGTTTTGATGCTTTTAGATACCTTGTGAAAATTCTGTTTCATTCTGTTCCCCAATTAGTTGCGAACTGAACGGGATTTGCAAGCAAAAATGTGTCAGACACTTTGAGATAGCCGGCGCCCGCCTTTCCGAATGAGATCACTCCTAGCGCTAATGACGAGGTCAAGTAGAAGAGAGAGGCAGCGCCTCACAGCCCGACTGCAGATTGAGACATATTAGTACACGTCGAGCGCCGCCTTTACGCGCACGGTGACGAATAGAAATGGTTAGTCGCCACTTTATTTGCTTCGGCTGCGAGAGCGCTTGCCATCGCTGCCAATAAAGCGCCTTCCTCTAAACAGCTCCGTGCATGTTTCATTTGCTTTCGCAGTGTGAGGGAGCCGGCTCTCGCCGCACGCCTAAACCGCGGCTTGTGTTTAACCAAAGCTTTTTAATATCCAGGGTAGGTATGAGGCCCGGTCCGCCAGGTGAGTGCGGAAGACAGATCATTCTCCCGCAAGCTTATCTGTGTTGCATCGCGACGCGAAGCTTCGCTGACCCAGATTCCGTGTTTCTGTTTAGCGCAGCACACGTGCTTCCTTTTCCTCCGGAGCGAAGACCCCCCCGATCTTCGTGCTGCGGATCCCCCTCCCCCGTGGTTTAGCCCCAGACATATGGGGGTGTGATTGGTGACCAGCACACTTCGTGTGCATTCATAACGCGGATATCAGAGCGCTTACTGAGTGGTACCGCTCCAGACTAACCGTCTGTGTGTGCGCCTGTGTGTAAACAGCAGGTCCGGGGCAGGGAGGTACTGCCCTGCTGCGATCGGGGGTCTCTGCTGGGGCCCAGGATCAGGTGGGGGGTGGCGGGGACAAATCTGTCAGCGGCAGTGGCGGCAGCAGCAGCAGCGACCGGCGTGCAGACGTCATGTGACGCGTGTCTTCAAGAAGGCTGTTTCTGAACGCTACAATGCAATATTAATTAACTACAATAGTAATGAAATTAGGAAACAGGAAAAGATGTTTAACATAGTTCATATTCCTCATTCTGACGAGCAAACAACAAACAGTAAACGTTAATCACCTGCTTTATGTCTCCATGTTTCCAAATTGGCTGTAAATTGTTGGGAGTCTTTTGCTAATTAAGATAATCGCTTTTTATTTATCTCGATGTAAGTGTGTTATTGAGTGATTAGTACATATCCTGTTCTGCTTCTGTCTGTGATGCACAAAATGTTATGTGTAATGCCACTTTGCCGTGTATGTCACTTCGGATAAACGTCATCTAATTTAATTAAATTTAACAAGCACGGTCATTTATTTACAGATGACAGGTTTGCGAAGTTGATAGCAAGCTACTGTTTTCTTTTTTCCGCCCTGTATCAGCGATTCACTTTAATTCTTATACTGAGCTATGCTTTTATGTACATTTAATGTCATTGTTATGGTGTTACAAACTGGAAGCTCAATGATATGCTTAAAGAAAATGTTTTCTTAAAAGTTCCATACTCAGGACAACTAATGTAGTCTGGTTTTTACTGTTCTGGTTTTATGTAGTATATGCAGTTTTTACTTTTGTGTTCAAGAAAGTGTAATTTTGATTTAAAAAGATGTAATTGTAATTAAAAACTAAAATTATGCTATTCAAAATTAAAATGGTGTTTCATGTGCGTTTTACGTATACAACATAGCATGTTAAATAAAATTGCTTGGTTCTTCCATTTAATGCATGCCCAAGAACACCGTCAAAGAGGTGCCTCTTTGGCCCACATCCCTGGGCACCAAAAAACCTGCTTCAAGTTGAGAATCAATTATCTGCCATCTGTCAAGCATCTGAAGAGATTGTACAACTGTATTCAAATGCGGCTCGTCACTCTTCATACTCACAAGAACATCTTCTGAAGCAGCCTCTGCCAGCATAGAGAGGACTTGAACTCACATTTTTCTTACATTCTGATCACGGCTTTCCTTCCTTTCTGGTAAAATTCCAGCTTTTTCTTACATTTCTATCAGGACTCCTTCTCCTCTTAACTTCCCAAAGCCCTCCAATGCTGTTACAATATGCATCATGCAAAATTATTTGAATAAACTAATTTTAATTTAAATAGACATAAAAATGATTATTATTCCTTGCACAAAGTAAAAGTGGGCTGTGGTGTATTCTG
Organism: Mormyrus iriodes; assembly: GCA_011763525.2. Classification (NCBI taxonomy): domain Eukaryota; kingdom Metazoa; phylum Chordata; class Actinopteri; order Osteoglossiformes; family Mormyridae; genus Mormyrus; species Mormyrus iriodes. The sequence goes on along the minus strand of JAAGVU020000092.1, from coordinate 23,318,303 downwards.
TATTCCAGCTCAATAAAACAGTAAAACTATTTTTCTTAAATTTATTTTTATATAGCGCCTTTCACAACGGAGTCGCCCCAGGGCGCTTTACATGGGTGTGTTTTGATATTAAGAGAGAGTAATACAAAACAGGATTGCATTACTGCACAGTTGTATTCTTTATGATTTTACATTTCTGAAGGATAGCAAAAGATGGATCACATTACGTACACACAGACGTACACCTACACTGACACATGAGTCACTTTACTCCCCCTATATATATATATGTTATATATATATATATATGTATATGTTATATATATATATATGTATATGTTATATATATATGTATATGTTATATATATATAATATATATATATATATATATATATAATGCTATATATAGTGTCTCTT
>JAAGVU020000092.1:23267381-23317807 GCA_011763525.2 Mormyrus iriodes | reverse complement strand
ATATATATATATATATATATATATAATGCTATATATAGTGTCTCTTGCAGTTTATATAACTTTCTCTTGTGCCTATGTGCAATGGATTTTCCAGACTGTGATAATTTTGTCACGAATTTTGTGATTTTTCCACAGAATCTTTGGTACATTACACATTCAAAGGATTATACTGCTATATAGCAGGTCATCTGACGACTTTAAACCAGCGCTTCAGAAGTTTGCCAGCTGCCTCTCATTCCATAATCTCATTATTAACCTCAAGATTTGTCAGGAATCTCAGACGCCTGGTGGATCCATTTCTATTTTAGGGTAGTACGGTTTTACTACGCAAATGCAATGAACATGGAACACATCAAAAGTTTTAAATAATGAATACAGTCAGTATAAATGTATAAATTCAAACTCAAGGTTGTATTTCAGTTATGTAAATATTTAGCGATAATTAAATACGCCAAGTGACAAGAGCTTAACGTACTTCACGATATTTCTGACTTCTGATGTCATTGTGGTCTGTCTGCTCTCCAACCTGCTCATGTGAATGTGACCCTGCATTCTGACGGCTTAGAGCTACTATTGGCTGCTCCACAAATAATTATGCTCATTCTGAGTGATTTTCTGTTTAGCACAAAAATAATAATTGTGCACATAGAAGCCAAGGCCACAAACTGAAACATGCCATTTCATTTCTCAAATAGGATCATTTCCAAAGGGAAGTTAGTTGTTTAGGTTGAATTTAACATACAGTACACTTGAGAGAAATAAAATGGTGACTAAAAACACTCTTAAAAAGGTTGGTACATCTCAGGAGAAATTACTGAAAAGGGCCGTCAGGTGTTTGATTGCTTATAAAAATAAAAACAGAAAACAAAACCCACACTGTCCTTGCAAAACATATGAGAGGGATTTATCCTCATGGTATTATTTTTATAGCGCAGTAGGTTTATAGCAAATGCAAGCAGCAAACAGGAACAGTAGTGTAAACAACCACCTTTACCTATGTAACTTATTTCTATTAATCTAAGAAATGTGCAGATTTCCATAGCAACCAACTCTCAGACATCTTAAGATCAATAAGTGAATGAATGGCAGAGTTGTTTTAACATAATACAACACTTCAAGCCTGGTGTAAACACCATCCAAAGAGGAAATAGTGCGGATATATCCATCCTACCCGCTGACAGATTGCTTTTCCCTTGCACACCCCCCACTCAATGCAAACATCAGATAGCATTTAGGAGCACTGTGATGTAAGAAGAAATTGGAAATTAAAATGTATTTTTTATTGATCCTATTAACATTGTCTATATAAAACTTATAGCTAAATACACGTTACTCAGAGGTACTGGAATTTGTTCAGCTCTGTAGTAACACAAATTTGTACCCATAGTACAACAGTTTTTTTCTTGCCTTTTATGCCTGTCATATCAGCATATAATTATATTTGCCTGCCTCTTGGACCGATATGTTAATAATATTCCAAGATGGCCAGGTATTGGGCCAGCTGGGGGCACGTGTGTGTATTGCGAAATGAGGACGCCTCCCATCATTACCGCCCATTTCCCTCCTTCCCCCTGCACTCGCACGGCGCAGCCGACTCTGAAACGAGGGGAAACAGGAGCGATCAGATCCGGGTCCCCTAAATAAACCTGACGCCTGCTGATTTGGGGCCATTCATTAGCCTGTAGTTTGGGCCCAAACGTGGCAGCGAGATCAATACGGCACTCCGGCGCCTTTTATTTACAAACTAACCACTTTTTTAGCGGCTGAGTTTTTAAACCGGTGGCTGTTTAACCGCTTTATTCGCGTCCGGCATGAAACCATCTGGTCCCATTTGCTGTAAGTCTCCGCTAAAGCCCCAGTCTGACAAGCAGGAGATATGTCAATGCAGTTATCAGCATAAAGCAACATCTGCCACGCCTGACACTCACTATTGTACGACCGTTTAATCTGTCCCCCTCCTCCCCTTAACTGCAGACAACAGCCCCCTATATTATATTTTGCCACTCAATTAGCAGTATCATCCTGCTGAAATAGAGGCCAATTTACCTTTAATGACATCATTGTTAGACCAGTGCCGGTGGTTGGTGTTAGGCCTGTCACTAGATAACAGAAGGCCGGCTCCGCTTCCCCCACTGGCCGCGAGCGGGCTGCCAAAGCCGGCACCGGCCTATCACGGGCCGGCCTTCATCCCTCCGCCGCCGACATTGTTTCCGACAGCTCACAGAAGCAGCGTGGCGGAAAATTGAGTCCAGATTCATTAGGTTTTCAGTGTGCTGCTCAAGTCAGTTAAATTGATACATTTCCTAACAAAATTGAAGTGCTTTTGTGCTGCCAGTGGATGGCTGGTGACCCTACCCGGCCCACTGAGCAGCCGAAACGAGTTGATGGATCCATTAGGACGCTTAGGCTGCTTTTCCTCTCCCTCCATTTTTGAGTGACACTGTAAATCTGAACCAATTTCAGACTCTAATCATCATTACAAACCCCTCCACTGTTCATTTATTACTCTACAATTCTAATACACAGCACAGATGGGTCAGCGCGCACAGGAAGAACTCCAGAAATCCAAGTTTAACGGACCGGCTTTCCTGTTTCCTCCGGTTAAATGGTTCATGACTGGTGGGAAATGCCTCATCCAGTGAGAGGCTGAGGCGAGGCCTGCTTGGCCACTCAGTCTTTTTTCTCTCCCTTTTTTTCCTGTTTTGTTTTTTTTAAAGCTGCTTACGCCAGATGATATACGAGCAAGTTTGTCGATGTCAAAACGCCCCCGCTTCCCTGTACACTGCCACACGGCCCTGAAACAAGTTTTTAAAAATTAGTGTTATATCATAAAAAAAGACCCCAAGGTGATTTCTCAAGCCCCAAAAAAGCCATTAAATGAACCGCCCTGATTGGCAGGCCTCTCGGCCTGGCCAACAGCAATATTTGATGGGTCGCTATTGTAAGGTAATTACTGTAAGCCTTCTGAAGTTTCTGAGCTTGGTGCCATCACTGAAGCAGAGCTTCAGGTCCCCGCTCAAGTTTACCGTTAAGCTAAGAGATATTATTATGCTGGGAGATATTATTTCCCTACGACCCACACTCTGGTGAATGCACAATGTTACAAACAAAGAAACTGCAGAATTAAAGTTTTCCCCGCTGACCTTTAAATCTGTCTAACTTTTCAGTGATTAGCTTTGCAGGAACTGGCAAAATGTATGAAATATATGAAAAATTAGCACAAAAACAGCAAGCAGTTTTAACATCTAGTATAATTAATGTTAATGTTCGTATCTTTTCATTCTGGAGAAGCAAATCTACCGCTTACCAAAGTATACCATTCTTGTGGTGTGCTCAGATACCCACCAATTACTCCCTAAGGCTTCACAAATATTCAAACATATAAACTATTTTGCATTCATTAACAGCTCCATAAAGGCCTTAACTTCATTTTTTTTTTTTTTAGAGAAAGTCAAAGCAGCCAGCCAGTGCAAGGTAACCATATTGGTGCGTGGCTCCTTTTAACTAAAAGCTCTTTAGACGTGTCAGTACTCTCCCTAGCAAAAGAACAACACTCCAACTGGAGCTACTGCTGCAGTCATAAAATTAAAGAATTTGCAAACATTCTTTCATAAAGGTGCAAAGCAAGGCTCTTAAAGATCAATAATGCCTTTGGGATCAATTAAATGTCCCATAAAAAAATAATAAAAGAAATCCTTTCCCTCAGCTGGAAATTCCACTTTAAACATTATGACATATATAAAGCCCAATATATTCTCCTGCTTTACTGGATTGGAAAAACGTAGGTAGGAATCACCAACAGACTCTGCAATGCTGCGGTAATACATAAAGTTCAAAGCCAAGCCTCCTTTTCACATGGTGACGGAGTGAGTAGTAGCCTTTACATCCACCTTTTTAATACAGTTTGAAAGAAAGCCAGATTTATGTTTACTCTGCGGCCCGATATTTTTCCTGCCGACAAACAGCAATGTATGTCACCATAAAATGGACCCGCTTGGGATACGGGAATATGTCTCTTCCAAAGCTACAGTGATCAGTCTTGCCATCCTTGCATTGCTGTTTTACTTATATACAGAATTACCTGCCCATCCCAGCAACAATATTACAGCTGGGGGGATTACGGTGACATAATCTTTGGAATGGCTCACGAGAGGGGGCTGAATAGGGTGGACACTCTATGTCACGCGGTGATAACAGTTTGTCAGTGGGCCTCTCCGGCTCGTCGTCCACAATCTCGCAGATTAGCGGACTGTGCCTTTCAGGGCATTCTGCGGCACCAAAGCAGCTACATGTTTATTTCGAAACCCCAGGGCTCCCAAAGACGGACAGAGAGTCTTGCCCCCACCCCCACCCCCCCCATCTTTTTTTTCTACGAGACTGTCCTTGTGTCGGTTCATCCCCTACACACTGCTCAGCGCTTCCCCTTGTCTGCTGTCTCAGTCAATGGCAGGTGAGCGGCGCAACGTTTTTCAGGAAGAGCCCTGAATGAACCGCCTTTTCGGGTCACATGGGTCTTGCCTTGAAGGCCACGTCGCCCCCTGGAGTTTCACGCAGGACCAGCATCATGTGTTCAAGAGAGACTACAACTGTAAATTTTACTCTTTTATATTATGAAACAACAACAAGTTAAACAACAATAACTTGAGGAATCCAACGTGAGTAAAGAAATTAAGAAAAAATATATCAAGATGCTTTAAAGACCAGTTAGATGCATTTGTTAGATAATTTTCAGTCGTATTGGAGTGTGCATTTTTCACTAAAAATCTGTTCCTTAGACATATATAAGGTAACAATAAAGGCTACTCTAGCTGTGTGTATATTAAAGTGCCTCTATCCTATATCTGATGCTCACACATTATGGGGCTGCATCATTTGTTTACATTTCATATTAATTTTTTCCCCTGAATTCTCAGAAGCCACAGTATGCTTCTGGCATGCTAACAGCTTTCAATAGAGCTTTAATTAGACCTATCTGATTCCTAGATCATAATTTAAAGAGATCCCTAGCATCTCACAATGAGTGTGCAAATGAGATGTGACATTTCATTTGTGTTGTGAGGGAAGGAGTTGCAAATAAATAAATGCGTGCCCCTGACAGCCAGGGCCTTCTGTGGGGACCTCTCTACATGACAGTCTCTGGTAAACTGTCACACCACTAAATTGTCTCTCGCAAATAACCCGCTTTCTGATTGGCTGCATCGTGCAAACTAACGGCGCACTCCTCTAAACGGCTTCTAAAAGCATGAAATTGACATTGTGAATCGCATTTGACACTGGCTTCTCCACCTTGTAATTGATCTACATTTAGTCTGGGCCCATGAACCTATGGTCAGCAGAAGAGCAATTTGTAATGCCATGGCTCCAGTGCCCAATTCCTGTGTGCAAGATATTTATTTCATATCATTGGCTTCAAATTAATCTCAAGTTTTGAAACTTGGGTCCACATATACAATATATAAAAAGGTTCGAAATATGAGAATGATAGGAAGGAATACGCCTATACGATACAATGCTCCCAATACTTACATTTATTGGCTGCAATGCATATTTCTAAAATTGCTGTGTAGCATTGTGTAATTTCTGTGTATTCCATGTTTTTGTTTCTTGAGTGAATTGTAAACGAATGCTTGTATTTGTTGGAACAATCGATTCTCACTGTTGAGTTTTCGAGGACAGATGAAAAGGCACAATTTTAGGGTAATACTGCTGTTGGTTCCTATGATGTTTCCCCACTGATGGGGGATTTTATCCAGTATACTGTTTAAGACCCAGATCGTTGCTGTAAATAAGGGCTGGTGGATAAGCCTTGTTCTAGCTGGGTTGCCAGAGATAGGGGTCTTACCTGTGAGTCATTTTTAGTGTAATCTCTCTTATCAGCGTCCAACTGGACTCCACTGGGTACCCGGCTTCTGTGTTTAATTCCTGCCTGACACTCTTTTAGTTATAAATATAACACCACTCAAAGGCAAAGGTACATATTTGAGGAGGATTAGGGTTGTCCCTCATTGCTGGCCCATACATGTATGCCGGTGACACACTCCAGCCATGAAGTCAAATAAGACTGTGAACCAAGGCAAATTAGCACAGATCTGTTGGCCCAAAGCTTCATCCCTCAGAAAGAGAAAGGTGAAGATATGGGATGGCATTAAATGCACTGTACAATTAAAAACATGTAATAAAGAGACAGTGTAGAGTAGGCCACAGTCTTACATTGCTCAGTTAGTTGAATCCACCATGGATGATGAGGAAGGGTGCAGGAAATTACCTTTAAGCAGTAATTACTCTAGTTAATGTTTTTCTGGATTGCAGGGAGAGTACCATATTTTATTAAGAACTTAGACTAAAGTAATCCACAGTGCAAAAATAACAGCAGAAAATGATTGGCCCCCTGATGGATATTTTGATTGTTAGCAGTAGAACTTCCCTTTTTTCCAAATAAAAGGAGACTGTGTGGTAGTTTTTGCTAGACATTTTAAAAAGATCGTTAAACTGTATGCATGCTTCATTTTCCTCATTTACAAAATAAATCTGTAAAAGTAGCAACTTAAATCCACAGCAAAGCATTTCCCTATGGTTGAAGAATATCCAGTCATTTCATACTACTCACAAAGTTGTGGTTTAAAGGGATATTTCCAATGACTCACTTAAACTGGAATTAGCTCAGCATAAACAAGAAATTATATGACATCCAGAGCACCAGAAACAGGAAAGAGATTCATCAGTCAACATGAGTGAAGACTGCCTGTCTAGTCCACTAAATATGGAAGCAGTTCAGGAAATAAGCAGTTTAATGAACAAGGGTTAGATATTTCACTCAGTTGCCATGGCTGTTGGCTGGAGAGTTATTTTCTATGGGCTTTGCCCATGGTGCTAAGGTAGATTATTAAGGTGTTGGAGACTCAATAAGGATCAGTCTGTAGAGAACAGTTTCTATGGTAACAATTTGTAATGACACATTTAGATGGTATATTTACATTCCCCTCTCCTGGGACTAAGCACAACTAGGGGGCTCTGCTGGGATACATCCTGAATCTTTATTACACAGACATTCTGACTTAAACGTTCACTCGCCAAAGACGGCAGTCTTACTGCATTTACTAAATCACTGAATCATTATTGCTCTTGAGCTGTAATATATATATTATTTGCAACTGAATATCTACAGCAAATAGGCGGGGCCAAGAGGTTCACATACTGTTCATATAAGCATAAGGCCAGCTCAGATGCCTTATCCACGAGGTGTTGAATGTGGTGTGCTTGTTGGTGCCAGACAGCTTCGGAAATAGGGGGACGGGAGGGACACATCCCCACCCATTGTCGCTCCCCCCCCCTTCCCAAAGAATCAATAAATAATTATGAGCGTGCTCCTTATCTTTTATTGTAAATCCGCGCGTTACTGAGGCCAATTTGCAGTGCATGCAGCACGTGAGGATGAAATATATATACCCAATGAAGAGTGTAGTAGTCCTGTATCAGAGAACTCATATTATCATATGGATAAGTTATTTTTTTGTTACATTTAGTAGTAAAACTGTATCCTAAACAGAGTTAGTCTTGTGAATGATAAAATATCTTATTATTCTAAAATTATTTTAAAATATTTCTTACATCATATTGTGGCTATTGTATGTGTGATATTTGTGACGTTACAATATACACCGCAAACCTCCCGCAGCCCCGCAGCCAAATGTCAAACTCTTTCAGACATCACGGGTGCCAGATGTGATGGTTCTGGCATCTTTGAAACAGTCACCTTCCTGAGATTTTCAGCATAGTGCCGAGTTTACAGAGAATGGTGTGATGGACAAAAGATATCCAATCAGGTGCATTCTGCTGGTTGAAAACACCTGATTATTGAGTGAAGTCAGAGGTGAATGGCCAGACTTTGTACAGCTAACAGAGAGGCCACAAGCGCAAAAAGAACAGCTCAGTACAATAGTAGTGTGAAGAAAGGCTTCTCTGATCACACTTCTTGTCTAACCTCGAAGAGGTTCTGGAGGCAAAAGTGGGTCCTACGTGGTAATAGCTAGGTCAGTGTTCCACAACCTGGTCCTCGGGGACCTCCAGACGATTCACATTTTTGCTCCCTACCTGCTCCCTGCTCCTTTCCAGACAGTCCTCATTTTTGCTCCCTGGAGTTGCTGGGAGGGAGCAAAAACATGGACTGTCTGGGGGTCCCTATGGCTATGGTTGGGAGACACTGAGATATCCCCAATATGTGTGTGTGTGTCTATGTATGTGTATATATATATATATACACACACACACACACACACACACACACACACAGGGAGCTTTGTGTGTTTTCCTTTTGCATCGTCCTTGTTAGCAAGACTAGACTGACAGCTGTGTCCTTCCCAATGAAAGCAAAGTGTCACGTTTTAACATTGTTTACATTGCGGTGGAAAGTCTTAGAAATGCTTGTGATCCCTTGCGTATGACAACCTGACATCTTTGCTTCCCGGGTGTAAAATATCATTGAAAGCCAGAAGAAATGCTCCCTCTGTCCCTAGGAAGAAAACGGCAGCCAGGCCGCGCCCGTACTCTGCCCCGCCTCACGGGTGTCGCTACCAGGCCCTCACCGCCTCAGCTAAATGGGATCGGAGGATATTCTGTCACAGCCGGAACCTGTCCAGATTGTGATGTTTCTCAACAGAGAAAAACCATAATAAAAAAAACATCACAGCTGTAATTTGTTAAGAACTCAAATGTCGGTGCCCCACTTTGTCAGTTTGGACCAGTGGCTGTTTTAAACCATCCAATGAACAAAAGCACTGGGCGAAGTGAAGGAAGAGTAGAAGGCAGGGAGGAAAGTGCCATGTTGATACGACCCTCAGTGCCATGCTCCCCAGGTACCTGAGAATCTGAGGAGCAGAGAGCAGCGCGTGACTCACAGGGGAGCGTTCAGTAACACTGCTGTGCCATTTTCCTTTAATGATAATCACAACTCCTGATCTTATCCTACTGTTGTGTTGCATTTAAAAATATAGTGAGTTTGTTGATCATAGCTACATTTTTACAGTGTATCAAATATAACTATAATGAATATCAGTCGGCAGTAACAATAAAGCCAAGAATCAAGGGTGATTACACATCGTAACCATAATTTCAGGTGTGTGCTTGCATTTAAAAATCAATATTATAAGTTTAGGTTCATTCAAGAAGTTGCATCTATTTCCAAGCAATAAACACTGAACTGCTGCATGGGCTGTGATTCGGGGATCAGTGTGGATTAAAGTGCCAAGCTCTTTATCTCCAGATGAGAGTGCTATTCACTTCGTTGAGTGTTCCGTCTTTAACCCCCCTTCTTAAAAGCACAGCGGTCAGGATGGAGCGACACAGCGTTTACCTTCGCCGTAATCAAACCGCTCGGCACCCGTAGACAGGGATGGAAATGTGCAGGTGGGTAAAGTGCCTCTAAAGTGCTATTTCAACTCAGCGTATCAGAAATGTGGCATATTGTTATTTGGAGCTCATTCTCCAACCGGACGTCAAAGTCATAAGCCATCATTGTTGGATTCATGAGACACTCAGCCGTAAAAACAAAGGCTTCTGCTTCTCCATCCCCATCTCGCATTACATTGCACTGACCTTGGCATATGTGACTCACTGCTTTGCAGTTTTGGGCCAAAATTGAAGAGCTTAGACATAAAAATAAATAAAATAGAATATAAATTGCCTCCGCCACGGAAGCTGCTATCAGTGGAAATATAACGGCCGTGCAGTTTCAGAATTTCAGTTTAGCGTCCGATTAAGGTAAGTCCCGGCATTTTATTCCCTACATCTCTATGCTCCATAGCTTTCAAAGACTGCTGGGTAACTGCCTATTATCCAACAGTTCCACTCCACTGACCTCTCCAATAAAACTTTTCATATCCTTATAAACGAACTAGATTGCCGTGTTATAAACATTTACACTGCGCTAACAGATCATCTCCGCACATCAGAATTGGCTAAATTTCCTTTTCCCAATGAATATATTGAAGGAGATTAGAGATATGATAGCTTTTCAGATTGCTGAACCCAAAGAAATTAGTTTAGCGAGCGTTTACAGAGGCTAAATTGGAACCATTAAATAGTGGATTAAATTGATGGTACTTTCATTGTCTGTCCTTCGGTATCGCTGTAAAATCAATTAGCCATCAGTCTTCCATTCTCAATAAAGTGTGATTGTCACTTGGTGGGACAAATGGGAGAAGCTGAGTATCAGTCAGAGCAGGATGCCGACTGGAAATAAATTTATATATCTTGGGTATTTTGGAGGTGGGGGGGCGTCTGGTGGACAGAGCAAACATTACTGCCGATTGTGATTGGCAATGTTCTTGTTTTCATCATGAACTTAATGAGCATGGAATGTGTTCTATTAGTCTGAGGAACCGTCTGACTCCATCTGACCGGAGAACTTCCATAAATTGCCGCGCCCCTAGGCTGATAAAGCGGGCGCCTTATTGATTCTTTATTATTATTTCTTCTAAGTATAGATGGTTGTAGAGCGGAGGCACACAGTTTCAAACAATCACTGAGTTGTGTATGAAAGGCTTTACCTTTGCTTGTTATGATAAAGGGAACAATACTTTATATGTATTTTTAAAAACACATTATGCATTATGAGACTTTAAACCCATTAAAACCATGCCCTCCTACACATTAATGTACATTATCTCCAATTCGTTTTTGCCCCTATAAATCAAGAAACATTTATCCATTTCCATCATTTAAACTAATTCATATAGAGACCAAACAGTATGCTTCAGATGACACTATATTAGTCATTTAATAAATTGCATTTCATGAAAGAAAGGCTGTCTTAAAAATGCATTTGCCAGCAATTAAAATCTAAAAGCAATACCACAAAAAATACTCTTTGGTTCATTAAATGAATGCATTTCTGTCCCTTTTAAAGCTTTCAAAATCATCCCTGCCTTTCCAAGGCTCAAATTGGCAGGATGTCACCCTGTCCTTTGATAACTGATCACTTATTACTGTTACATTTAAGCTCAGGGGATATTCTCAGGCCGACTATTGTCTAACTAAGTATGAGTGACCCCATTATACAGTAGAGATACTAATTTACTATTGGACAATAAATTGTGTTTTACATTTTTTACAGAGTACAACTAGGACTTACAAATTGCAATTATATTAAAAAATAGTTTACTTCATTCATTTTAAAGATAAAGCTAAAATTTTGCCATTTAGGCCCCGGCTTTGATTTGAAAAGTCATTTTTTAATTGAGGTTTGTGTTATTGAGGATCTAGAAACACTGAGATTCCAAAAGGAATTTCACAAGTGTGTGTGTGTGTGTGTTTGTGTCTGTGCGTGTGTGTGTGTGTGTGTGTGTTTGTCTGTCTGTGTCTGTCTGTGTGCATGTGTTTTCATTTTGAAAAGGAAATATTAAGCAATTAAATTATTCTGCTTAACACACCGACACTTGTGAAAAAGATTTTTGTCTTTGGAGTTATAAGTTGCTCCTAAGTTCCATAGATCCCCACAGGATTTGTGTCTAGATCTGAATCTGATTAGCAATTACTATGAAGAACATCTTTCTGGATGAAGTAGTGCTGTAGAACATCGCCGCCGCGCTTTGCGTTCGCATGCAATTTACGGTAAGTGCCTGAAATAGGGGAGCACATGCACACAAACACAAAGTGCTCGACTCTGTTTGTGACGCATGTGCGAAGGCCTGGCTGCCATCCGTCGCTCAATGATGGATCTCTGTGTCTCTCCCTGTTCAGCAGTCAGTCCCTTCAAAGAGAACGACATGATGAAAAGGAGCATTTGAGAGGCAACTCCAAAAATACTTACACCGAGAAATAATTTCCAAAAGGATCTGGGAAGAAAAAGGTAAGAATTCTAACAATCTAGAAAGTCATTTTTGTGTTGTAGTACGAGAAAATGGCATACTCTTATGCATTCCTGTTCAAAATGTTGCATACATATTAGCCCATGTTCCCATTCTACTTTCCTATAATTTTAGTAGCTTATATTTTATGGTACAGGCAGCAGGTTTTATACATAATGTTGAGGAAATACAGTAAGTAAATAATGTACGCACATCACCACAGGTTGATGTATTTTACAATATATAAGCAATAAAAAAACAAAGAATATAAGTAGAATAAAAGCAGCATATTAACCTTTGTTTCATCATTTGCATTTTATGCACCCAAAGTATTGTATAAGCACTATCACTATAAACAGGCATTGCCAATGAGTGCAATGTGATTAAATACTTTCACTGGACTACTTTAAGAAAGTAATGTTTTCTGTACTATGCAAATACACGCCCAGCCACTGAGGAAAATGAACTGGAAACTTCTCTGTGTCAAAACGGCACTGGATGATCTGAGCATACACTTGGTCTTGGGAGGGTATTTGCTGCTGTATGGTGTGACCCAGAATTCCTCCAGGCCCCTGACACGGGAAGCCCATGCAATGCGAGACGCGATTATGTATGCTGCATTTTCTGTGCTAAATGTAACATTGGCAAGTGCTCTTCATAATTGAATTGCAAGGCTCGCGTTTTGGCAGCCCTGCCTGTAGAGGGGTCTCCGCCGATTCTCCCTCCGCCGCCATAACTGAGCCGCTCCCACCGCCGCTGCGCCGAACACTCCTGTGAGCGATCCTGGCACGCCGGGCCGCCACGACACGGTGCCGAGTGGCGGGATGCTGAGCCGCGGCGGGGCGCGGCGTGGCACTGTACCGTTTGATGGCGACGGCCCGATCACCTGGCTGCCGCCTGTCACTCTTTTAGCGGATGGCGATGATCACATAATGATGCCAGAGCGCAGCAGTAAACATGTAGCTAAATAATAAATACTGATCTAAAGAAAAAAAAAACAAAAATAAAAAAGGAATATCTATATTCATAGACACACTTACACATATAATATATACTTATCATAGAAATAGTTAACATAGTAGAAATTCTGTTAAACAGTGATTTTACATGTGTTTCTGAGATGATATTGAGGATGATATTAATGATGCTGGTGTTGATGAGTGTGCATTGTATGTCACTCTGTGTGTTTCATGAATTTATGAATTGCAGGTTGCTTTGATTTGTGCAAATGATCTGAGCTTCCAATCTCAAATCAAGTGTCATTGTTCCAAAAGTCACACTTATTCAATCCAGTAAAAGTGAAATAAAAAGATGTATAGGGAGCTGTAGAAACCAGGAAGGAGAGAAAATGAGATGGGGGTCAATGGCAGAGAATCTGGGAGTGAACAAACAAGGAACTGAATGTCAGCATCCAAGCGCAATGGGCCAAGATGCTGCTCTAGGCAATGACTTTTACATATCTCATTTGTTTTCTACTATTTACTAAAATGCATATTGTAATTAGACAATTTTAAAATTGATTTCCAGAAGTACTTTGGAAATTGCACCAAAACGTAAGTGCTGGCCCTAAGGCACAACATCCTTTATAGCAATTCCACTTGAAGCTGTTTCAACGTGGTAGATTTCTGAAGGAGCCTCTGAATTTACTCTGGGAAGTTCTCCAGATCTGTTGGGCTCTGTGTTCTAGTGTAGAAATTTAATAGTGAATAAAGATCAATAAATATGGAATAAAAATACACACAATAATTCCATCACTTTCGAGAAGAGCGACATAACAAATTGTTAGAAAGTTTAGCTCGTAGTTTGCAGTATAGGATTTCACCTGAGAACATGGAGGAGGGGGATGGATAGGGTGGCAGTGTGTGTGTGTGTGGGGGCGGGGTCCTCAAAGGGTCAAGGAATAACTCAGGCTGCAAATCGTCCCAGGATCAGAAGGTGAGAAGGGGGCCGAATGGGTTTTCCCATGAACCTGGCTGACCTGGGGGCCGGTAGCGGGTAGGGTTCTGGGAGCTGGGTTGTCAGCGCGGGGCGACAGCTGATGTCTCTGGAAGAGGCGGGACGAGACGCTGTTCACAGGTGCGACGCAGATGCCCGTCCCGAGATGCTGCCCCTACCCCAGGCGGCCGGCAAGCCCGCTCTGTCTCTCGCTGAGCACTCACATCTGTTTCATTGTTGCTGAGGAGTGGGTCTCTGCACAGGGGGGTGGGGCGGGGGGGCAGATTGCAGTTTGTAAAAGCAACGGTGGTGTAAATAGTCTGGGGGGAGAAGGAGGATGGAAAACAGTTTTTGATGGTGCTAAACGAATAATTAGATTCTAAGACGGTGCGAACGACTTCAACAACGGATCGCTCTTTTTTATCGACTCGCATATACTTTTTTCTCGAAATCTGAAAAGGTATTAAACATAAAAGGAAGAGAAGAAGTCTATACATTCTTTAAACATTAACACTTCTCTTCAGAGCATTGAATTTTTTTAGGACGCATTTAAAGATGAATAATTGATTCTATTTTCTGCATAGAGATAAAGGTACTATTGTGCTTTGTATTGTTTGATATTCTAAGAATAAAAGTAATATCTGTACAAAGAAGAGGGACAAAAGGTTAAAATCAAGTAATGGGAAATCTGTTTGGTGAGGTGAGGACTGTAATAACTCATTGAGCCTAATAAACTATAACCAATTTAATCTGAGCCTTATCAGACTGAGATTTCAGCCTCTTCTGCTTTAATTGGCTATTTTGTAATCCTGGTTCCCAGCAGAGCTGATGGTCTGTCTGTCTCTCTCCAGAGAGTTTGCATAAAATTGGTTTGAAACGGTGTGTCAGTTTCTTTCTGAAGTGGCCATCTGGCCAGTGGACTGAAGTCTAGGATGAAACCCTGAGCCACAGAGAGCGTGTGCAGCAGCCATCAGCTGATTGGCTCATTCTGCACTGCCAGCTTTATTGTACCAACTATCATCAGCACTAATGTTTTCTCTGTTTTCAGTGGCTTAGTTGATAAGCGCTCAAAATTCTCATACAAACCAGTACTAGGAAATAGCCAAGAACAATAATAATGATATCAATAATACTCCAATATTTACATAACCAATAGAGGGGTCTATGGAGTTACTTGTTCCTTTCCATTTAAAATTTATTATATATTTCTAACATACTTTTTCTATGTTCAAATAAAGCAATACTGACAATTTCCTGTGTGCAATTAAACTTATTAATATACATACAGTCTATGTCTAATAAGCTCGTTTCTTACATTTGGTGTTTTTGTTGTCCTTGTGATAATTAGAAGCAAAATGGTTTTGTCTGTGGTTTCTATAGAGCTAAGAAGTGTAATATTACTGCAAAGAGAAGGTTGCTAATAGTCCCATATAGTTGGAATGCAGAACAACGGTCCAATGCAAATCTTTGATTTTTATTTGAAACGTCCATTTACTCAAAGAAAGGGGATTGAAAGGTTTCCTATCTGGAAGCCAAAAGGCTCTGCTATTTTTAATTACAGTTGGCACTTTCCTCTGCGGGCTGGAAGAAGTCTGAGAAAGATAAGTTGGGTGAGCTGTCCCAAGATGACAGAAACGGACTGATTGTGTATCAGCGTTTAAAGGGCAGAAATGCCAGGGGTCTGCGGAGCGTGAGCCGGCGTCGGCCCACACCGCTCTGCGATTTGGCTCCCATTTCCACCGGCTCAGCTCCCTCACATGGGCTTGAAAGCCTTTATTTCTGTAACTAATTGATTTCTTGCCAGTCTGCTACCTTCCACCAATGCTGTGCTTATTACCCTTAACCAGAAGCAGGTGGGGCTCTCAGTAAACACTACCTCCTTCCCCGGCCCACCTCCTTGGAGACTTACAAGGGGACGCCACTGAACATCCACTCGCAACTCGATTAAAGAAAACTTTCACCCAAATTCATAATCAATGTAAGAAAGAGGGGAGCAGGAGAAAAAATTACACATCACAGCAAGTAGTAGGAAGTTGTCAAGAACTCCCTGAGACATTTACCTACTGCTGCTCGGCTCTGGATCGTTTGAGCAGGATTGTAGATACAAAGGGCCTAATCTTCACAACTGGAAGCGGCCTAGCCTTATCATTCCTCTCTCTGCTTATTAACATCTCGTTTGTTTTTGCATGAGGTCACTTTTGCTTACAATGTTACAGATATTGTTTAGTGCTCATCTGTAATTGAGTCTTGTACAAATATTTGCACAGTAACCGGCTGCTGACAGGCAGCTCTGTTTGAAAAATGCTCCAAAAGGCGCATCTCCACGCTTACAAAGGGGTGCCTTCACATCTAAATATGATACCTCCATTTCACGAGCAATTTGTTTTGTGTGCAGAGAAATACTGTACACCTATGTACAAAAAACAAATAACAAAAAAATCTGACAAACAAACGAATGAATGAACAAATAAACTTGAATAAAACAAGAATGGGTCTCTTTTGTATTGGACTAGAGAGATCACCGTGAACCACAGGAGATAAGAATAATGATTGAAGCAAACAAACAAAAAAACATATAAACAAAATTTTGACATAGGACAACAGTGAAAACTGCATATCCATGCAAATGAATCAAGGTTCCCCAATTCTGATTTGAGCAGGGGAATCTGTGTTGAACTCTGGCCGTACAGGACAAGAATTCGGGAAACCCTTTTAACTATATATGTGTGTTATACATGACATATAAAGACCTGTGTTTGTGTACATTTATGCCTTTTGAACATTTTCCAGTTAACTGTGGCCTAATATTAACAAACTGATCATCATCAGACATGCTTACAGCCCCAATAGTGTCCCCTGGTAATGCATCCTGCTTTTTAGCGTTATAAATGCATCTGGGTTCCGCTATTATGTCACTGGATTCCATCCCAGCACTTCCAGTACACCCAGCTCAGCAGTCCCCTGCCCTCCCTCACCTGAATATTGGGATCACCTGTTCCTAATCAGTCAAACACATTCAGACACCCTCCTCTTCTCTTTGAATTTAGTGAAGTGTTGTGCACTCATCATTACTGAGCCTTCACTGTTTTGCTTGACTGCCTGTTCACTGATTTGTTTCTGTTTATTGATTCTGATTTTGGATTTCGTTTAGCATCCTGTTTTGCCTGCCTGTTTCTTGACCAGTTTCTGTTATTAACTCTGCATTTGGTTTTATAGCTTGAACTCCATCAGCTTGCCTGACTCCGGCTGGTGTTTTGACTACAACTGTGGATTGTATCATTCAAGAAACCTCCAGTCTCTATTATAATGTGTACATTCTAATCATATGTTAGAGATATGTATAAGTAGAATTTAAAAAAAAATACAATAAATGGTCATTATCGGTCTTTAAGCATTGAGAATTCCCATGGTTCAGGTCCCGAATCCTCCGCCACACTGTAGAAAATCTCATATTTAATAATAATAATGCATTCGGATGGTTTTTCTGGCAATAAATAACTGGGTGAAAAAGTGCACATATGTCCAGTGCTTCCTCCCCTGCCAAAGTAATCAAGAAGGACAAAGAAATTCAAGGTTCACTTGCAGCATTGTTAAACAAATCTGGTTAGCATTGGAATAACAGTCTATTTCCTTATATTATTATAAGCCCTTTGTGGACTTAACAGCTGTAACCATTCAGTACCAACTGGCTGGACAGTACGAGCTATCTGGGAAAAAAAAAACAATTCTGCTTGTGCCACACAAACAGCAGAAGAGTGATCCGTGATGGTTCTGGATACTTCCCGGTTTAAAAATTGTTAAACACACATTTCGTTGTTTCGTCTTGCACGGCCCCAAAGTTCAGTCTTGCCCATCTGGGAAAACAAAATTAAAGGAAAATACTGCCCCATGTGGCTGAGTAGAATTTTTTATTTTTTTTTTAAACGATGGAGCTCCTAATAGCTGCATAAGTGAAAGTATTCGGTCTCGCATTGCCCTGGAAGTACATAGCTAATGTGTAATAAAAGCACTGAACCAGTAGTGCTATCATTTCATAAAGCTAATTCACCACAGGCTAATGAGGTAATTAAGACCCTACACTGCTGATCCAGGCCTATCAGCCAGGTTTCAAATCAAATAAAGATCCATTGATTTTTCAGTGCGGATGCCAGCTAAGCTGACGATACATTACTAACTGTCACCCAGAATAGAAGGAAGGGACCAAGGAGAGCAGACAGGCCTACTTAGCCCCTTTGTATCGTACTGGAAACTGTTTAAGGGACACGTTGGCCCTAAAGTGATTAGACCCATCTATCTTGTCCTGACAGATTCCCATTATGCAGGTGGCTCTTTCATTTAATTTACCTAACTTGTTAACTGTTCACTGTTTAAAGTTGTAAAAAATGCTGACTTTCAAGTCTACCTCCAGAACATTAAATAGCCATCAGACAGCTAAAATTCACAAATAAGTGGATCATTTTTGCTGCACGGTCAAGTCCCCCGGGGATGTCGATTGGTGAATGTGCAGGGTAAAAGATTGATTGGGAGATTGAGTTCTGACCGTTTACCAGCAAAAAAATGAGAAAAGAAAAGAAAAAAACTTGTCTGGGAAAAGAAAGGAAGTGACATCAGGGGTTTGTTTGTGATGCAGGTACAACACGAGCTGGTCATGCAAACACAGAGTAATTTCATTTCTCTTTGTCAGGAGAGAGACAAACTCCACTGTCCCGTCCCCCCCCCACACACACCTCCTCTGTGAAAACACGGAATGACTCTTTACACCTGATCCAATTACAGCAGAAGGTAAACAGGCACAAATGTGCCCACTCTTTGAGCTTCTGCAGTCGTCTGCTTTATGGGGGTCATGGAGGTTAGGATGCCATTACTACCGACATAATGGACAGTGGTATGATGTTCTATATCATTTTAATATTTGATTAATGGAAATGCAATATGATGGTTGTTCCTGAAGAAGTTCTTGTAAATATTTAAACGTTACACTGTACACTGTATAGTAAATTTCTCTTACAACAGTGAAACAGCTAATTGCTATGTGATAATGAGTTTCTCTTAAATGAAAGTAGTGTATGACAGTAAAATTCTAGAGGCAACGTGTTTCTTTATACATAAAAATTGTGCCATAACCACAGAAAAATATATCAACTATATTACATACATAGGAAATTCCTGTTATTTACACTATAGAATAATTATGTTTTCATAAGTAATTTGCTATACTGACTTTTGGGCAGGACTGTGACTTGAAGGCCAGAATGGGCCTGACAAATTCCAATCATAAATAAGCACTTACAACAAATGATTGCATATGGGTGTCAAATTTGAACATTTACTTTGGTTCGTTTAATGCCTAGAGCATAAATACTGGGTTAGTGATAAGTTGAAAATAAAACAAAAAAGAACATTCTGGATGAGAGCTAAGAAAGAGCTGTATCAGAAAATGGAAAGCACAACGAAGCGATTTTCGGCGAAAATATCTGAGACACAACCGGAACGACACATATGCATAAAATAGCAAATTGATAACGATTAAAAGCAGAATCAAAAGATGGGACAAGATAATGTCAATAGATATATTTAGAATGTGTAAGCAATTACAGAAGCAGTGTGACTCCTGTGCCGTGTGAACAAGCTCTTAAGTATGACAGGGGAGACGTTTCGACACTCCATAAATATCAGAGATAGGGATGATCAATTTCCATGTTTTATCGCCCGGCCACATCTGAAATGGGAGACGCCGAGGTTTGTTTTGTCGATGCTGTGAGAATCTGTCAGATCCCATCCTGATCCTGTACCCTCTAATGTATTACTCATATAACTAGTGAACCCGTGAGGCATAAAATTACTGCATTTGAAAGGTGATTTATGAATCCTCCACCGTCTGCATTCAGAATACGCTTCTGATTGTCGGGCATGGGAGAATCTCACAAGCGGGCTGGGGCGTCAGTCCCAGGGCCACAGATGAGGAAATAGACTCCACTCTCACAGAGAGGCGAACTAAAACAAACTCATCGATAATAGTCAATAAAATGCTGTGTCTTTTTATACCTTGGATGGCTGAAATGCTTCTCGGATGCATATTGGATTTAGTCGAAAGAAATTATGCTAGCTTGTTTGTGTTACAGCACAAAATGAAACAAAGAACCGCTGATGTTCCAAGGTGATGTGTGTTGGCTTTATAAAAAAAATTCAAAATTAAGTAACTTTCACACCATAGGGTCACTATAATGTAACATAAATGACAATTATCTTTGGAATAAAAATGCTTCCATGATTCCAGAACATTTCTTAACAGCTCCGACCCTATGACCTGACAACTTTCGGGAATCATTTAATTTAGCGTGCCGTCTTCTTGAAGGAGAGGGAAATCAAATGTAAAATACTGCATCACTGGACTCAGCAGATTTGAAACAGGCCTTCACACTGCCAGTTGGGGTAGACCTCTTGAGACCCTTTCTGGACTAGGGATGCATATCTGAGTTTCCTATATGACAGAACGGGGGACACTGTGGAGGCAGGTTATCTGGATCTCGGAAGGTAGGATGGGTGTCTCTGGGGAATTGTGGAAGCCCAAGATGCGACATCAACACCCAAAGCAAATCACTTTGACAGACCTGAAACAACACCAAACAGACTCAGTAATATCATTTGGGGATTTTTTTTCCTCTTCAAAGGCAATGAGAATTTTTGAAAGATAGAGGTCAGTGAATAGTCCATTGCTTCGAAATTCCTCCCCTGAGGAAAAACAGGCAACATTTACAGAACAATTCTACATGAAAACAGGTCAAACTTTTTTTGCTTTAGATAGTTTGTCACAAGACAAGTTGGCATGATCAGAAAAGGTATTATTTTATTTGTTTACTTATATATAGGCACTTTGAAATGCATTTAAAATCCTTCCTTGCTGTACGGTACAGAAAATACTAGAAGGCAGGAGGCTAAATAAGAAAAAGGAATTATTGTAACTGTAACCGACCTAATATTTTTCTCTGACATTACAGGTTCAAGAAATAGATATCAAAGGTGAACAACCCAAATTCTTCCTGTGTAGTTTACCCATATGACTCAATTCCTATGATTAACAAGAGAAGAGCCTGAAGCATTTGATGGCACAATTTACAAATTAGCTTCACCTTTATTCTTCAAATAAATGACCTTGCTTCAGCTAGCATACATATATATATATATATATATATATATATATATATATATATATATATATATTTGTTTTTTACACAGGTCTTTTGTGAGAGCTATATTTGTTGATAAAGCAAACCTCATTGCATGTTCCCAAGGATTAAGGCTTATTAAGGCCCTGACCATCGATAAAATGCAGTAACAGGTGTTTGAGCATCACCCGGAGAAAGCAGGCAGAAAAAGAAAAAATATTGCCTGGCTTTATAAATCATAGACCTACTATTTCACTGTCGTGTACATGCCCCCTGCCCCACGTTGATAAATCGTCTGACAACTGCTGCAGAATCATTCAGAATAGAAGACAAAAACCAACATCTGACATTATGGAGTGTTGAAAGGAAAAATGTCTGTTTTCATAACCCTACCACAGTTATAATAAACACCAGGATCCACATTTACCTCCCCTTCTAGGCACAATAACTGGCTTTGTGTTGCGCCGGGCAAGTCATGTGCAATTAGTGGACAAAAAAATGGTCTCTCCTTCACCTCATGCAGTGCAATACATTTAGCACAGGCTTGTAAGCTATTTTATATTTATCGTGGGAGAATTGAAACAAATCAACAGATCAAATGGAACTTGCTCCCAAAATCAGGCAAAAAAATACGAATTGAGAGCATCCAGAGCCAAGTGTGAAGGACCTGGATTCAGAAACCGTCTCCAGGAGTTCCAGGTTCTAAAACGTTCACATTCCTCTGTCGGTGACAGGTGGGATCTCAAATATTTGGCAGTGTATTTTGTACACTTCGAAGCAGTATGTGATACAGAAAATCCTTCAAGGCAAATTACAATAGGAAAGTGAAAAATCAAAGAATGGGGAAATTCAACAGATTATTTTATTTACTACCTTTTTGTCAGCATGAAAAGGATTTTAAACTGGCCTTTTTCTAGAATATAAAGCCTATTTTTCTCAGAATATAAAAACTTCACACAGGTGCGCAACAAAAAAGTAGCTAAATATTTAATTTCATCCAAATATAATTTTTTTTTCTATGCCAACTACAGAGCTATAAGTGCATACTGTTAAAAAGAAGTGTTTCAAAGACATTCATGGGGAACATATATTATCCCACTTTTTTAAAAGTCTAACAATTTACTGGGTTAATGCTGGTTTGTTGTGTGCATGCACAGACAGAATGTCAGGAAGATTTTTAAGAGGCTTAACCTAAAATAGGTGTGTAGAAAGACCTCTATGGTCTGTGAGGGATTTTGTTTCAGGACAATGTCAAAGAATGAAATGAAGACCAACTACGTCGGTATGATTCATGCACGGCAGTCAAGAAACTGTCTGATTGATAGTAATTGCCTCTAGGATTTAATTACAGTTAAATACGGGCTGGAGAGTTGGCGACCACTCAGGTTACATATGGTACAAAGGAAATTTGGGGGCGGGGGTGGATCTTAAAGTAATTATACACAAGACCGTGTGAATATTGTTTTTCATTTGATTTTTAATGAACGGATAAGAGTGGCGGCCACATCAATCCTGCCCTCTGCTAGGAATTCCTGGGGGCTGCAGGCACAGTCACTGCAAACGTGGATGACTCGGCCACAGCGGGGGCCTAACATGCTCCGTCATTAATCACGCCGTTGACAACGACGACGATGCAGACTTCCTCTCCCCTGTCCTGCCCGACGAGGGGCAGCCGTCCTGTCACCGTGCTCGTCCTGCCAGTCACCTGGAACTGCTCCCGGTTCCCCCAAGCAGCAGGAATGGCCATTAAGTGGCACGGATCGCCGGGAAGGGTCTGTAAACTCCGGATGCAGCACGAGAGGCTCGCCGTCTGCCCGTCACACCTCCATGCCGCCACGTCGGCCGAAAGGAGTCTTCCAGTGCAAAACGCAAACAAAAAGCCTCTCATAAGAAAGATTGATCTTCCAGACTTCCTAGCAGGTCTCTGAGACCGTACCTCCTCACCACAGAAATCATCAAAACATCACAGTCCAATGACTCAAAGAGCCATCTTTGTTATTACTGCACAAATCACAAGGAGGGGCCCAATCTTAAATTATTACCTTCCTTTAATTACCAAAAAGTGCAGACAGCTTAAGAGAAAATATATCTCACTAAAAGAAACGTTATTTGGTGAAAAGGAACAAGAAGCCTTATTAGCTACCTGTATTATTGAAGCTCCATTTCCTTTATCTGTTCTCTGAACAGATTAACAGAAACAAGGATCTGCAAAACCTTACAAGCCCTGAATTTAGATTTAATTGTTTTATATTCTCTCTCTCTCTCTGGTAAGGGGTGTGAGTTTGAACAGATTACTTTGTCCTGGTGTGTAAGTGTCCTAATTTTTTGGGGCATTTTAGTCCAACCTTCACAGAGGTGAACTTGTTCATAGAGAATATAAAATATTTTATTAGCAGAACACATGACTTAATTTCATTCCTTGCATACAGAACATTTGTGAATAGAATTGAAATGTTTCAGCGAGAGTGAGATATAAAATTTTAAAACTTACCCAGAACAATAAGCCAACCTATTAGAAAAAGAATTTACAACAGACAGAAGCCAATAAGCACATTTGTCTTTATTGAAACGAGAAAGTGTTTATATCATCTTAAATGTCAAGTAGCTTGATGGTCCTGACTGATGTGTTTTTCCACATTCCAGAGGAAATAGTTTTCTATATTTCACTCAAATCCCTGTCACGAGAAGTGTTCTTTCCATTTCTTAAAAAATGCATATATGGTCTGATTTGCATAATAGAGTAGAACCGAGAAAACAGACGACTGGCGTATTAAGTATCAAACAATTTGCGTCCAGGGCCAGATAAAACAGCCTTGTATTGTCATTTATTTCAGGCGCTTGCTTTGCCTTTTCCACCCGGAAAGGAGTTGAAAGCTTAAAGGCGGCTGACTGTGTCATGCACGCGTGGGATTTTACAGTGAAGGCAGACAGGCATCTATCACAGTTTTAGTGAGAGATTAATACGAGACGTGTGAGGGCAGCGCATCAGACCCAGCGTAAGGAATTAGGCTTCGGGACGATCGGGTGCAGAGAAATGGGACGTTAAGCGGTGGCTGCAAACGTCCCGGAATAAGCCAATAAGTACAGTGCAGGCATCTAAATTTCCCCCAGAGTATTTTGGTCATTTTCAATTTGTTGATTTTCCCCTACTCGTTTCATTAATACGGAATAAAGGCTAAATATCCAATACGGTTTCCAAAATTGCATCATTTTATTATGGGGACTTCAGAAAAAGACAGCTGCCGTTGATACCCAGCTTTGTATTAATTAGTCCCATATAGGTTTGGTAAAGAAGTGGCATTTCAGCTGCAAGTGAGTTACAAAAGGCGCGAGAATGCTTATACTTCCCTGGCGTTGTTAAAGGAGTTAACGTACATTTAACAGCGTCTAGAAGTGATGAACAGGAAGCTTAGATCTATACTGCAACGGTCTGAAGAGCACTGCATTTTTCATTAGGGGTGCAACTGCCTTTTTGGAGGCATTTAATTCAATATCTTAGAATTATCGCTCCCAAGTAGAGACTGGAATGTGTTAATGAAAACAGGATTATGCTGGATAAATAAATGCAGATAATAATATCTTATAAATAAATGCATGCTTTAATTCAAAAAAGAAAACAAAAACCGTGAATACGCTTAGAGACAGCTATTTTATTAATAGATATTGCAAGATTACAAGTTTTGTCATAAAACCAATTATACAAAAAAAAGTGAACAGACACGTTTAACAGGAGAAAAACGATTCTAACACCAGCAATTAATGGTAATTATTGATACAGAGTCACTGTGGTCACATTTACGGTATTAAAGGTGATTGTCATGCCAGCAATTGTCAACATCATCAAGCAACCATCTTGGCATGCATAATAGATATGAACGCTATTCCCTACACAATAGTCTCCTGGCTCTTTATTTAACCACATTTCCCCCCATATTCCTACTTTCCCCCTGATAACACTCCATTAACATCACAATAGGACAAGAATAATGGGTCAGCCCATCTGGCAATAAGTCAGTGCGAGTACAGACAATGCTATCGACAGAAACAAGCCATCAACAAGCACAGGGAACAATACCATGTCCCAAATCCTTTACCTCTGCTAGAATAATGCATCCAAGGATACAAAAAAAAATGACATGCTACACACACGCAGGACATCGTTGGCAACGTAATCACGGAGTCCATTTTTAGAATTGTTCACTGGTGTCAATTGAAAATTACTTACACTTAACCTTTTCATCTGTTTACTGCCTGCCAACCCAATTTAATAAAAGGGGGATTCCCAGCTGTCTATACAACAGTCTAGCACCAATAATATATATATCCTTCTTTTAAAAAAATAGTGTGCCACACCTGCATATCACACCCTATTTCCCCTCCCTGGCTTCTTTTCACCTTACACTACTGAAGGGTCTGCAAATACTTGACAGTTCATGTATCAAGGGAGACTCTCAAAGCGTTCCTCTCCGTTTTTGAAGCGTGGGGTAAGTATTTAATTAGTTGACTAATTGTCTGAGTAATTGGTAGACAACGTAGCTCAAGGAGTAATCAATCTCAACAGGGCTGTGTTCTATCACATCAAAGAATCAGTAATTAATGTTGTTGACAGTGGGATGTTCAGGAGCCCTGGGCCCATTGGATTGCATGGTTACTCAGCTTTCTTTCATAGCAGACTCTCTAGGGGTGGGGGGCTGCTAAGGAGCACTGAGGTTGATGGGGAAAAAAGGCCAGTGTTATAGAGTGTTAATGTTTGAGAACTAATATCTTTGTAGCTCTTGATCTATTCCTGGGTATTCTGTTGCCTTGTGCCCTGTGCTTTCTGGGATAGATTCCAGCACATGAAGGATAACATCACTTCGAAGAGAAGCACGGGCCATTCGACAGAGAGACCGACGTGCACTGAGGGCCCTGGAATGTGTCACAGTGCCTCTGTCTCTGGAATTCGGTGAAAGGGGTTCTCCATAAAAGCATTGTTACATTTTATCCAAAGCAACTTACAACAAAGGCAAGACTTACAAGTCATTTATGCTCCTAGAGACTTAAACCCACAACCTTCTCGTTGTTAGCACAATGCTAAACATATTGAGCTACAGGAACAGAGGAGACACTGGTATTCTGGATCAGGCAAACAAGTGTCAGACAAAGCCGTAGCCTGACTGGCTGCGCCGTTCAGAGGCCCGCCATCGATGTGTGTACGACAGAAGCGTTTGAGTCTCTTGAGTGGGACACCCAGGCTTCAGACTCACATTCTCATAATCAGAAGACACACGTGCACACCTCCCCATGTGACTGCCATCTTTCAGTGTTCTCCACAGGTGAGGTCTGTCGTAATGAATCGTAGGTATAAGAGTAATTTACACTTAAAATGAGGGACTCATGGCACGTGATTTACTGTAATGAACTGGTGTTAAAGAGAAAAGTTCCTGGTCATGCAATTAGTACTTTGAATGTGTCATCATGCCACCCCAATTAAAGTTATTATTTTTATGTTTAACATTACATTATTATTGCCCAGCGATGGGTTGGCATCCCATCCTGGGTTGTTCCCTGCCTTGCGCCAGCAGCCTCCGGGATTGGCTCCAGACCCCCCGCGACCCCAAATGGGACCCCAAATTCTTGACTTTTGAAAAAAATTGAAAGAAGTTTATTTGTCTGGTACGTTTCATGCATGGAGGTAATTCAAAGTGTTTTACATGTACATTACAAAACACAGGTCAATTTAAAACCACAATTTTAAACAATAGACTAAAAGGTCATTAAAAGACAGATAATATACTTTTAAAAGTATTAAATGTAGTGCAGATAATGACAAAAAAAAATACCTGCTGCCATTGTAGTGGATTTTGCACCTCTATTTAGATTATTTATTTGCATGCCACTTTTCAATCCAAACTGGATTTCACAGGAATCCTAATTACTCTAAGGGTCACCATCTGATTCAGCAGGGAAAGGTTGCAACATTATTAGCAGCCGTTAGAGAAGTTCCCTAAAAAGAGCAGGCATATCAATAGTATGTCCTCATGGATAATTACCTCCTGGCCTTTGACATTCGTCAATGCTTCCCCTCTCCCTCGGAGCCCCCTGTTACTCCACACTCGCATAATTGCATGATCATCGGCGCTTGTTTTCGGCGCTGTAACAGGTATCGGTAAGGGCTCTGTTTTAGTCATTAATTGTGCATCAATGTGATTATTGTCTTCTCCGGTGGGCTCTTTCCCTGCATATCTCATTAGCAGGGGCCTGGACGCGTCCCGGCGCTGAGCCGCTGGGAATCACGGCACACAGCCTCCCTTCTTAGTCAACCGTCACACCTCAGAAGAGCTGGAACGGGACGTCGGTCCAAACCCAGCAGGAGCCAAAAGCCACCTTGGAACACGTGCAGGGGACCACTCAGGGTCTAAGCCAGGGCCCCCTGCCTCGGGAGTCACAAATCAGATGTGATTACTCCCCGTCTGCAGAAAGCACCAGAGTGGTTCGGGCAGTAGCAGAACGGGGCCGGGGAGATGGTTCACTAGCTGACCTCCACGCAATCCCAACACGTGCTCCTTATCATCGACTGTCCATTGACTCTGAGTGAATCAGCATCAAAATGATTATATTTCACCTCAGCCCCCCCCCCCCCACCCTCAGACATCTGAAAATGTATTGAAATAGCCTTCAGATCTTTTTATTCAGCATTCTGCTGTGCTAGCTTTGAAAAACCAATCCATTCAGTATTTCCAGTAGGAGCTTTTATCACATCAGCACGTCTCATTGTGGGGCATTTTTTTAAGTTTTCTTGCTTGCTATTGGCCAAATGTCAGGTGACAGCAGACTAATTAAAGCTAGCAACTTGCATTTTGACTACAATCATCAGTTTGAATAGAAAAATACAATTAAACACTAAGTATCCTTATCTATGTATAAGGCTGTACTCTTAAGTCATTAAATAATGTGAATGACACTTTCTTAAGAAAAATAATATCATGTATATTATTTCCTCTCTATGATTTTTAGATTTTTACAGATAATTTATAAATTTTATTAATCCCATGGCCAAACATTCTGCTAGGAGGCCAAATATACTAGATTTAAGCATAAATATGCTTGATAGCGTTTTTCAGTCGTATATTAAGATGGAAGTGCCGATATGTCATGTGTTCATCTTAAATAGCAAAAGTACCACTAAAAATAAATCTAAAAGTTTAATCATTTCACTGATTCTCAAAAGGACTTTCTGTAAAAATGATCACAGACTCAAGGACTGCAAATAAATCCTGACTGTCAGTTTTTGTCCAGCTACCCAGACACATTTGTGATATCTCTGCCTCCTTGGCAGAGTGATTGACAGACGTGGGATAATGCCATTCGCTCGCTCTATGTGTTTGTGAAGGTGTCATTGTGGAGACTTTTGTCGGATCTGATTAAGCAGATATTTTTCAAAAAGTCCGATAATTTTTTTTATTCCTCACCCGCTGATGATAAGTATCTTCTCCAGCAGATTAAAATGTCTTTCATTGCCCACATGGATTTTGAATATTGATTTTAAGTACACCAAATGCGGAACTGCCCAAAGAATGGAGTATTTTGCAGTGACTTTAAACATTCAGGAGAAAAAACACAAAACAGAACAGCCTTCTATTTTACTAGAAAAGCCAATTAGTAATACTAAATATCTCTGCTGGCTGCAGTGACACATACCTTAACAGCCTGAAATTGCATCCTTTCAATTAACAAATCATCATGTAATCTCACTTCAGGGACATGAACCGTGCATGTATTACTGTGCTGTGTTCAAGCACCCCAGAAAAAAAAGGAGAACGAAAACTTTAAAAGGTCATGTAAGATCAGCCAGAACAAATAAGCACGCAGCTTGTTTTATTAGACAAACATATAAACACAATATGAAGGGGCTACCTTTAGGACAAGCCGTCTTTATAACACTATAATCTGTCGCCCCTGCACTGTCCAGTGGTGAACCTTGTCTTGACAGATTGACAGATAAGGTTAATAAGTGCCTTCCCTGTCTCCTCCAGGCTAATTAAATATTAATCCATGAGTTGAGGTCAGCAAAAAATAACAAACAATCGGTGGGATGAAATTCATTTAATTAATTCTCCTGTGCAGCTTTGGAAACCAATTAATTCGCCATTGTAGGTCTGCACGGTGCAGAGAAATGAGATCCCTTTTGTTTTTAAGATTTCCTTTCCCCTCTCACCCCCCATCCCCCCATTCTTCTCAGTATTAAGTATTGAACATTACCTTTGACCAGTATATCAGATGTTCAAGAAACTCATATCTGTATTGGAAATCAGAATATTCATAGAGTAATCTCAAGTATGACCAGGAGTCAATTAAATCATAAGCACCAGATTTCTGCAGCTGATGAAGGGTTATACAGAACAATATGAATATTTATTATAATTAAGTTCTTTTAGTCTTACTTATTATTCAGCACATTCACATTTCCTAGCAGGGCGTGTTTTGCCAGAAACTGCATTCGAGATTATGGTTCAGGCCAAAACTTACAGGATTTAGTATTAATCTGTATTATTTATTATTTTCATTTATATAGTCATAAACTGATATCACATTAGCATAACACCATCTTAGTTTTGTGTGGGAAGCAATAGCTATAATCTATAAAATATTCTATTGCATAATACAAGTGTTTGCCTCAGCTTTTAAAAAGAGACGGCTACATTTTTGTTTTAAACATTATTGCCAATTTTCAGTGAAACGTATGATATGAAATTGTGTTGACTGTAATTACCGTAATATTTGCCATCTGGCAGAAAGACCCGTAAAAAGTATGTCTGTCACTGAGTGAGAGAGAAGCATATAAAACACATAGCCTTTATACACATACAATTTTCATTTAGTTAGAGAATAATAAGGTGAACAAAATATCTGAATGTGAGGTATTTCACCCTTATGGGATTAAGTTCAACTTTAAACGACCTGCAGAAATATCAATTATAAGTGAATAGTATTAATTGAAATTGTCTTTGAATATGCAGATTGTAAACTAATTTAGATGAGTTCCTTCATGTAATTTGCTCTCAGCATAGAGCTGCTGCTGTTGTCATCGTTTTAGGGAGATTATAAATGGTGTTTCCATCCAGAAGCAGACACAGTCCCTTAGGGGGGGCCACTGTGCCATAAGTAGTGCTGTTTCATCATCAAATGACATGGATATTGATGTAGCCAAGAGAGAATCAGTCATCAGACACACAAAAACATTCCACAGAATACAATTCATTGGCCCAGGAATATTAAATATATATATTTTTATTTTCCCCCTTAATTTTGGCTGTACCATTATAATGTGTGAGTGTAGTACACACACATGTAAAATAAGCAAAAATGTCTGAAAATAAATTATTTATATTTTACAAAGTATTATTCAGGCCACTGAAATATTAAATTGCGCAAATATACATTGGTTATACTGTATGTTGGGATTGAAGTTTGGCAAACTTAACTCACTGAAAAGTGGGAGCAGGGCACAGAGAATAATACAAGGCCCAGTTAAAGGGGAAAACGCATTTTTTAAATCATGTTGAAAGTGAAGGAAGTTAACCAGCCAGAGAATTGTATGTGTCATCAGTATACTGTCTTATCACCTTGGAATTCAACCCTCTAACCCTGCCTTTCCCGGTCCCGTCTTCCAGGGCCCACAGCCTGTCCATGTTTTTGCTCCCTCCAAGAAACTACCAGACAGTCCATATTTTTGCTGGGAGCTGAGAGGGAGCAAAAACATGGACTGTCTGTGGGTCCCCAAGGACCAGATCAGGAAACACTGCTCTAACCAAAGACATTCTTGCACACCGTTTTCTTTAATCTCAACTTGGACGTTTCTGAGCCCAGTGGGCTGTGTCTAGTGGCTATCCCTTCTGTACACACAGCAGTAATTGGATTTGGGGTGTATGCGCTGAGGAGGACATATCATACAGTACACTCATTTGCACCATTAAGATAGCAGCCAGCTCTGCTATCCTGGTGCATATGTCAATGACTTTTAACTGATGTGTCCTGGGACAAACAACAAAGCGTCTCAGAAATGGGATTGAAGGAAAAGATGATCTTGACAGAGGATGCAGGGTAGAAGGCAGGAGACACCCTGAATGGGCCGCCAGGCCAGTGTATGGCTGCTGCAACAACCGTGACAATGACAACAACATCAACGATAACAGAAAGAAGAAGAGGAAGAAGACTCTGCTATTTAGCTGCTATAAAACATTATTTATGAGAATGTTTCTGTATCTATTTACCCTTATAATGCAACAATTTAGAAGTCCTGTTTATTTTTATGCTGTTCGGTTACTTTTAGGTTCTTGGGCAGGGATATTCCAAAGCAGCTTAAAAAGGATTTATGAACTTAAACTTTTCAGGTGTTTTGATCAATTCATTTTATAGTGTGACAGAGAAACCATGAACATGACAATATACCACAAGTTAGAAGTCAATGTAGCTTTAATATACCATTGGTTCAAGGGGGACCAATACTAAAATATCCATGAGTAACATACATGTTTCATTTAATTTCAGGAGAAAGTTATGCTTAATATGCTGCATTAACCATTACGGTTTTACGTTGCTTGTTATTTTTACTACACGTTGTATGAATGTACTGAATTATTTCTAAACAAACAAAACCCTGTTTTTGGCCAAAGAGGAATCGATAATTCAGCCCTTGGTACATCATAAGAGCATTATTAGGACCCCTGGTCTCAGGGCCTTGTTTACACAAACTTTCACATGGCCTTTGAAGAGACATTCTGATTTGCCTAGTGGAGTCCTACCTCACACAAGGAAATTATTGGCTACTTAAAATAAAACAGCTAAACAAAAATCCTCTGCATTTAAAAAGAACTTTATATATATTCCTTAATTTTATATGTTTTATATATACACATATATGCATTCAAATATAAACATAAGCGGTTAGAAGATGATTGGATGGATGACATAGGACTGCTCTTTAAACCATCATAAGAGATAACAGAAAAAAGCTGAAAACATAGCCTTTCATGCTTATCACTAATTCATTTGCACATTTGCTAATACACCTACACAGATGTACCTTGATAATTGCTCATCTTAAAATGGCATTGATGGAAGCCCGTTTCTCCCTGCAAAAATGTACTGTGTTGATGTGCTTGGTCACACTCTGTAAGCCCTATCACGTTGCATCTGTTTCATATATGTATTTCATATTTCTTCGAACAAGGCTCTTTCTCTGTGGCAGTCTGTGTTTTTCACTGGTCTCTTTGTCCTAGCCAGTCTTCACATAGCTACATAGTTTTCTAAATTCAGCTTCTGAAATCACCGTGTAACAGTGGCTGCCTGTGTGCGCCGCTACAGAGTGCCGCTTATCTCCCTTTAAGTGCATTTATCAAATCCCACTTCACCTCACTATATATATACATTAAATATTGACTAAGTAGCACTTGCACAGTATGATGAACATTTCCACACTTCCAGGGTCTAAATGCATTTCTCGGGGAATCACAGGGAAACTGTGTAATTGACTTTACCTCTAATAGTATGGAACAAATTCAGCTAGGAAAAAAAGTCCACAAACTTCACTCAAAAGCAGGAAGTCAATTTGCCTTAGATTGGATATGAGGACATGTCTCTCTATCCCCTTAACGGCTTGAAAAGTTTAATCTGCAGAACCTGCCGCTAGACCAACAACTCTACACATGCCCTGCATATATATATATGTATGCTACCTATATACAAAAAATATATATTGAAGACTGATACATACAGGCATGTACACAAATCAAATAAAAATGTAATAATTTATGTTACTTAAGCACTATATACTGTATAGTGATTTTTTATTCAATCATTCACTGACTAAGAAAAAATGAGCCCATGTGTTACCCGCCAGCCTAACAGAAGCTTATTATCACTGGAAATCAATGCTCCAGTCAGAATAACATGCAAATGTCTGGCACACAGCTAAACTGATTTCAACACGTATTAAAATGGATATTTCTACATGTAAATAGGTTTCGATCTGAGCCAGGCGAAACTGTGTAAAATACGGTGGAAATGCGGTACAAATGTGAACATGTATCTGCCAAGTTACAGTTCCTAGTTATTTGCCTTATTCTCTTTGGAAAGCAGGCCTTTGGCGCCTAATCCTGTTTTTATCCAAACCCTTCTTGTATCAGACTTTCAATTTCACTCGCCGCTTCTTTTGTGCATGTTTCATTTGATCTAGGTTTAAAATTCAGAATCTATTCAAGGATGTTTAGTTCACTTCATGCTGTTGTGGTGAAACCGTATTTATATACCATATTTAGTATTTCTGAGCACTCATTTCCTGCAGAATGGAATACCGATTCAACCTGTCCTCAGTGCTCCCCTTTATGATAATACAGGTTTAAAATGTTGACAGCAAGGCTTCAGTGATTTGATTAGCCGAAGTTTCAGCGTAAGTCTTCCTAGAGCTTCGAAGTCTCTAGACCCAAAATTTATTCTGTTCTGCCAAATTATACTTTAAGTGGGGCTACTCCTGACACAGATGGTTTAATTGTCTAAGAGCATTAGTTAAAGACTGTAGTAGAAACTACAAGACCATTTGGAGTATTGTAATGTTGTGAGGTGGGATCTTATTTTGTCTTATATTTTGAAACCCAACAATCATTCAAAAAAAAAAATGACAGTTTTTAAAGAAATGCTAAACCAAAATTACATTAAAATTATGAAACCTAACTCATGTCTTACGACTGTGTCAATAGATTTTATATGAATTTATGTGATAATGGTATATTTAACTGGTCAAGTTCAGAATTCGGTCGGTCCTTGAAAAAAATGAGGATGCAATATGTGAATGAAACATTAACTGGAGGGAGCAAGAAAGATCCGGAAAGGTGTGAGTGATGCGTGCTAGTGTTGAGTCGCCCCTGACTGTCTTTCCCACCGATACGCATCCCCGGAGGACCTCCCTGCAAAATCACTTCAAAGCTCAGAGTACAAGTATTTGTTTGAACTCTGACTTGGCCCACAGACCACATAGACTGTTAACGAGATTAATGGTGGAATGGCCGGGGCGGAAGGGAAGGGGAACAGCTGCGAGCACAGCCGAGGACGAGATAATCGATTGTTTTCACCAGGTAGCTTAAGATGGGAGAATACATAAAGAAAAACAATGAAGCAGGATGCCAGATGAATGGAAAAGGAAACGCAAGCGATAATCAGTGGCGTGGAGAAGCTATGCGCCTTGTTTCATTTCGGGACAGTTACGCGAAACGTGAAGTCAGCATTCGCCGGATTATGATTCCATGCTCCCGCAAGCTGCAGGGAAGATGTAAAACAAAAGGGATACATATGTGCCTTTGCCCATTCCAAATCGCCTGCAGTTGCTGTGTGCAGGCCCGGCCGAAATGCGACAACTGACTTCAATTAATTTTTATTGGTTTTTAATTTGTGTATCATGAGAATGAAAAGCAAATGCAAGTTGTCCAAAAACTGTGTAATTGAATATTAGCTGTAGTGCAGTTTTCCTATAGTTCTACTGTACTTTAGACCATGTTAGTAGAAGTAATAAAAAACGAACAAGAATGGGGAAAAAATACATGAATACAGCTAAGCCAAAGATGTTAACAAGGGACAAATTACTGTGATTTGTTTTAATTATTGTTCGCTAAAAATCACATCAACCTGTGGCAGAACCACAAAGGCCAATTACATATAATTATACATAAATAAACCTTGAATTCTGTAACAGAAGATGCATCTTTTTTTTTTCTTTAACAATAAATATGAATTTCACCATGGGAGTTTATTCCCATGTTCCTAATGTACTGTTTATATGTCAGATGCTGTGCCCTTATCATGTGAAGTAAAACTATTCCACATGTGTAGTGCTTTTCATTATACACACCTCTCGTCACGCATTAAGTCATATATTAACTCAGCACTAGAAGCAGCTACTGAATTTATTTTCCCAGCAGATGTTTCGAGCGCCGGTGTTCAGAGTCTCAGAAAACTTCTAGCTAGTGGATGATGTGTGTCTGCATCTATCACCAGATAGATATAACCATTATTGTTATAACCATCAAGGAACAAGAACAACAAAGTCAGAAAATAAGTATAACATGTGAATAGAGACTAACAATCTATGCACAATTTAGAGGAAAAACTGTTTAAATAACCACATATCAATAATAATTAAAAACATACAGGATAGCAAAGGTATTTTTGAGGGCTGTTTAATTACATCACAATAGAGGTGTATTAAAAAATTAACATTGGGAAACTTCATAATTTAGAAATGTGATTTGTTTGAAAACCTTATTTCTTTTGCATATCAGCACATTAAGGATAGTTAACTTGTTAAATTTAATAGATGTTGCCCTCTTAATACATGCAAGCTCAGAAAGTTATTACAGTATACTGTTTTTCTGAATTGAGTAATTTGATTCTGTCTTGATATCGTTTACATAATTCCAATTAATAAGGATTTGAAAAAAAATGAAGACCATTAGTTGGAAATCTAAATAAGCACAGGAATATGGTCTGTTTTTTCAGGACACCTGGTGCCGGGTGCCTAATCCCCTGCACTACCACTGTAATCTCACTTACTAATTTCAGTTATGTCAAGTGGGAAAAAGAGCACTCACATTCCTTAGCTGCACGACTGTGACTGCTGGGCAAAGGATGGAATTCCTAGGTTTGTGTAAGTACACTCTATGATGTTCTCACAATGACGAAATCACCAAATGGTGCATTTCTCAGAAGGTATCCCTGTTGTTAAGTGATGCGTGGCTCTATTGATTCTGGTAAGTGAAAATACTCTCTACATGCATTATGTGTACATTATATAGCAGGGTTGCAAAATCTCACGCGTCTGGCATGACGCTGACACTTTCAGACTCTCACGCTCATGCATGAAATCTTACGGCAAATCTATATTATTCCATCATAAACCTAAAATTAGCTACATCAAAGCGTCGGCGTGGTTTGCAAACCCTACAAACTATTCACAAGGTAATAAAACTCTTACATACATGTAATTGAGTGTGCATGTGTGTGCAGACTTGTCTCGAGTTGAAAATATCACTCCAGCCAGTTGACCTAAGTTGGCAACCCTGATATAGGCTGTATATTTACCATCTCATTTCTGCTTTTACTGTATGTTAGCGTTATATTAGGTTTTATGTATTTGGTATGAATTGGTAGCTTATTTTATGGGTCAGGGAATCGTGAAAAATGTTCCTATATAAATTAATGGTAACTGCTTCTTCACCCATTTTCGCTCACAAAAGGTTTCATAGGAAGGCCCTGCTTTTGGATAGCGGAGTAAATCTGGATCTTATGTTGTTGTATTACATATAAACATTCATGGAGAGGATACTGTTGCTTGATTTAGGACATGCTTTTTGTTAAAGGGAAATAAAGAATTTCAGCACTTCATTCAAAACTCTATTCATCACCTTTTAATGGCCCTTGAGATAATATCTACAATTCTAACCATTTTTTTTCTGTTTTTTGTGAGGGGCGGTGAGTGTATCCTAAATAATTAAAGCAGTGACTTCTTCTGCATTCTTATCTCGCTTTGTGCTGATAAATTCAGTTTGGCCACCATTCAGACACCCATCAAATTGGTTTTGTCAGACAGGAGCAGATGGAACGACCGAACACCTTGCAGAGCCATGGCACAACCCTCACTGCATATCAACAGAAGTGAGCTTGATTTAATTAAAGGTCATTAGCATCTGTTTTTTGACGAATAGGTGGAGATACGAATCTGAGTTGCCATTCAGGGTGTTAAGTTGGCAGCCAATGACCAGGTAAATGGATAATCGTGAGCTAGTTTTTTTTCATTTGGCTTTTGGGTGCATTAGTGTCATTCGTGGTTTCAAATTATGCTGTGATAGGCTTGGAAAGGGAGTTTTATTTTGTTAGCATAACCATATGCAAAATATTTCAGATCCAGAAATAGGTAATTAAAACAAGTCTGATAATGACTAGTATAGCTTAATTATTGTTTACACTTTGTCCACTAGAAATGCCGGAATAGGTGGATATGCTGAAATGGTGTTTCCCACCTAGAGATATTAAAAAAACAGAAAAACCACAGTTGCCAGGTCTCACGCATCTGGCGTGATGCTCACACTTTCAGACTCTCATGCTCACGCAAGAAATCTTACAGCAAATATATAATTCCACTATGTTCCACTATAAGCCTAAAATTAGCTACATCGTAGTTTGAAAACCCTAAAGACTATTTACAAGGTAATAAAACTCTTACATACATGTAAATGCATGTGCATGTGTGTGCAGACTTGTCTCAAATTGAAAATCTCACGCCAGCCAGCTAACCAAAGTTGGCAACCCTTGAAAAACTGAAAGGGAGAAACAGCCTCAAAATAACAGTAAAAGTAAGGACTTACAATCGTTTATGGAGAGACATCATGGGTAATCATCAGACCTGGGACTATTACTCATGGATATCATGTTGGAACCTCCTATTGGCTGTTTGTGACCTGCTTGGGTTCTTGCAGCCCAGTTCAGACTTGCTTTCCACAGAAATCCCATCTGTATCCCAGTCTCAGGTCATCTTTCCCACCAGATGTCTTTGCTGCCCTCTCCATGGCAGTCGCACAGAGGTCAGAGGAAGGCACCAAGTTCACAACCCCCTAAGTCCCGCCCAGCCTGTGAAGGTTGCCCTCCGCATGGATGGGGCCTGTTTGGGAATGCAGCGTTCAGTGGGATCATATCCGCCAGCCCTGGCCGAGCTGTGTGTGCGTGCCCCATTGCTGTGCTAATTGTTTTTGGACAAGGCAACCTGAGACGGTTCCCGGAAAAACAGAAAGCGGAGAGCATAGAGGCGAATGGAGTCCAATAAATTTTCGGGGTGGCGGATATTCAGTTTCCGTCTGGGGTCTGTCGGTCTGTAAAAAAACAGGTGAACTGGAAAGACAAACATCCCAGTGTCCTGCCCTCCCAGCAGGAGAGAGAGACCCCTGCACTTTCACGTGAAGGGAGAATCAACCTATCAAAACAACCCGTTGGCAAACAAACGCCGCAGCTTGCCTGACTAGCTAGTCGGCTTAGGAAATCGAGAGCAGCTCACTTACACGCACAGCAGGGCCCCAAATAAGCCCTTGTATACGGCTGTGAGTCTCTTTAAGCCTCGCTTCACAAAAGTATCATTGGGGATGGCGTTACTGGTTGGCCTTTCTTTGTTTCGTCTTGTTTTGGTTGTGTCTTTTCACAGCTTGCGAAGCTATCAGAGCGCGGTGATGGTTTTACACTTGGTTCTCACGGACCATTGGAAACGCGCGGATGGTCTTCCCTCCCTGGTCTTCCCTCCCTGGTCTTCCCTCTCCGTCCGGCTGACTGTTAACAAAACGCTAAGAGGAGGGGTCCGCCTGGAGTCTGTTTAAAACCTGGTGCTGACCCGTGGATAGCATTTAAGTCGCCTGTCCTAATTTAGCCTAAGTGCAACTTGAGGCAGCGCTCTGAAAAACAGACATTAGGGACGGCACAAGTGTAATTATGAACCAGGTCAGATGGAATATTTTAGCAATATCATTACTGCAGTGCGGTTTCTATGGTAGTTACCGCTCTCATTGTGAGGCAGACTTTTGCAAAAAATATTTTCATTAGGTGCACTTGGTAAGCTGGATGCTAACAGGCTGGGCCGTGAAGCTTAGGTGACCCTAATTAAAGGCTTTATGCCATTAAAATCATGCATGTTAAGAAACATCAATCTGCATTTGAATGTGTTTTACGTTAATGGCTTTCCAGGGTGTGCTGCAGAATATTAACTCTATTTTGTGTAAAGGTTTGTCCATAAATAGGTAATTAAAACGACAGCCTGATAATGACTAGTATAGCTTACTTATTTATCCACTTTGTCCTGTAGAAATGCCTGAATAGCTGGATATGTCGAATGCAAATGAAAGCAGCTTTTGACTGTCATTTCTAGAAGCGTTACTGAACCCATCAGTATGAATTTAAAGGCTGCTAATACATTTTATTTCAACTATGCTTTTGTTTCAAGTGTGTCTTTTTTTTACAGATTTATAAAAAGGAACTGTCTTCCTACTGGGAACGCTGCTTTTGATACAGGATTTTCCTGTGACATTACGAGGTTAATTTGTATTGGTTCACAGTTAAAGATTGATGGCTTGGTTGGGAATTTGCATTCATCACACCCTTTGCAGACAAAAATGATTGATATAGCACCCCATTAAAAAAGATGGGAGATCAGGAATGAACAGTTTAACCTCATCACGGCAGCATCCACGGTAACGAGAAGCTTAGCGGTTACGTCCAATCGCTTGAGAGAGTTTTTGTTCGAAGCATGGCAGGTGGGGTGCTCATGGTGGAACGGTCAGCCCACCAAAGTATAACCAGGGTTCGAAAGAATGCCATGACAATGAATATTTAAGAAAATGGAACTTTCCAAATGGCAGAAGAAGAGATGAAAACGTTATGCCCTGTCACTAAGCAATGGTGCTAAGTGCACAGAGGTATTCTGTAATAAGTAAACAGTTGACTTCTGGAAAATCAGTTAGTAGTGTAAGAGATAGAGTAGAGATCCATCACCCATGACCCAGAAGTTTGGATTGTGTATGAAAAGTAAAGAAAGAACCTAAGCTAATAATAATAATACATTAACATTATACAAATAGTTTAAAGTTATCTTGTTGTATATATCTGGCCTGTTATAACTAGGATCTGTTATTGAAATTCTGCAGAATTATATTTAAAAATATAGAAGTTTCGTTACATTGAAATAAGATGTATAATGTGTCCTTAAAAGGTCAATTAAATTCTCCACTTTGCTAGCCAATGTGTTTGTCATTGCTCTGTTTAAAGGACATTTTCTCTGCTTATGTGGTAATGGACTCTCCCCATGGTTAACATGCACCTTTTCTTGGTAGCTTTCACAAGCCAGTAAATGTATAACTGCAGTTTAAAAGCACTGGGGTGTGTTTTACAATGAGTGATTTAACACACTGTGTTTTTCTGCCCAAAACTCTGGAAGGCTTTTTTTTTCTTCTTCGTCTGTGTTGTTGTTAATGGGTTAGCACCCTGCCAGCTCGTAAATCGCGTGCGTGGGGTAACTCTGGCATCTCTCTTTGATCCCACTTCGCTGCTTTGCAAGGAAGAGGAAAGGGAAGGGGAGATTTTTCATGGGTTAGTATGTGCTCCTGTCCGGAGATTTTTTTTCCACTCTGCTGACATCCCGAAATCTCTGAATAATCAATCACTGGCACCTCCCCCTTGTGCAATTTCCTTTTTTATGGGGTTTTTCCCGAATGGAGTTTCTCTGACCCCCCGCACTTCACAGGCCGCACCCTGCCCTGCGTTACTCAGGCTGCTGTCACAAATTTCGAGGTGAAATTTGGTCAGTAAACCTTCACTTCTAGTGAGAAGAACATTTACACCCTAATGAAAGAGAATTCTCCTTTACATTGCAACAAATACACTGGCTTTGGCCTTTGGACTCATGCTAAATGTATGCAAGAAAATCAGAATTTTCCAATTTTAACCTACATTACGTCAAAACTTTTTTTAGATTTCATTGTGTGTTTATGTTGCAGTTTGCCTCAGAAGAAAACAACAAAAACATAACAAAAATAGAAAGTTAACTAAATTGAGGGAACAACTAACTCACTAATATAGTAACAAGTATTTCCTTTCAGCATTTTTAAAATTAAATCTAAAATATAATTACATTCCTGAGGGACTGAAATTAGCACTAACTTGGAAATACTGTGGCCAATTAAAAACAAGGATGAGCATTTTTTAGGTGTATTGGGCCCTGTGTTTATTTACTTACCATTACATCAAAAAGCAAACAATAATGGAAAAACACTTTAGTAGATGAGCTATTAATGAACAATTACACCACAATGGTTATAGATGCATATAGCCGCAATTAAAACAATTAAACTAGGTAAAAATGTATAAATCTAGAACAGCAATCTGTAACACTTGAGATCATTATGGTTGTTGAAAGGCTGATTTTATTTAAATACTAATGTAAAACAGATGTGTTTATTTGGTAACAGGTTGCAATAGTCTGACACCTTGTTAATTAGGTTATTAATTAAAACATTCAGGAATGTCACGTGATACCTAATGAAATTCTTTTATTCCTTAATGGTTG
The DNA here is from genome assembly GCA_011763525.2 of Mormyrus iriodes. Lineage (NCBI taxonomy): Eukaryota > Metazoa > Chordata > Actinopteri > Osteoglossiformes > Mormyridae > Mormyrus > Mormyrus iriodes. Next base: position 23,276,735 of record JAAGVU020000092.1, on the reverse strand, counting down.
TATTTTCATTCTGTGAAATGTTTCTTCCCGGTACAGATGAAATAATTTGGAATCGCTCATTAGTCTGTTCAGGCTCAACAATCCCAATTGCTTCAGGTAATGTTATGGAAAAGGTATGCATTTAATTAAACACATAGAAAAGACTTTCCATCTATGCTTCAGTTTATTAAAGTTTTAAGTACAACATGCATATTTGTTTCCTGATCCTTTTTCTGATGAGTTAGAAATAGATTTATCACACAGTATATTTATGCAAAAGCCACACAGACCAGGGTTTTATTTGAATATAAAATAGCTATAAAAAGCTTGAAAAAATAAAGTACACCTGAAAGCATGTCACCGAAAAAGAAACCGGGAAGGGTGAAGCCATAGGTATAGCAGGGTTCGCTAGCCGGTGCACATCAACAGCAATATCCATTGATCTCCAGCTGAAACGTGGCAGAGCCACAGTGTTTTTCCATTCTGCACACCAAGCCAGAGGTTAGCTCTCCGCATCAGCTGTAAATGTGTTAAACTGCCGCTGTACCCATTTGCGCAAACAAATCATGTGCCCCTCCCCTGCCCCACCCCCCTCTCTGGTCATTTAAGCAGGTGGTATTAGTGGATACACCAAGATTGTCGTTATGCTGACCACAAGTCATTGACAAGTCAGCATTTCAAAGGCAATTTTTCCCAAGTGTCCGTTTATGGTACTGCCCTTGTCAGCTCTCTTGTTTCCATGCACCTCTACTACAAAACACAACAAACCTACAACGACTAACTGGAACTTTGGTAGATACTGCCCATTCATAAGGTCACAGTTCACAGGCCTCTGTAAATGTTACCTTTACCTTGCTAATTACATTTACTAAGCTGTACAGTAATGGGCCATTTTTAAAAATGCAAGGAAACGGTGATGAGAATGAAACGTGTATATTTTTTTTGCTCCCAACTCAACATCCTCTAATTCCAAGGAGATAAGGCTAATGTGTATAATTTCACATCCATCAATTCTCATGGTATGTCACTAGTCTAAAATAAAGTGTATAAATGTTCAAAGGAGTTCAAAATATGAGCGTCTAGCTCAAAGCGGTTGACACACAACTGTTTTTGCAATAAATCTTGCTAATCCATTTTAGCATTCACAGTATCAAAAATACTTCACTTTGGGTTCCTATGATACGCAATATTAATTCACGGCTCAAACATTAAATGCAGAAGTACTGTAAGCAGATTTTCTACTGATGGGTTTAGTTTTTTTTCTCTCTCAAACATTTCATCTGTTGTCCTTGAGGGGATTCGCTTGAAAAAGCAAATAAATAATTATTTCTAACGCGTGCCAAGTTTGTTTTACTTTTATTTTTTTGCATCTTTGTTAAACAGAACAAGAAACTTAATTTCCTGTTAGACAATTTTAACTTCCAGTGGAGTTAAAGATTAGCAAAATACTATTAAAAACAGTAATCGTTACTGGATGCCATTCGTTTTTGGATTTTCTTATAAAGTGGTTAAATATGAATAATGATAGCTGAGTATTGTACTTCCCCCAAAAAGTGTGCTTGGTCATTGTGCAATAATTCCAGTTACTTTTGAATCGGATATTGAAGAAATTAACCATCACATGTTGAGCCATCAGGTCAGAGTTAATTTAACCCCAACTCTCCCCTGCCTTCAATGTGATGTCAGTCCTCCTGTACGGCTGACTTCACTCATTCGCTTTATTCACTCCATTTATTCAGCCAGCCTCTCTGTCGATGATGTTTGGAGAAACGGCACAGGAAAAACCAATAGGAAGCGAAATAATGCCAACCCGGACGGAGACAGCATGGTGACTGTATAGATCTAGCGCAGTTAAACACACAAATTCCCGTGTGGTACATACACCTCCGCAGTGCAAATAAAAGTCAGGTGTGTCCATGGGAAATGCACGGCCTCAGAAATACATAATTTAAATCTGAAGCATTTCCCAGGGGGCCTGTGGCAGAGGCCTATCCCACAGTAATGTCAGGAGCACGTTCCACAAGCGCGGTGGCTGCAGGAAAGCAACATTCTTCTTTATTCACATTGTACGGCTCACACAAACCCCACCTTAAACTGTCATCCAGCTTCAGCGGAATCGTAACACTAAACTGCAATGCTGGCTGTAATCCAAACACCATTAAAAGTATGAAGAAAATAGTCTTGAAATAGTGCTATTATAACATATTCTGAATAACACAAATGCATTGCTCTTTGAACTGACTGAAACCTGTTTTAAATACCAACAGTATTAATGAAAATTGGAGCCTATATAATTCCCTTATTGAAAGACAGTTATATATTTCTATAATTTATATTTGTATAATTTGATTAGTTTTTACAATTCCAGTTTGCTACAACCTACTTAACAATGGCACATAAGTCTGTGTGTGTGTGTGTGTGTGTAAATGTATATAATGGACAATTTTAACAGGAAATGCTGAGAAGTAGAATAAGCCTTTTAAAGGCAATTTATTTCATATAGCTGCATCAGTTAAATGTTTAAAGGTACTGAAAAAGTTTAAATTGTCTCTGTAAGTATTGAGTCTAACAACTTCTGCCCTAGACTTGCATTAAATTTTAAAATGCTTCAATTTGGCAGATCCAATATTGAGTTTTATTAGTATTATTTTCCTCATAGCAAATTCTTTGCTAAATTCTCTCCTTCTGATGAAATTAAGATGCCCAGGGCATGTAAAGAAAGCTCCCTCATCTTGAGTTCACATGAGAATATTTCCATAGATCGAGATCATTCACCATTTCCTACCACAAGCAGGAGAAAAAAAAAAAACAACCAACCAGCAAGATGCTGGAATGTAGGAATAACTCTTTCTGACACTGCAGCAGAAAGGAAACTATGGATTCACAGGAAGCGCGCATGCAAGTCGATGGTCTAATTTGTGTACGACGTAAGGAGAAAAAGTCACGAAAAGAACAAAGACTTTCTGTCTTTTAGACTAGTGTGCATGAGATGCGATGCAACTCGCAGGCCATGCGCATTTAGAGCCTGAATGCAGTGCTGCATCTCAGGAAGCCAGCTGTAATAACAGCTTTGTTTTTTTCGGTCGTTTTTTTCCTTGGGAACGTATTATTTGCTATTACCTCACTTCATTTGCATAATGTGTCTGATGGGGTATGAGCGGTATGCGGTTTTTCACAGCAGTACCTTTTATGCCTCAAATTGAATAACGTTCAGGGTCTCAGGCTAATAAGCTTCTATTAAGTTAAACAGTGTCTTTTTAAGAAGTATAAATATCAAGAGGCAGCCATCCTACTTGAGTTCTGTAATCCAGACCTAACACATTGCTCCTCCTGGAAGAGTGAGGCAGTAGTTTCATACGAATTTAAACACCTCATCTTTTTAAACAAGTAGATTTTTTTAAATCATATTGAAATGTGGGGAGGGCAATGGCAGTCATTTAAAATACCAGTGTCTTCAGTGACAAATTTCACCTATACACACAAAAATTAAGTCTAATCATTGCTGATCTCAGCATGGTAACATAGGTGACACCTGTGAAGACAGCAAAGTATATACTATTAGGGGGGTGTAGTAAATAAAGTGCAAAAATAGTAATAGAAAAAAACATACAGACATACAGCTCATAAATGTGATATTTATACCTCCCATAACTAGACGAATTCTGGATGGTTTTATGATGTCAAATAAGTCGAAATTTGGAATGGAAAGTGATTATTAACTCGTTTATGCAAATGCGCATCTATTAAACCAAAATGGTGGTTGCCCAGTCCAGGAGATTCTCCTTACATGTGAACCTGCTGCTCTTCAGCTGAACGCCCATCTTTCCGACTGCTCAACACAATATGTTCAGCTGCGTTTGTGATGCATTTCGAGGTTTCAAAACTCCGCCCGTCCCAATTTTGCGTTCTCGCAATTCTCTTACCCGAGCCAGATATTCAATTTTCATATTTGGCTTTAATATCATCTTTAAAGTCCTCCAAGCAAGGTCTTACGGAGCTCCCTGCTTGGCTGCACCGCTCGTCTAAGTAAATAGTTACAGGCAGTCGCGAAGAGGCTCAAAGTGAAAACCTTCTGTCGATAAAATGTAAGCCATTCTTTAGAATTTCAAACATCATATAGAAACAAATGTACACGAGGACTGTCAAGATTTATTGAGCTGATTTTAGTGCTCAGCGTCGACAAGCGCTCCCAGGAAGTGACGCAGGCCCTCAAAAACTCCTGCCTCAACATGCCCCCGAAAAAGACCCAAGGCCCTATGAAGTGCTTTCACCCATCGCTCTGGACTTCTCCTGGGCTTTTAGTTGACACGTCGGAAGAGACAAAGAAATAATAATAAATGGCAAGAACGAAAGAACACAAATTAGATATCGAACATGCTGCAGCGCCCCCCCCCCATCCTGCATTCATGTGCCACACTTCTTTTTTTCCTGAAGAGGACTGAAGAAAACATGTGCTCATCCCAAAGCTGCGCTCCGGAGGTGTTAACTAATCTCCGATGGCCAGTCTGCGAGCGGCTCCCTCTAATTGCTCCCCCAATTTCAGTCTGTTGTGAGAGCAGCCATTGTAGCAGCCTTCCCAGTCGTTCCCCAGAGGTTTCACACCTTCATTATCACCCTTTATTGCGGAACCTTCCATGGGCACTCAGCACCAAACAGCCATGCCGATAAAAATAGAGCTTTTTTTTTTTTACCCCCCCTTCTTCTTTCAGTGGTTTCAGTTTTAATTACCAACGTTGAGCTGGAGCTGGCGTCCTCAGCAGGCTGTTTTTCGCTAATTAAAGTGAGGACGGAGTTTATTGAAAGGACACCAACTCCACTTTCTCATCTATTATTAATGGGGCAAGACAAATAAATTTTGCATTCAAATGGCGGAGTCCGTCAAAGGCCGCGCGATAGCTGGAAGAGCTTCCAGGAAGCCGCTTCCGGCAGCAGCGTTCCCAGGAAAACCCACCTGTGCTTAACTCCACTCTGTCGCGGATTGGGCCTGACTGACATGCGTGTCGCGTGTAGCGTGTCGCTAACGCTAAGCGGGAACACACAGACTTCGCTCCGTCTGCTCCACCGGCATGGTGTCTTGAAGAAAATAAACCCACAGTACAAACAAAATAAAGCTTTTAATCATTAAAACAAAGTTCCCCAAGACAAAACATGCTTTTGGATAGTTATCATTTAAGTACTTTATTTGAATACTTTATTTTATAATAACGCAAATGTTGTATGTTGATTTTTAAATATATTCTTAAAATAAAAGTGTGATATTGTGTATAAGCTGAATATCATATTGCATTACTCAATGCAAACAAAGTTAAACAGAGTAGCGTTTGTCAGCTTCTGGGACACGAGGAAGGTCGCAGATGGCATGCAGGTTAACACCAGGACAATAAAAATCAGGCAGGAAACGTGGTAACTACAGTAGACGGCCGTGCAGATGAATGTTCTCCGTGACCTCTGGGCCTTGAGCCTCGCACTCCAGGACCACACTGTCTCTGCCTCCCTCCCCGACTCGACAGCTGGGCAGGTACCCTGATTGTAGAGCTCAGAGTCCACACTGGGCAAGTGACAAGTGGACAATGGTGAAGACAGCTGGGTCCTCTGCTGAAAAAACAGGCTGTTAATCAGCACCGCGCTTAAATACACTGCTCTTTCTCTTTATTTACTCTCCTTCAGCATGTGGCATAAAACTGTCTTTTCCCCATCAGTGCACCCCTGTATTCCTTCACATTTACGTACATTTTGTCATATGTTATGGTTCATGTGCTAAATGAAGTGGTAGCTGAAAGCCTTCTTTTGTTTTACTTTGACATAGTTATTAGTCAATGTAAGTATGTAAATGGGCTAAACATTCTTTTTGTATATAAAAGTCTGAAAAACAAATAATCGACGACTGAATATTATGCCGTTTGAATAAAAACATCACTTTTTAATACAAAAAAATAACAGGAAGTAGGTTTAAAGCTGTTGTCAAAATAAAGTGGTTTCCTTCTGATCTGCTCCTCTGTCTTACCCAAGGACCCCATCTCCTGAAGTCTGCAGCACCTAACGCCCCTCCCCTCCATCCTGCATTTCAACGTATATAAATCCCTGCATTATTCACGTAACTTTTATAAGCAGTGAGAATGACCAAACATTCTACAAAGTGAAGTTCTATTTCCTTATAAGTAATTTAGTAATTTTTCGTTAATTATTTTTTTATTTCACTTAAAGGTATTTTTGAAAGTTTGTTATTCTTAATGCACAGTCACTGCCTTTTTTAAATGCTTTAAAATGTGTGCTTTTTATGTAACGCATAATAATGCATATGATTGCATGAGACGTGTCCCTGAAAGGCTTCCTATGTGTCTGTCATGGAAAAGGGGCATTTAATACTTGTGCTGTCAAAAGAAAATACAGGGAGTCCCCAGAACTTGTACTTACAAACGAACTGCTAGACAATTTGGGTTAAATACAATGGTTCGCAATAAAGTATACACATCATGGTGTGGCTTCAGCGGTTCTTCAACTCGACCATTTTTCATGGATCTGTGTAGGGTCTATGACTGATCGGATCAAATGATTTTCTTTTACATGAACATATTTTAGTATTTGTTATTGTATATGCTGAAGAACAATTGCTTTTGCGATGCTATATATTAATAACGTGTATAGCTACATAACAAGAAAATCTGTGGAATAGTTAATAGTACTATAATAATTGTACAGTGAGGATCAGAATAGTCCTTCATAGTTTCCATACTGGCTGTGTTCCCCCAAATTAGTCATCCTTATGAAAATATTTCGCTGACACCACATACCATAAAAAAGAACTTCAGTCCATCTTTAGGCCAAGCAAACTTCATGAGAATTTTGTCCTGCACTCCTCTGCCCAAACTGTGTCTTCGTCTCTTAAATTCAAGACCAAAATAAAACTTTCCAGCCTCTCTATCCTGTCCACATTATACTTGAGTCCCCTCAATTCGAAAAATAGATTTTCAATTACCTACAAAGTGCCTGGAAGCTTTTACATTTTAGCACCTGACCCCAATTGAGCTGAGCTTTCTTCAGCAAAATGACATCCTTAACTCCTATGTTAGTGTTCCCACTTACACTGTAATTGGCTGCGATGGTGCCCTTTCATCTCCGAGCTCAGCCTGGAATCCCGTGGAACATTCCAGGCCTCATTGTGTCGACAGCGGGCTTTATACAAAAAAAAGAACGGATGTGTGCTTTCCTTGGTGGAAGTCATCCACTCCAGCCACATTGGAGGAAAACAATATTGTCGGTGACACCTCTTGAAGATGACAGCAGCGTGAGGTGCAAGATTACACCACAGCAGCCAGACACACAACAGCGTCCGGAGAAAGTGGCAGCTCATCTGCATATAGTGTTTGAAAACAGGTTTCCGATTAAAATATTCTATATATAACAGGATGCTAGTTCTCGATTCTGTGGAATACATTGAGAAATGCTTTACATTAAATATTACAGGTTTTGAGACACTATCAAGTGTCCTAAACTGCTCATATTACCGCAATCATAAGAGTTTCAAAACACTTTCTGTAAGCAGTGCAAATTTCCAGACATTCCCAGACAATATATAACAATGAAATAGTGAATACAGTGGGAAAACCAGTTTGTTTTTTCCTGAATGTGTTTGTAAGTGTAATAGTCACATTAGCAAGATTCTTTCATGGTGGGCAAGAGCAGGTATCAAACACTTTTACTAAAAGGACAAAAAAGCATGTTGAAATCTTCATGAACAAAATTCAGTGATTTAATTTCTGATGCTGACCCAACGTGTAACGTAAGGCTCGCCACATCCAGACAAGATTTAATGGAAAAACAGTGCAACCTTAAAAATATCCTGAATTATTTCATTAAGCACTGAATCTGCATTTTAAAAATACACGTCTCTCTGGTGGGGATTTTTCCATTATCCCAAGAAGAGGATGTAAAGGTCATAGACCCTAATGCCTTATCAGTAATTCACCATTGCCTGGTTATTAAGGCCAGCTTACGCAACGAGCGCTGAAGTACCGCAAGGGGTTAAGGTGAATTGATTGCCTCTGGACATGTTAAACATGACCCTGTGAGGGCTCCACTCTGAGCGTGCCTGCAATGCGCCTCAGTGCTCTAAATAATCAGTTACGGCACGCCTTTAATACAAGCCGGGAGCTCGAGGAATTACCTCCAGGAGATGTTTTCCATCACCTTGAAAATAATCAAAAACCCATAGTGTGGCACGTCTGAGGCACGTTATCGGACCGGGAGCAGAAAGAGCTCACCTTCGCGTAGTTGCTTCAAACAAACGCCGCCCGGCCGCCCAGCCGCCCGGCCGGCCCGCTCACCCGCAATTGTCAGGAAACAAGCGATGAACGGCAGGGCTGTTGTTTAATGACGCCCGTACATAAAAGCTTTATTTAGCGTACCACAAGCACCCCCCACACACACACACTCACACACACACACACACTCAAAGGTGCCAGCTTGCATGTCGGGGGCTGCTGGAGGATAATTATGGGGGAACTTGGACCCAATCTGTCCGTATCCACCCCCCAACCCCCCACCCCCTTAAAGGGGAGTTTCCCTTGATTAGGCACACTCTTGCTCAGGGTGCCGTCCCCACTGCGGATGGCAGTTTTAAGTCCATCAGAGGGGCCTCAGCTGCCAATGTGTAGCGATGAATTACACGCTATAAGAAAGTGTTGACAGGAGCAGCTGGACATCAGAGAGTGATGAAAAGAGAAGGAAATTCATTGAGAACTCCAACAGACTGACCAGGGCAGAGAGGGAACCTGCCATCTGCTGGAGGCAGGCAGAAGTTCAGCGTGGCCTGACGGAGGGGAAGTGTCCCCTGGGCAGCAGCACCGTGTCTTTTGTTTACTCAGCTCTAAATTTCTATGCTATATTACTGCACTGGCTGGCTCCTTTATGTCATTTTCCGCCCCTTGTGCTGGTATTAATTAGGGGTTGGCTGTAGCCCGTAAGCAAGTCCATTTCATTGGATAATTCTTTAAAACTAAATCAATAGGGGGAGAATGTACACAAGACACATATTAGTGCTTCGAAATATCTTCCTGTCCCAAATGTAATGCTTAGTAAGTACATGTTACTTGAGAAACAACTTCCAGCCATGTTCAGTTGGTCGGTGTCATTAATGTTTTATAAATTGTTCATGCCTATGCATCATGTAAATGTATAATAATGATTATTATTATTATGTAAATATATAGTAATTTGACTATGCCACCATTGACGAGTTTTTACATATTGAAAAACGAATGGAGGAAAATAAGAAAAATATAATTAGTGCCGATAGATAGATAGATAGATAGATAGATAGATAGATAGATAGATGGTATTTAAAGTATTAAAATATACAGTATAAGTAAAGTGTGT
>JAAGVU020000092.1:23241386-23267281 GCA_011763525.2 Mormyrus iriodes | reverse complement strand
GATAGATAGATAGATAGATAGATAGATAGATAGATGGTATTTAAAGTATTAAAATATACAGTATAAGTAAAGTGTGTAAGCATATCTTATGGTGTTAATGGTGTATATCGTATTTACATTTTGTCCTGTAAAATAATAGTAATGTAATTCACTGAAAGACCCTGGTGCCAGAGTTCGTCTGTTGCAGAGCTAAAATTGAATAACAAAAAAGGTTTAACACTCACTGTTCCACCACCTCTATATGGTAAAATATGCTGATTGTTCCTGTAACAGGTTTTACAGGGATGGCGGAAAAAATATCAGAAGAAAACTAGTTTCAGATTATGCGACTGCTATATTGAATCAAAAGGAGAATTACAGTAATTGCGTGCACACACATTATTACAGTATGTTATTCCAACTGAGAATGATTTGTGGAGGAGGCACATTAGTGAATTTAATGGTGAAGTGAGCCGTTGATTCCACCAGTGCCCCGAGGTCAATGGAAGTTCTATTGGTGTGATTTCACTATCCACTATATTAATGAGTTGCCTCAAGGTGCAAATGATATTTTAATAGGTGTTACTTAACTAGAGTGGGCCGAGCTCACAGAAAAGCTTCCATATCTTTAAAAATAATTCTCCTGCTTGTTAGAAAACGTAATTAGATCATATGAATACTCATACTAACACATTGAAGAAATGCAGGGGTCGTCAGTTTGGACTTTATTAAAAAATACAGTATAACAATCATTTTAATATTTATTTTTTACAGTTCGAGTTACCATACATATTTTTCTTTGAATGCTTTCTCTGCCTTCCTGAATTGTATTTTTTGTCCTTGAAATTTCATGAATCATGGGAAACAAAACAGGCCTAAACCGATTTTAACTTCTCGGATTTTTCCAGCAGTTTGAGCCTCCGTGTGCTTAATTTATAGCGATTTAATGTGGCACAATTTCTCTTCGTTATAATCTGTTTTATATTTCCTCCACTCCGCCCCTGCTAACAAAAAAATCGCAATAAATTTGTCTGAATCTTTCTGCAAAAACACCTCAGGTTGAACACCGGACTCGTCAGAGACATCGTGTTATTTGAATAAGCAAAGACGCAAATGTTCCCTTGTACGAGTGTATGCCACAGACGTTAATGCTTAAAAACAGCACTGCTGTCACACCAAGCAGAGCTTGTGGGTCAATAATAGCTACTGTAGAAATTACGAAAATATACTCGGTGACTGCGTTTGAGAATGAGCCTCATTTGCGCATAAGAGAAGGCCTCTTTCAGGATCCTTGACATCAGCCAGTACTTAATTAGCTGTCATCAGCTGAGCTCCACTGAGGAAAGAGACTGACTAATAATTAATGATAAAACTCTGTTCAAGTACAACCATGGACAAAAAGGAATTGTGTCACAAGGTGCACCCCTCTTAAATATGGCTGTTCTGTTCCTCTTCTTACATGTGACCTGGGAATCCAGCTTACTGTGCAGAAGGGAGATAGAGGAACAATTTGCACTCGACTCCATCTGTTTCTCTGCTGGTCTGTACCGAGAAGAGAATATGAGTCTGCAGTCATGAAAATCAGCGGAGAGTTATGCTAACGAAATTAAAAAACGATTTCAGAGCAACACCGTTGAGACAGCTGGACATCCTGTAGATCTACTAATGCACTGCGGCCCTCTGGATGCTCAGTCTGAAAAGATCCTACAATATGAAGGAAAAAAAACAAAAAATGGAAATTATATGGACTCATACATCGCTTAGCTACAGGAAATAGCTGTGTTTCGCGTTTTTTTTTTAAGTAGTATGCACTTTTACATGGAGAGTGCATTCTTTAATCATGCATTAGGGACTATCTGGAAGAAGCAATATGATGGTGGACAATGAGTAATCTACCTGAGTTTCTAATGGGTAAATTAACCAGCCCTCTTTATGACATCTGAAGTATGACCATGCACCTAAACTGAGTGTATATTGTAAAATCAATTGCTTTATTGATCAGCAACTAATTAGAGGTAGACAAACAATCTAAATGCACATATGCTGGCCTTCTCCGTTGCGCCAATACTCCATGGGGTGGATGAATTCGGTGACAGATGATTTGGATAGGGGGATGAGATGGAGGTATGTTATGCTCTCACCACCACTTGCAATTGGCAGGAATTCCAGGCCCCGTTTTAAGTGGCACTAGGAGCCAGTTGGAAAACAAACAGTCTGCTCTATGGCCCAAGAGGTCTGCCTGCATTTTTGTACTGGGCTACAGTTTATGGCCAAGGACTCTTTTATCACATGCTGTATACATATATAAAAGTGTGCATTAAAGGAGGTCCTCCCAGTACCCTGAAAATGACCATTACGCTAAATCACTCTGCCCAGTGAAACTGGAATAATGGTGGCAGGCAAGCATATAAGCCCAGCCATTTGCTACTCTGATTCCAGTTAATTCAATATATGACATATAAAGATACAGTGACAAGATGGGCGACAAATTAAGCTACCATCAGTGTAGTCGTAAGGACAATGGGGCCGTGGCCAAGAACAGTTCGAAAACAAGACCTAACATCTGAGCATGTGCCAACTGAGGTCAAAGTTCAAGACCCCTGGCCATGGAGATCAGGGCAGGTCCCAAGGGGGCGTGTGGAGAAAAGGTCATAACAATATGTTCATTATGGAGGATGTGTGCCCCTTTAACAAATCACTGACCGCCTTCATTCAATTACTTAGGTCCTAATAAGGTGGACGTAGATCGTTTAAACAGCCTGAGCCTAAAAAAAGGGCGTATCTCTGGGTGTTATTTGTTTTTTATCCTCTTCTCCCTTCCCAACAGCCACTGGGCAAAAGGGAGTATAGAAAATCCCACCTGAAGGAGGATGTAGGCAGGGTCTCCCCTGTGGATTAGGGAGCTTGATGTGTATGAGAAAGCAAGCCTCTGCACTGTTCATTTATCGACATGGGTGGGATTATCAATTCGGGGCTTCGTTTTACAGAAGCAAGTCGCGTGAGAGGGATACTCTGAAGTAAAAAGGAAATTAATAACCTTCCCCACAAAAGTCCCATAGTTCTTAAGCTGCTCCAAGTGCCCATCCTAACTTAATTGGATTAGCTGTAATAAGTAAACAGAGGACGTAAGGAAGGCATTGCACTGATTAAAAAAAAATGGAAGATACTGGAGGAAATAAGACAGGAAACAATTGTGCTCTAGTGTATGTCTCAGGCAGATGTCAGCAGCCAATTAATGCACGTTCACTGGCAGGTGTAAGGCGAACTTTGGACAGGGTGGGGGGGGTGAACTTCCTGAATGTATGTTTTGGCCTTTTAATAATGATGTGATTAAGTGTTAAACTTGGGTGGATGGTAGGAATCGAACCTCTGGAGGCGTGAGCCAGAGGCTTGTTAATTATTAAAACGCTTACATCAGCCAATCACTAGCAGTTACTATCATTAATTCTGTTGTAATTTTAAGTGGCCAAACACAAGCACTCATCCCCATAAATCAAAATGATTTTATTGTTCTTGATCTGCTCGCTGGGACTCGTTTAATGCATCACCCTGCTTCAGGATCTGCTTTGCTGTTATAAAGATCTGCGTTTTCTCATTACCTGCTCCTCTTATTGTAAGAAAAAAATATTAAAAACACATGTAAGTAATGTGAAAATGGAGTAAAAGAAAGACACTATATAATGTTGTGTTTTACCTCCAGGCTAACTCCGTGTATAATTTTGAAGTATTAAATATATACTTAAAACCTGCAATATACTGTATATGTGCTGTTATCATATGTACCCAACCCTTCATCTGCATATCTTGAGACAAGTATGTTGTCAAGTTGAAAAGAAATGTGTTTTTTTTTTCAAATTTTCATTAAACAGAGTTGAAAACAATTCAATAATAATTGTTTTTATCATTGAATAAATTTTGTGATTATTCCTTCCCAAATATTTGGCCGAATTGAAATGCTGCATAAAAACTTGCTTCCTCCATGCATGCAGAGGCACATGCTGGGTCCTATATTGTAGATTAAACATGAATCCAGCTGGAAAAAAGAAGGAATTCCTTAAACGAGATGATTGGCAAGACTGGGGCTGGGAGGTTGGGGGTGGTTTCTCAACACCAAGAACACAAGGATTGTACTTTGTGTACAGTCTTGCTACCTTGCCTTCCAGGAACAAACTTGGGGTGCAATGAATTATGGGATTTTTCTCATTTGGCAAGGATGTGACCGATGTATCCTTAACATTTGGGGCACAGCAAGAACAGCATCCATGGCTTTTAACCATGCTCTGTACTTCTGTTCGTAGTGTTGTAACTGATCTTCGGCAATGGAAGATGGCGTAAAACGGGTACACGGGAACACAAGTACGATTAAGTATGCATAATGAGATTCACTCTGGGAGTGGATTGTGTGCCTGACAAAACATAACTGTTAGCATCTTACTACGCAGTGTGTCACATGCAGCTCCAAAAACAAACCAAACTCCCACCCATCCATCCATTCTCCATAATCGCTTGTCCGATGTCACAGGGATCAGGAACAGCGCTGAGGCTGCAAGACGGGGAATAATTCAGGACGGGGTGCCAAGTCAAAGCTGATGACATTAATTAAATTAATATATTTAGAAAATTAAATTAATGTTTCACTGGAAATTTTGAGCCAGTTTCTTCGACCTGATCAGTTTGAATATATTTATTTATTAACACACAAAAAGCAGTGAACACTGGCTGCAAAAAACATACATGCATCGTCAGCTCAAGCTGCACTAGCTCGACAAAGGTCATTCGTGAAAGTGGTAAGGCACATTTATGGAGGCAATGTATGGCATGTGGTCATACTGCACAAGTCGTTATGCTGATATCAATTTGCAGACTGGAGTTCTGCAGAGTTCATGTAGGTCATGAGCATCTAACACCAATGAAGAAGGTAAAAATGAAATGTACCTATTTTGTCACAATTTCAGCACAGGCATGGTTACACATGTTATTACCAGGACTTGAACAGCCTAGAATGTTCTGATGGTTCTGTAGCACTGTGGGGGGCTTTTTTTCTATGGCATTGTGTCCATCAGAAGCTTAGACCAGTGCACCACCATACAGTCCTGATTACCATGATGCTGCATTTCTCCCCTGCTGAGAGAAGCTATCTTTCCGGAAAGCAATGTTCCAGTCCATGGGGCAAACACTGCAAATAGAAGCGATAAGATACCAGATACCAAGCGGACACGATTCTCTCAAGCGTCACAGCAGAGTAGGGCTTCTGCAGGACCATCCGCGGAGATCCCCACGGCAGCGACATCAACCTCCATCAGATTAATACGAATTTTGGCAAATTCCAGGAGAACAATTCCATGGCTTTCCTGACTTCATCACGCATCCTCTCCAAACTATCTCACTAGCACGCTGTGGTCTAACAGCCTACTTAATGTCATTTCGCAGGTGTTTCCATTTTTACCTACTACCACTGCATACAAATTTACACCATTAATATCCACAAGCCAGTGTTGACAAAATTACGGATAAGTGGAACAAGGCTTCTGCTTTCATGTGTTCCCGTTCGCTTTCTGTCTCCACCACCGATTGAACCGAATAGTACAAAATCCATAGGAACACAAATAATGCAACGTATCGGTTCCTCACTATTTCAAGTCTAATTGCAGCCATATGCAATTTTAAAGGGTGTTCTACCTTCTAATGGTTCCCTGGAGAGAAAGAGGTTAATTGATGCAGCTGTTGATAGCATTTACACATGATGCGGGGAACAGATCTCCCCAGTGGCTGTTATTAAAGTAAGTGTTTAATGAAGTGATAAACAGCAGCCTCTTTTGCTTTTCAGACTAAAAAAATGCCTGAACAAACATGCGTCTCAAAGAGAAAAAAAATAAAACAAAAAGCTGCAGGTTTGCACGCTAATCCATCTGTCAGATACATGGAGCTGCTTCTTTGCTGCAATGGATTTCCTGTTGGTAAGGTCCTGTGCTGTTAGGCGTGTTTGAAAGTACCCTCAATCACAGTACCTTTGATATATAATCGTTTAATTGCTCCAATTCTATGAAAAAAAAAAACATTCATATATCTAAAAGAAGCACAGGGTAGATAGTCAATAATATTTGACTAGCTCACAGTAGGCACCGGTAGAAGATTCTAGGTGACTTTAACTTTCTTAATATGCTATATTGTCCATGTGTGCCTATCTTTATTAAAAAATTCAGAGTTTTTCTGCCGCCTTGCTTTGTTTCATATATCTGCCCATGGCACTTTTTTCTAATTCTCCCTCATTTACGCATTCTGTAATTGCTTTGTGTGTATTGGGAAAGCGGGGTGACCACCTCAGCTTTTCATAATTTCAGCGTATCCATCTTAATTATGTATTCAATTACAATAAAATGGATTGTTCTGCCCTCACTTGTCCTATTTAAGGTCCACTTAAGAGATTCCGTATCCCCATTGACTAGGTTCCTTTGTAATGCTCAATACAATGCCAATGTCTATCAATGGCTTCCTACAGAGCCCTAGGAAACACAACACTGGGTTTGTTTTGGTGCCCGACCTCATTCAAGAAGTTGTCTAAAGAGTTTTTCAGTCGAAGCCACAAATAGACATAAACAGGACAGGAACTACAACATGATTGGAATGGTTACAAAGGAAAGATCATCTTTGAAAACAGCTACCAAATGTGGAACTGAACAGAAGGCTTAGCTTGATTTTATTTTCCACAGCCAGGTTCTGCCAATTGACCTAAATAAAACGCATATCTGTAGCGTGAATTTCTTTGAAGATTGCATCAAAAAGTAAGCATAGCTCTCATTGGAATTTTAAACATTTGTATTGCTAGAACCGGGGCCCAAAGTCATCAATGTGCAGGCATCCTGTTACTTAGTTACTATTAGTTAGATTCATATTATAAAATGTTTGGCATTGCAGATAATTTGTAGCCACAGACCACAGATAATTCACTAATGATACGAGTATGTGATTTACTTAGCTCCTGCCTGAACATTTGTCTAAGTTCTGCCAATAATGCAAAATAAAACACGCTTAGCCTCTTCAGGGACCATGTCATTGCAGACTGCATCAAAAATGTTGCATGGTATTCGTTGCATATAAAAACGTATCATATGGGTTTGTTTGGGTTTGGTTACTGACAGCCAGTCAGAGATGAGAAGCTGAATATTCATAAATGACATCACACGCCCAGACAAACCTGGTGGTACAATTGACACAGACATTCTGGCTTAAAAGAAAGCTGTCTTCTTAAGATTTATTCAAAATTTTAAAAAACAACATCGAACAGATATGTTTTTACATGAAGACAACAACAGAGTGATTTTTTTGGTTGATCATGCTACACACTCACAACTCTACATTGACCACAGGCAAACTATAAGGCAGATCAAGTGAAAGGTGTGGCCTTGTACATGGTGTTGCTGTTGACTGAGCGTGCAAATAACGGATCTGGTATTTTTCAGTATAATCCAAAATCCTCAATTTCAGCAATTAGGAGGTTTAGAGAGAATAGCTAACTTTGAGGGAATCTCCAAGAAGAAGCGGGCTAAGGCTTCTGACCACAATATTTGTAGAGGAATGGAAATCTGTAGGCCCTGAGGATGAGGAGGCCGGGTTATGAAAATCAGGCTCCTGAGAGCGGAATGACAAAGACGTCCAGGCCCCCATACCAAGCCACAGTGCCACGCCGTCCCTGTGCTGTGCCTAGTTAGGAGACAAATCAAGTAACAAGGCAAGCTGGGCACCTGTTCCTGTATCAGCAAACTCCTGCTAATTCAGACTCAGTTACAAACTCTACAAGTACAAATAAAATATGTTTTTACTGTTATTTCCAGTGTCCATTGGCATGCCCAGAGCCCAGCAAAGATCCTCAGCAAGATGCTGGGAGCGGATGACAGTTGAGGACAGTAAACATCTTGCTCCTACAGACTGAAGCCGCACTGACAGCAAATTCATTAGTGGAGTTTTATTTTCCCAGTCAGCTTCTCGCCTGATCCGTCAGCCTGCTCCATCCTGATTACCACGAGACACCAATTTCAAAGAGACATCTTAATAGTGATGTCAACGAATTAATTAGATGTGTTAATGAGCTAAAAGCAACCCAAATTAAATTAATGCAGTAATAGGCACAGACAGTGAAATTAGCTTCAATTTCTGTAAATGATTCTGAAGTGTACACAACATCTCAGTCTGCATGAACATTCCCATCCCCCAAAGCTAATCAAGAAGTACATTGCAATTAACTGCTTAATTACAGGCAGTCACCGCTCAGAAAAATCATGCGCCATTAAGTAATGGCTCTTATAGCATGAAGGTGGGCTTTATTCTTTTTGTTGGAAAAAAAAATGTGTACGTAATGGTCTTCGGGGAGATCAGGGGACCAAGTTCTGCCAAGACGGTGGAAGCTCCAGTTCTGTCTTTGCTGGGTTTCATCCCTCCAGCTGGAAGCTTCTCGGAGAAATTTTTGACAGCCAGATCCTACTGTTTTACTCAGGGTTTCATAGCTAATTGATTTGCCAACTACTTGGATGCCTCAATCACAAGCCCTGTATACGTGTCATCACCTTTCTCCCTGTTTGTTTCCAGTTTTTTTTTTTTTCTCCGGGCAGCTCTGGGCAGTTGGACTTCCCCTTTCATCAGCAGATCTCACTTGGCGGACTGCGCGTTCCCGGGAAGCACCGAAGGCTGCCGACAGGGTTCAGTCCAACACATGACTCCCAAGACACATAAGGAAGCTTCTGTTTACAGACCGTCGTGAAATGGTTCAGCCTAAATAAGGACAAGGTGAAAAGAGACGTGTGCGAACTATCTGTGAGGATGGTTGCTCAAAGCATATAACAGCAATTTATATTAAATGTAAAATAAGCAAGTTTGTTTTGTGTCAAAAATAAATAACGCAGGGTAAAAAAAAAAAAACAAAAACAGCTCTAAGAAACTAGCTAAGCAACCCGTACGGATGAGACTTCCCAGGGTCCTCGCAGAGCTCACCACACTAAAAGACCCTAATTAGTCCCCACGCCCAGCCCGTGGCGGACTCCAAGGTAAGCAGCCACTGAACAATTGCCCATTGTTGCGCACACATTCATCACGCCAGGCTCCTCCTTAACAACCAGCCGCTCCCCCGATAGACGGGGGGTGGGGGGCCTGGTGTTGTGAAAGGAGGCTCCGTGAACGCAGAGCAGATGCTGAGCACGAGTGCTCCAACGTTTTCACTGTTTTTTTTAAGACACATTAAAATGATAAAGAGCCGCTCTCAGACGGAGGCCCGCCACCCGATCCGGGAGCACGCGGAGGTGCAGAGGCCGCGGCAGCAAGGGGGCGCGGTGTCGGGAAGAACAAAAGGCGCGTAAACGTCGTGCGCCAAGCCACAAAGGGAGCCAGGCGGCGTCGACACGCTCGCTCCCTGCGCCGAGCTCTGTCTGCGTGCCGCTGAAATGTAATTCACACTTTCATTATTCCTCTCCCGATTTTACACGTCGCAATTAAGCTTCCATTACGCGCATGGGGCTCGATGTAAACGGTTATTTATTCTTCCATTAGCGCGAAATAACGCGAGCTGCCCCGGCTAGACGGCACGCATGAGTCGGCCGCCGACGTGCTCCTCAGCTCCCCTGCGAGAAGAGCAGCCGGCTCCCCCTGCAAGCCTCCGCTTCTGGGTCTAATTTGACCTTCTGCGGCGCTAGATAGCAGATTCACGTGTCGCTCCGAGATTTGGCCTTTAATCCCGAGCATCCGCGACTGGCGCCCCCATTCCCTGATCTCGATCGCAGGCTGCCGCGCGCCTCCCTCCGTCTGTGCCGCCGGGGCCGCCGCCACCTTCTGCTGCCTCAGGGCCGGTTGGCAAATCCTTTGTCCCAACTGCAGGCTTGGCGTCTGGTCAGGAGCGGGGCCTCAACAGAGTCTGTTCACAGGAGGTGCTCACGGTTATTGCATTCCCCTTTAGCCAAAGTCAGGCAGGCTACCAACACTTCTAATTATACACACACACTGATGGACACACATGCACACACACGCACGCACACACACATATGACTTCTCCAATTTCTCCAATCACAGGGATCATGTGATGAAGACAGAAATAACTAAGCAGGACCATTCTGAGGTAAAAATTCGCATGCAGACACTCTGACTTGCAGTCTGCCTGCACAATCAGCTTGATCTACTCCTCTCGTTCAGGAGGTGACCCATATTTTCAACCAAGCACGGCAGGTGTAATAACCGAAAACGCTTCTGACCAACAATTCCTTAATAAAAAGTCAAACATGAAGCATAATGCTGTTTAAATATTGAATAAGAGGTTCAGTTTAGCCTCCAAGCTTTTTTCTGCACTCCCACCTAAGGCTGCGACAACCTACTCCAATCCGAGGATCTTACACGGTACAGCAAAGCCCCAAGTCCAGGTGGTGTCTCCCCCCACCCCCCCACCCCCCCACCACTTCCACAACCCCCCCGTTGTTTTGTATTCAGTTATTTACTAGTCAAAAAAGTGTATGAGCGAGCTGTGATTAACACCACTGTTAGAGGTGGCACTGGGGGTTCCTTGTGTAAACTCGATCCTTTCGACAGGTGTAGGCCACAGCAGAGCATATGCCATCAAGTTGGACGGGCTTTTCTGTGGAGACAGGCTCTGTTAGCGTTTCCTGGGGCACGGCTCAGCTGGGAACAAGAATCACTCACAAACACCATCTGTCAGGAACAGGCTTACCTGCTAGGAACATTTAACTGAGGATCTAGAATCCCTCCTTCCTTGCAGAAGCCCCTCGAACCTTCAAGAGCGGGCCCTGTCAGAAGACGCCTTCCTCGGCGGAGAGGACAGCATTTCCCACTTTTTTCAACCCTCTTCGCGACACACCTCCGAATTCATCCAAACGCAGAGTGCCGAACGCAACGGGATGCACAGCATGGAACAGGGACCAGCCTTCGGAAAACCCCGCGACAAGCTGGAGAGAGCAAAAATGCTCAAAGTGTTTGACTAAATGAGGTTTTCAAATAGGCTAATTATCATGCTGTAACTTTACTTTCCCTCGAAGGTAAATTACCTGCTAAATAAGTAAGCTGAGTTTCAATTATAAGCCTCTCCACCAAGTCGACCGGAGCAGCTTCTCTAGTAGTAGATGTAAAAACACGTTGAGGAAAAAAAAAATTACACCATTGTAGAAATCGGCTTAACATGCATGAAATACGCCAATTAAGATCATTAAAATGCCATACGCAGTTTGGGGAAAAAAATGAAGCTGGTTAGGGACCAGTCTGGATTTCACAAAATTACAGCCTTTGGATTTTCGAGCAAGAACAACTTACGCTACGCAAGCTAAACCGTTATCTGAAACAATGGCCCTTTCAAATGAGCAATAAATTTGCTCTTCTATAGCTAAAACACAACACCAGCACATTGCATTGCATGCCCTTGTTTGACAACTGAAGGCATGAATGCTTAAATATTTTCTCAACTTACAATTCCAGAAAGCATAGCACTCATTAGCACAAATCAGGAGAGAGGCCTTCTATCTAATGTTTACGTATCCACACAACAATGGATTCAGGCAGATGTGTGTAAGGTCTTAGCTGCCTACAAAGAAAGAGCTTATAAAGCCATTGTTCCAAATGGGCTTTCTGCGCAACACAATTTCAGGGTACAAAGTGCGGTAAGAACGATCACACTCAACACGTATTCATTCCATAAAATTAGAAGTATTTCCTAAATATAAAGCAACAAAAGTCAGTTTTGCCAACCAAATCCCATACTAAACTGTTAGCTGTTTTTGTTTTGGAATTGCTCGAATTTACTTTTTGGCTGACAGACCACATCCGGAATCTATAACTACAAACCTTTGCGCTTATCCCACTGCTACATATAAAAGGACATTCTGTTTTGGGGAAATAAAGAATATAACTAAAAGGAAGAATAAAACAAGGCATTACTACTTGTTCCTGCATGAACAATAGTACAAAAACAGAAGAAATAAATAGCCTTGACGTTTTTTCAAAATGATGCAGTAAAAATAATTTTTGGGTGGTTAGAGTTGGCAGAAAACTTTGCAGGAATGTTTTCAGATGTCCTATATATCAAGGAAACTAGACCACATTTGTCTGAGGCAAGCCCTAAAACAATCTGCTAACAGCCTTCTTCAAACATGCATGGAAGTTCAGTTATCTGACAATCCAGTTAAATATAAGATAAAACCATAACTGGCTGGCAATGGCTTTTATCGTTCTTTCTTGCACCGGTTCTACTCACAAATTTTCTTACAACCCAGTAACTGATCTGCGCAACTTTCAAATACCTGTGCACAAAAAAATCTTCTTCCTGAACTGTAAAGTTCTAATACAACTTCAACAAACAGTACCTTCTGTTAACACAAGATACAAAGAAGATATACATAAAATAACATGGTTTTGTCTCCGTGACAAGATCTACTGAAGGCAAAATACAAAAGAGCATAGTAAGCTAACAAACAGACATGCTTAACCAGAATTATGTTCGCTGCTTTAAGTTTTGAATATTTGGTAAACCATTTATATGTGTAAATGTGTACTAATGCAATTAAGGTGAGGTGTGTTATTGAAAAGTATAACAGTGGTGTATGAACTAGGTTTTGAAGATATATTCAACATCTTTTCTGCTGTTCAGCATTGCTGCCCAGAACATGGAAAAATTCGGCATGATGGAGAGTTCACATTCTAATTAAAGGCTGATTATTTAAAAAACTGCTACACAGCAATATTCAGCCTCACACAAATAAATACCAGTCTCCATCTCCTGTAAAAATATTGCTTTGTTTTGATTAGTACCTCTTCTCTACTTAGGCAAATAAATAGACTCGTAAATATACAAAAATAAAAATAGAAAGGGTATACTTATACGTCTGTAACTGAGCCTGTAATTAAGCTTCAAACATGAAAGTAAGCACAGTAGCATCTGCATACATTTCAAAGGATAAACACAAGCTTTCTGAGGTCATTGGAATACCAAAAAACTGTACTTACAATGTGAAATGTAATTATATTTCCATTTGACGATATCCCTTACTATTTTATTCAATTATAATACATCACAATAAAACTGGGACATTGTTAGGTTGGCCATAATTACCACATGAGAGATAAGTTGTTAATGTCTTGCAGCATTTAAGAACATAGACTGAGTGGAAGCAGCGACTTGCAGTGAAGAGGCCTCATTCAGTGTTTCTTGGCACAGAGATAAATAGATTAGGATTACAGCAGGGAAGGTCAGCACTGTTTTCTCGGCTGGGTCGAGTTTAAAATCTGCACGTTGAGAATTGTGATTGTGAGAAGGAAGGGAACGGAACTGTGGATGCCAAGTGTAAAGAGGGGGCCAGTCAATTTGAATTAGCTCCAGATTACCCAGCACTAATTAATATGTAAATTTCATGTTGTTTGTTAGTTGTGTATTACATTTTCTTACAGAGAGTGGCTTCTTGGTTAACAAGAATTTACTGTAGACTGGAAACATGCCAGAACCCTAACAGTTCATAATGTGATATTTTTTTGAAAGTAAATTGACTAATGTATGTCTCCTGTTGCTGTGCAGAATGGGGAATCATGGGAGAAAAGTTAGTAATGTGATATTAGGCCAGGGTAATTAAAGAGCATCATCACATCTATATTTGTAATTAAACACTTTAACATAATCATGCAACACAGCAGGACTCCAAATGAATTAATTAAAGAAGCCAAAAAATTAATTTATTTGGAATGTATTGTCAGTATGTTTTAATTTCAGATGTTACCACGGTTTAATTTCCTTATAAGTAAAGAGAGGGTAATTCATGTTTGTATTTTAATTTCTGTTATAGGAAACCATTTTTTTAATCTTACACAAATAAATGAACAAAGACGGAAAGCGTTTTCTTGCTCATTGACAATGACCTTAAAAAACTCATTTATACTGAAATCTGATTTTTTGTGCTTGCTGTTTAATGCGGATTTCACTTTAATAGCACTGCACTGTAATTCTGTCGATTCCGGCTCGCTGAACAGTGAGACGCGCCTCTACTCTCCGTCGCGTGCCAACTACGGCCAGTATGTCACGTAGCGCGTCACGTGTGCCCTAAACGTAGGCGGGCGGCGGACACAAGAAAAAAAAAACAGCGACGTTCCCGTTGCCGGGATATCGGGATCACGTGAGCGTGCGTGTGTGTGGATAGGTGCGCGCGAGAGCGCGCGCGGGGTCTCGTGTGCCGGCTGATGAGGTGTCTGAAGTGAGTTAATTGCGTATCAGGAGAGCGCCTGCACTTTGCTCAGGCTGCCGCTGTGTGCTAAACCATGAAAAGGGGCTGAAACATAGAGACAGCTCCGCTCTGGCCCCAGCGGAGTCGTGTACCTTTTTCCGAGCGGGTCCAAGATATTAATTAAGATAAATCTACCTCAATTTTGAGAATCTGCTATCATGTAATTTATCAAAATTATGTTAATTATTTCTGTAGGGCAGCAAAATCATTACCTCTTTCGTGTCTGATTTGTATTAATATTCATAATTTAATAATTCAGCATTTGAGCCCATCTGGTGTGGGAGCATCGCACCTTAGCATCACAGTGATGGAGCAGAAAAAACACGCGGGCACACATCCGCTCTCTCTCTCTCTCTCTCTCTCTCTCTCTCTCTCACACACACACACACACATACGTTCCCCAGAGCATTGAAAAACAGCACCATACACCGTTATAGCACAGCCTAAATCTGCTCAGTGTGTATTATATCTGAATTGATTTGAAAAGAATCTTTTGGATATTTTACACATATTTTACAATAATAAGCCCATCTGTCATCTATGTCTCTTTCTGTGCTCGCCAGGTGAACAGAGCTGAATTGACATTTTCTATACTTTGTGATTTTTTACGCTGTAATTTGACATAATTAATGCCTACATTACTGCTGATAATTAAGCTAGTTAATTAAACTCAGAGGAGATAATTAAGGGGAGGCTACTGCTTGGATTGCTAATTGTTTTTGTCATTATTTTTGGGTCTGGCAGCTGCTGGCAGAGTCACAGCGCTCTGTCAGGTGACGGGTCATGTGACTATGGAGCCAGGGAGCTGTCAGAGGAGATGTTTATTAACAAACGAGTGAACTAAGAGACTCATTTAGACAAAGTCCCACTGCCTGCACTGCTCTGTAGTAGCACGCATATGCATGGTGACGTGAAGTGTATTTGGTACAGAGGGCATTTTCTAGTATAAGGTAGTAGGGACACCTTAAAATAATAGTGAAAGATTAACAAAATAATCTAAGCAAACATAAAATTGTACAATGGAGAAATGTGTGAATGTATCTCCATGCATTAAATCAGCATGAACAGCGCTATCTATTGACTGTATATCTCTATGTATCTCTACAGTATTTGTCCAGGAAGGGTGATTTGGTATTATTCATACCGGTTTCTCAGAGATTTCTGCATCCCAATGTACCTTTGCACAGCTATTATTCCCACTGTAATCAAATCATGGCAATTTCAGACAACATACTTTTGACCAGTTTTATTGCAACTCTGCAGTACCTTCAGATATAGAGGATAGGATTACTTGTTAATCTACGACAGCAATGAGAGAAAAGACTGGGTCAGAATAGACAACTAATTCACATTGATATAAAGTAATTTATTTCATTTTTCAGAACTTTAACTTTATTTACTGGTCACTCCCTAATTTGAATAATGCATATTGAAAATGGATGAGAAACTTCAAGATCTCCCCATACAGTAAATATACATACCTTTTAGCTAAGAAACTTTCATTGTGTATAAATGCATAATAGGTATAAGTATAGCACATGGAGTTATAAAGTAATATGTATCTAAAAATGGTTTGGAAATCTTGGATGTCAGATTTTAATACATGACTGAAAATCTCTGCAATTTAAGTCACTCAGTCTACAAATGGTAGAATTTCAAAAACTTTATTTAAAAAGTGTGAGGTTTTTCCCAAAATTACAATTTTATATGTTTATAACAATATTAAAAATGACTTTACGGGATCTTTCGTATAGGCTTTGTCAATTTGGGACAGGCAGAAACTAGGTAGAAAGCATTACTCACTATACTACCTCTGTCCTTACAACAATGACATTCTGGGTTAACGGTCTTGCGGCTTTCTGCAGGAACAACTGTGCCTTTGCATTGCCTCAGATCGTGATATATGCTGTTGTTGTACCGCTCTCCAAGCACAATTTGCACAAGCTTATCATGCAATCTGAGCAGAAAGACCTGTGACAGTGGATCTGGCAATCCAATATATTGTTCCAGGCGGGGAAATATTTCTCACTTCTGTCCTTCCACACCACGTTTAAGCATGCGATGGAGCTATGAAGTGTAGCAGAATTTTACCCGGAGATCGCGCTCTCCTATAAGTGATGTTATGCAGTGTGCCGTGAGCCTGACCGTGTGTTAACTAACTGGGACCGAGAGAAGATGGGGGATTGTTCCCGTGAGCTAGGGCAGCTTCTTTTTTTATACGTAAGCTATTGTTGGTGCATGCTGGACGGCCCTTATTGCGTCTAAATGTTGTGGAGACTGGTGATAAGCCAGATATAATATGAGGCTCCAGAGAGATGAACTTTCTCCAAGTATGAAACTGATTATACAACAGGGGATGCTAGCATTACGTGGTTCAGTAATTAGAGCCGTAAGCGTGAGTCAAGTCCCCGAACAGAAAGAATGAGGCATAAGTCACAATATTTTTGGAACACTTCAGACACATAATAATTGCTCACACTGGAGGTGTTTATTGTACATAGTTTGTAAATAGCTTTACACGGCATTGAGGGCCTGGGCAGTCTATGCACTGAAAGTCTGTTCTGCTGCAGGACTCTGACTCAGCAGAAGAGAAATTCACCTTTTAAAGCTTATTTACATGTCATACAGATCTGTTAACTGATTTCAACTGCTGCTGGAGGTCTGTGGTGGAAGGCCTAAGAGCTGCTAAAAATGAGATCCCCATCAGGGTAGGTCGTTTCATAACGTGTTTTCCATAAAGAGGATTTAGTACAATAATACAAAGACTGACATTTGTAAATAAAGCAAACGTTAAAAGGATTAGAACTCAAATATTCATTGTAAGTGTCTTAAATTTCGCTAAATGAAAGTGCAGTAATTTGGTGGGATGAGGGTACATGCTCTGTGTTTAATTAGATTCATAAGGCCACAATCAAATGTCCAACATTGTTCCTGAACGTGCCATCCTGAACTCAGGGCATCGCCATTCACATTACTTCTTATTTGGTGTATTTTTAAAAGTCGCGCTGAAACTGATGTCACCAGGAGAGAGAACTTGGTTACACGGCGCGACATGGGAAGTTGCACTGATTGCGTGTCATCTCTCTTCATGGCCCGTGGCCACTGGTTTTCCGGATACGTGAGCAGTAGTTTTTTCCGCTTCTCGAGAAGCCAGACAGTTGGACAGGGGTGCGTGGCACGTGTGCCGAGTTTATCAGGGTAGCGTCTGTGTTGGAAGGTGCAGATCACACTTCAGTGGTGGCCAAGTGCTAATTAGGGTGAGGATATTGTGGGGCTAGGGCAGTGTGATTAAATTTATATTTGGAGGGGAATCTTGACCAGAGCATGCCACTCATCTAAATGACATTTAGCCAGGATCAAGATGGTGCAACTGCCTTAACCCTTTCAGGATTACGACGTTAATCAAAGAACCTAATCAGTCGTCAGAAGCCAAGGATCCCTCTGGCACAAGTGGGGGACTTGTTCTGTGCTCCATCGAGTCTTAACTGGTGCTCAGTTGAATCTTCGCGCGCCTCGTCAAGTTTGTCAACACAATGGCGAATCGTGAGGATCTGGGAAGAGCGATTCCTGTAAGCCTAGGCCCAAGTCGGCAAGATGTGTCTGCTTAGCCTGACTAGAGAAAAAAAAATGTTGGGAAAACGAACATCCTGGATTTGTTTCAGAAGATGACAGACTTTGTCGGTATCACATTCCCTGGGTCCTTGAATTTCCTATAGTATTCCAGACTCACACGAACAATGGTGGAGGGGAGAGTTTGATATTATGGGCAGGGGGGAGGGGCACAACTAAATAGTTATTTATGGGGGGGTTGGTGAATGAAGCCAAATATTGTGGGGTACATGTTGCCCCCTCTTTCTGTTCCCCCTGGTTCCTATGCTCCTGCGCACGATTGTTAGAAAGATTTTAGAGGGTTGGATAGGCATTACAGTTTTACACTTGCTGGAATACAAAAAAAGCCCCCGCATTTCCTTAAGATGCACCAATGATTATTCACTGATTACACAGTATTAGAGAGATGCGGACACCATGAAGAATATTAAAAGTGATATACAGCCCTTAAGGATATCATGCTTCAGAGTGAGTGAAACAGCCCGAATCTCTTAATTGTAATTCCTGCGCCTTAATTTCTCTGTGCGCGTGGACAAGGCTATCCATCCCTATCTGTGTCTAACACACACATTAAGAAGAACGAGACCACATAAAAGCTCAGAGGGACAAAATTATGTGAAATAAGAGATACCGACTAGTGGAGAGAGCGGCCCTATCGAAATACTCCAGGCAAGATAACGAGATAAAATATAATCAATCAATCCTGGCAAAATTCTTAAGTGCTTGATGTGTCCTCCTGAAAATTGAATCATCCTTCCTTCAAGGAAGTCAGATCTTGTAAATAATTGTAGGGGAAAGGGGTGATATTGAAAAATAATTCGATTAGGGCCCCTGATGAAGTTTTACATGGGCATTTGAAAGGCAAAACTAAAAGGTTTGGGGTTTTTAATTTTCAAAATGAGGAATATTATATCATTCAATTTACAACAGAATAGTGAGGAATATGATTATGGCCTAATGTACTTTGTAAGGGTGTCAATTCTCTCCAAGGCCAGCGCTGCACTGTAATATACCCTTATTAACTGTTTAATCTACTCACCCACAGTCTATTTGTCTTCATCAGTGTTTTCAAAAGCCAGGAAATCAAGTTAGCTTTTTCTTAGCTGAAAGCCACAGATGACATAAAAAGTAGAGAATCGGGAAAAAGGGGGGGGGGGGGTCTAACCTATCAAAAATATAAAAGCCATCTATCTGATAAAAACTAAAACAATTCATGTTTATTTCATTTTGTAGCAGGAAAAAAAATGTTCCAGCCTCACTTTTAAGTATGACCTTTCTGTGTGAGTCAGAGTTTTTCTGTCGAGTGAAATCAGTGCTGTGTGGAAAAGAACAGTTATATTTCACTCGTTTTTGCATTTAATCATGTTTGGATGGCATTTTGGACATCACTGTAGCTGTGCGGTTAAGGCTTCTACCTATATTTAAATAGGGGATTATTATAGCATGTAATAAATGTCAGTTAAGAGCGATGGCTTTAGTGATGTATTAGACCAAGACCTGAAGTTCAGGTCCAACTTAGGTCACAGTCTCCTGATTTTGAAGGCGTCCCCCCCGAAAAAAACACTTTCTGTCTCCAACCGTGCTGCTCAATTAAAAGGCTTTTAAAACCTGAAGCGCACCATTGAAAGGGAAGGTTAAGCAGACCTGAAAATATAATAAAGCCATGTTGAGTTTGGCCGCATCACTTTGGCATTTTGAGTTATCGCCCCTGTGCAAGACACTCACACCAGCATGAAATACGGGCCACAGATGTCAACGCGAAGAATCATAGCTGTTAATATTCATAGCAACAGATGAGCATGGAAAACAGCCACGCTGAAAACTGAGCCCAGCTCCTGCACTGTGGAGCACTAATGCCTTGAGTAACAGGAGAGCAGCACTGTGAGGGAGGAAGTAGCTATTGAGCCTGTATTGCAAAGTCATGGTGGAATGAGAAGCCCGCTGGATGATTAGCACTGTCGATCTTATTTTATTTTCATTAACATTTTCGTTTCAACTGTTTACTAAAAACCAGAATGAAGACCTGACCAGATTTAAGAACAGCTTGCACTGAACGAGTCAGGCAATGTCAAAGCGAACCAAATCCTCTCATGCTAAGTCCATTCATAATTAATAGGTCCCATAATGCACTGCAGGTTTTAATGATATGTACCGATGAAAATTGCTGTTTTCTTTCTGGTCCTGTCTTTTTCCCCCCAGAGCATCAGTATTAGAGGTAATGCATGCTTTTACATTCAATTATAAAGGAATGTTTGTCTAAGATGGAAACTTACAGACTGAGTATAAACACTTTTTCCAGTTTAATAACATTTAAACCTATACAGAACCATTAATTCACCATACCTAGTCCTTACTTCATTTTATGTGTGTGTGTCTCTCTCTCTCTATATATATATATAGCAATTAATTTTCACAACTACATTTGAGCTTTTCTTATATATTGTACACAAAAGCAAGCAACCAATCAAATTCTGTTTTATTGTAACAATTATTTCCCATCCAGGATGTATCCCAGCCTTGTGGGACAGGCTCCAGGCCCCCCCACCGCGATCCTGACTGGGAAAAGCAGAAGATGGATGGATGTTAAAATAATACAGTGTTCTGTTGAATACTTCTCATTATGCTGGTTCCATCATACATACAGATGTTCTTTGTAATGAATGATTCTCTGTAGATTTCAGAGACGGTCCATCTTAACCTGAATTGACAGGAAGTGCAAATCCAGAGGTCATTTTTATGAGGGATTTTTTTATTAAAGGGTAAAATGAGACTAAATGAGATAATTGCATGTGTTTTTCATCATGTTTACTGTCCTAGGGATCTAAAATAAACGGCACTTCTTTCATTTTTATAAGTCATAAAATTACCATTTCAATGTTAGTTTCCTGGTGTGAGGAGCATAGTCAGTATATGGCACGTTGAGGCATCATTCCTGGGAAGCATTTTTGTAGGACCAAGAATTGTTGGTAAAATAAGAATTAAACGCAGAAAACTCTCTATACTGTCCTTACTGTTTCCAGTGTAAATTTTGCAGCACATCTTTCAAGATCAATGTACTGATGACAGTCAGAAACAGGGCAGCTGTTGGCACTGAGATCAGTCCCATTGCAAAATTAATGACCAGTGACTAAAATTGCATTAAAATTTCAAGTGCAAGTTCTTAAGCTCCCAAAATAGTGCATTAACCCTTAAATTCCTTACATATCCCTGACTTAACACACAATTTCCTTCAGATAACAGGACTTTAGTTAACACTTAATGAAATTAATTTATTCGTTCTGGATGGAATGTGATGCTAAGGAATAATAGAATCATTGAAAAATATTTACATGTCCCTCTAGTTCTAATTATGAATAAACATATTTTACAGAGGAATGATGACGGAAAGTGTATTTGGGACCTGTGCAGAAGGAGAAAACTTTGGTATCTATGTAATCTGGATAAAAAATTAAATTATTCAGATTCATTCTATATTTGCATGATAATCTCAATGCTATGTGCCCCCCCCCGCCCCTGCACCATTATGCTACAACTGCCCAGGCATTCCTCTTAAGAAAGGCGACTTCAGAAAGGGTTGTTTAGCAACCAACCATATCCAATTAAAATCAATCTGAAACCGTAAAGTGCCTGCTTAATGTGGTGGCTCGTGTTGATAACAAGTTACTTGTAACTGAGCAGCAAATTATAGACCGAGGTTATACCATGGAAGACAGAGATCAGTTGTTTGTTTGCCTTATAATGACTCCGCTGAGGCCAAGTGAATTAAACCAGCTTTCCTCTATTGATCACCAAACCCTGTTTGTGAATGACAAGAGTGACAAGGCGCTGGAGGAGCAGCTCTGGCACAGTAACCTCATTGTGCTTCCAGCCCTCTGCTCTCGGCAGCCATTGACAGCGGTGCATTTGTGAGCCAGTGTAACGGAATCTCACGTCATTGGTAACATGCTAACAAAACTCCAGCTAGCTCAAGTAGCATGAATACTAACACTGCTGAAAATGTAATATCTCTCATACATGATTACAGAATCGTGCAGAGAAGCTGCTCTTTCCAAAGGATTTTTTTTACATGAAACGAAAAGGTTCGGGAGCAGTATATGCTCACACTGCGAACAGCTACCTTACCGTGGAAGAGTGGTTCTTGATGGTAGGCCAAGTGTGGAAGAGCATTCAGACCAAGTGTTCATATACTGTGAATGATTCTTTATGATTTTCACACCGTTACTCATAATGACTTCAATGTAAAGCATTCTCACACCAAAGCTAAAATGAGATAATTATGTAACAGCTGACCCAGTTAGATAGGATTTTTCCTTTTAGTATAAATACTAAGTTTCAGGTATTTACCACGGCTACTTGACTACAAAACATTAACGAATGTTCCTGGATCGTTTCCAGTTTGAAATGTCAATTAAAATGAAGTACAGTATGTGATTAAGTCTTCAAAACCAATGAAGATGTAACACTTTTAATAATTGTCTGCTATCATGTCTTGATATTGTTTTTTGTTTTATAAACAGCTATAGGCAAAGGACCATTTGCATAATATAAACAAATTAAATGTCAATAAATACATCTGTGCTCGAGCTCTTTCTATGTGCTAAAATGTTTCTTTGTTGCTAAAATTTTGCTTACTGATATAAAGAAAGATTTTATACTAAAAACCAGAAAGAGAAGTTTTATAAAAGACAAGTGGGATGGATGGATGGATGGATGTGTTAATGTTTTATTGTAATCTGGAATAGTTTTTACTTACTTTGGATTAAAGAGTTGTTTCATGTCATAATGCATTGAGACTAACTTACTAATACCCGTTCTGCACCATAGTGTATAACCTACTGTTTTAACTGGAAGGCCAGAGATGCTTTTAATTGCTCGTTTTCCCCCATGTCATAACCAGTAAACATTTGGGATTTAATATTTAAATTCATTTTTAAGTCAACTTGATGACAGAGCCGTTGTCCACGGACGTGAAGAGGCTGCTTGCAATCACAGCGGCGTGGACTTCGCTCATCGACGTCACGGTTTATTATAAGCGACGACGGCCCGAAAACGCAGCGGTGAATGGAGGTGAGGCTGGAGATGCGATCAGACGAATGCCGATACCACCCATGGCGACGTGCGGGAAGATGCCCCCCTCTCACCATCACTCTAATTCGCTGGGATTGCCACTTAAGTACCGCTCAGATTTCCGCATTTAATCTCCAAGACTCATTTGGTTTCTGTCAATCAGCCCAGCCTTTTAAAACATATTATATATATTATTATTTTATTTTTTGCTGCTAAAGTGCCATCACTTCATTAACCTCACAGGGCTTGAGATAAGACAACAAGGTGCATCAAAGTGTGCCGCTGCTGAATGGGGCGGCTGCGGCATGGCGCCGATTACATGGGCGCGGCGGGACCCACTGGGACCGGCCGCCCCCACACAATGGCGTCCCATTAAACTCCGCTCGCTTTCAAAACTCGATTGATGTGCAAGGCAGGGAAGCTTGGAAATGAACTCCACAAAACACTTAAAATAACACAAAGGCATAAAAGGACAGCAAGATCCGGCCTCATTCATCCAAGTTCTACTGGTATTGGTACGCAAGGTAGCCTAGCACACAGCCATGCCACTCTCTGTCTTATTAAGGGTCCAAAGCACGAAGTGTGTTATTATTATTATTGTAAAATTTAATAATAACCCATCATGAATAATGATACGACTACTACTACTACTGCCAATAATAATAATAATAATAATAATAATAATTATTATTATTATTATTATTGATATTCATGATGGATATACCGTCTTTTCAGTCACGTGAAAAAGTGACCTCTTTATAATGCAGTTTTGTTGATATATCCCAATTTCAGCGCTGATTCAGTAACATTGTATCCTTGGTTTTATTGTTGTTTTTAACGTTTAATGTGTTTTAATCCATCCAAAAATAAAGCCCAAATCATTTTCCTTCTGAGTAAGTAACAAATCCCTTTCAGGATTCTGCAAGAAGGCTTAAAATGTCACATAAATGCCAAATCCGAGACTCTCGCAAATATGTGGATTTTTGAAGATGATGTTCAGGCATTAAAGCTACCTGAAACTGATGAGGTTAATATCCTTATCACAGCTTCAAGGTGCTAAAAAGGGGGATAATGCCCAACAGTTATATAAAAAATTTTACATTTCTGCATTCATAGGAGCAGCGAGGTCTTGACTGAGCTCAAAACAAAGATGGCTTCTTAATTGTTTACATCACTTAAATGAATTTACATTCTGCAATGCAAACGCAACTCCATTGGGGTTTCAGTTGTCTTATAATCACTTTTTTATGTGAAGTGCATGCTGGTTGCAGGTCAAACCCCTGAATTGACTTTACTGTTGAACCACAGAGGACTTAAGGAAGGTACATACTGTAAGTCACCTCTCCAAATTATATCCGACTAGCAATAAGCGCGACAAGTCACTTTGAAGATGCTGTGCCACTTAAGCTATGGACAATGACTATTGTTTATGCACTTCTGTTATAAAGTTATATCCCACATAAACATAAGCTTTACGGACACCTGACCATTACATCTACAGGAACTCTATCCAATTCTAAATCTATAGGATCAATATGGAGTTGCCCCCCCCCCTTGCAGCTACAACAGCGGCCACTCTTCTGGGAGGCTTTCCACAAGGTTTTGGAGTGTGTCTGTGTGAATTTTTGCCCATTCATCCAGAAGAGCATTTGTGAGATCAGGCATTGATGTTGGACTTGAAGACCTGGCTCACAATCTCCTTTCTAGTTCATCCCAAAGGTGTTTGATGGGCTCTGTGTGGGCCAGTCAAATTCTTCCACAGCACCTCACCATGTCTTTATGGACCTTGCTTTGTGCCCTGGAGCACAGGCACACTGGAACAGAAAAGGCCCTTCCCCAACCTATTCCTACAAAGTTGGAAGCATAAAATTGTCCAAAATGTCTTGGTATGCTGAAACATTGAGAGTTCCCTTCACTGGAACTAAGAGGCCTAGCCCAACCCCTGAAAAACAACCCTATACCATTATCCCTCCTCCACCAAACTTTAGAGTTGGCACAATGCAGTCAGACAGGTAATATTCTCCTGGCATCCTCCAAACCCAGACTCATCCAGCAGACTGACAGACAAAGAAGAGTGATTCGTCACTCCGCAGAAAGCGTTTCCACTGCTCTGAAGTCCAGTGGGAGTGTGCTTTACATCACTCCATTCAAAGCTTACCATTGCATTTGGTGATGCGAGGCTTGCATGCAGCTGCTTGGCGATGGAAGCCCATTCCACGAAGCTCCCAGTGCACAGTTTTTGTGCTGGAGTTAATGCCAGAGGAAGTTTGGAACTCTGCAGTTATTGTGTCAACAGAGCGTTGGTGACTGTTACGCACTATGCACCTCAGCACTCAGTGACCCCACTGTGTTACTTTACGTGGTCTGCCACTTTGTGGCTGAGTTTCTGTTGTTACTAAATGCAATGATACCACTTGCAGCTGACCGTGGAATATCTAGCAGGGACAAATTTCACAAACTGACTTGTTGCAAAGGTGGCATCCTGTAACAGTACCACGCTTGAATTCACTGAGCTCTTCAGAACGACCCATTCTATCACAAATATTTGTAAACCTGACTGCATGGCTAGGTGCTTGATTTTATACACCTGTGGCAATGGGTCTGAATGAAACACCTGAATTCAATGATTAATAGGTGTGTCACAATACTTTCGTGCATATAGTGTATTTCATTCGGTATTGGATAATGACTAATACTCTGCTAACCAGAAATTATAGCAATACTCACATATACATGCCAGTAAAATACAAAAGTATTCAACTTCCATGTGGAATTCAGGAACAACAAAGTGTACAGCACTCTTACAGTGCTGGGTCACAGCCAGCCCGAAACCTTTCTTAGGGAGCAAGGGACACAAGGTGGCGGAAACCCTGGATAGGGTGGTACTGTAGTCCACCACGGGGGACATGCACACTCACTCACGGCTGGAACCGAGTTCACCGGCCTTGCTGGGGTCATTATTAGTAGAAAATAATAATAATAATAATAATA
>JAAGVU020000092.1:23205310-23231514 GCA_011763525.2 Mormyrus iriodes | reverse complement strand
ATAGTTGTGTTAGTGATGTATAGGTTACGCTTGATTTTTTTGTGTTTGATTAAAAAGGACGATGGGAGGGGAGGGAGGTGGGGGGGGGGGGGGGGGGGGGGGGGGGTTGAACACACCTTCCTCACAGCGACGGAGTCGTTTCTCCAATTCTACTCCATTCTTCTCCAGTTCATTTAGATAGTTCTCAATCTCCTCAAGTTCCTTCAGAATCTCCTCTTTAGGTATGTAGTCTGGCTTGGACTGGAAATAAAATAAATTAATTAAGCCAAACTATAAAATGATAAGTAACGACTGAAATTTAACTGGTTAGGGCTTTAGGTTTTAAGGTCATAATTTATTATGCATAATGGATCTGTGTACGGACGTTAGATGTCCAACTTAGAGCCTTTAAATTAAATTTACCATAAATATCTAAAATTATTGGTGAAACCCCTGCAGGAAAGGACAGAGGAAAGACAAAAAAATAATCTTTAACTAAGAGCCGCATATGTTGTTGATGCCAATTAACAATTCTTTCAAGGCTTTGTCTCCGGTGCATTTTATCCAAAAAAATTTTTGTCCTTCAGCTGTTTAATCTCCACTTCTCTATAGACCATCCCCTGCTCCTCCATCACAAACTTGTATCAGAAAGCCATGTAGCGTGCGACCATATAATTAATGTTAAAACATACCTTAGGTGACTGGATTTCAGGCTTGGAGGTATTTGTGTCTGATGAACCCTTCCCATTTTTAAAGCCTGAAAAGATAATTGAATAAAAGAGCTCCGGAATTAAAAAAAAAAAAAAAAAAACAAAAAAAAAAAACAACTGTTTAACAGCTGATACCATTTATTTATCAGTCTCCGTACACATAGCGCGCGTTCTGACTTTCGGCGCAACATGCCAGGCAGCCACAGCAAAACAACAATCCAGGGAGGTGATAAACATTTGTTAGAGATTCCACAGAGCATATTTAGCTACATCTGAAGCACCCCTCTCCCCCTACAGTTTAATGTATGGGAAGAATGTAAAAACCACAAGCAACTGTCAGTATTCCCTTTTACATTTAACATGGCACCCCCCCCCCCAAATAAAGAATGCATTTGCATTTGCTCTTGGCATCAGTAACAGACAGACCACTTCCAACACTCAACTGGAACAAATTGTCCAAATCGGTCCTAATGAATGCAGACAGTAAGGGCTTTGAAAAGTCAGTTCCCTTTCAGACATGTCTTTCTGCCATTTGCCGAGGGTTATTTAATATATATATTTTAGCAGTCGGTGGCGGCATTTAAAATAAAGCAGCGCCGTTCATCTGAACCCATATTCATTTAAATGCTCTGTTGGAGCTCAATTACAGCTTAGCCATAGCATAGCAGATGAAAGAAAAGGTTATATGAAAGGGTCTGCACCACAGTGGCTTATCACCAAAGCGCAATATAACTACGGTCACCGCGATAAAGAGAGGCGAAGGGGGGAGAAAGCCAGGCCTTACCCCAACTTCCAGAGCCGCTGAGCGACAGCTTGGGAGACGGCGCTCTTTGATTGTCCGGTGCGGCGGGAGGAGTGGAGACGGGAGCTGGCGTGGGCCGGTGCAGCACCGCGTCTGTAGGTTTGTTTGGTGACGGCTCCGAGGGCGACCTGGGCTTCTTTGTCTCGGTGGCGGATGAGGACTTCTCGGGACCGGCGGGCCTGGGCGATGAACAGATGCGGGCTGACGTGTGAACGCCAGTTTCACGTCTGGCACCCCGGCAAGCCGAGAATGGGAAAACGAGCTCGTGGCTCTCGCAGTCTCACCTCAGAAAATTTTTATGGGAAGTACAAGCTGCACTAGATAGGAAAGGTCATCAGGAAGTGTGTGTGTGCGTGGGGGGCTCAGCGTAGGGATTTCCTGCTGTGTTAGGGGCAGGCAGACATGCAGCACTTCCTCGTATGGATGGGGGACAGGCAGAGTGACTACATTCTCCACCAGTCAATCATAACAGACACAGGTGACACGGATGGGGGAAAGTGGCTGGAGGATGGATGCAGAGGCCCAACTGTTAACTGCCAGTTCATTTTTCACTGTTTCTGACCACAATATATTAAACAAGTTTCTTCAACCCATGCGACCCCCAAGCGCCCTCCTGGGGCATTACATCAGAAAATCCATGTTTGGTACAAACATACCTTGGCCCTTTTGATACAGGCTTCAGCTTCGACCGCCAGTCTGATGGAGAAACTGAATTTTCAGCCACTATTAAAAAGAAAAGAAAAAAAAAAAGAAATCAGCTTAAATACAGATAAAAAAAAGACATCAGCATTGCAAAAAAATAATTACAACCAACCATTACAACACAGCTGACTTGTGCTACTTGTGTAGGCTTCTCACCTTTGCTGCTCGAGGATACGGTACCCACAGGTTGTGGGGCTTCAATTGAGGTTTTCTTTAACTGTTGGGGCTCCTTGTTAGCCGTGTTGCCCCCGATTTGCACTGCCGGTCCCACTTTTATTCCTGCTGTACTAGGGGTATTCAGGGTCCTCCTCCAGCTGGGTATATCATCTGCTGAGGCATTGCTGGTAAACCTAAGGGAATTGGGTTAAATCGGTTGCATAATCAGAAACGGCCATCATGGAAGGCTAGGGTGCTTCCATAGCTGCTAAATCATCCTTATTTGTAGTTATTAATGAAAACATATCCTTTACTTTAACTTCTCCATTTCCTCCATATTTTGAACAAAATTATACTTTGTATCAGTGTTTCCTAACCTGGTCAACAGGGACCCAATGACGGTCCACATTTTTGCTCCCTCCCAGCTCCTGGTAGGAACAAAAACGTGGACTGTGTGCTGGTCCCTGAGGACCGGGTTGGAAAACACTGCCTTGTATTGATTCAACTAAATTCATTTCACCTATATGTAATACACCAGTTCTGCTGGTCTGATAAGAACAATTTACACTAGCAAAGAACAACACAGAACGATCCAAAATGTAACATTACCCGAGGTACTGGAACTGATCGTCCTTCTTACAAAATTTCCTTGTAATTCAACCAAAACGAGGGCCTACATACATAAACCTTTTGATACGTAACGTAATCAAGATAACAGATTAGACTTCAGCGATAACACACCGCAAGCCTGATGTTACTCTGTCAAAAGGCACCTTCCTGCTACAGTATTATGAGAAGCACCACTTCTCTGCCACAAAAGGTTAGTTTTCCTGCTGCCAAAAAGGCATTTTGGTCCATCACTCCAATGCTAATCACTAATAAGACATCAACGGCTTTTCAACTGCAATAATCCAACACACACGTTGAGGACATGCCACAAAATATCCATGCACTGGCTTGCCCCCAGCCATACTTTGTGAGGACGGGCCTGTGACAATTCGCACCTTATCAGTACACTAGCTAGCACCATACCTAGCTAGCTGGCTAGAAAATGATCTGTTGAGTGGGGCTAATTTCTTTATGCGTGTCATGACCTTAATAAAATGCTGAACCCAAAACAAAAGATTTAACCCAAAAAGGAAAGCCCATTAGCACCAAAGTATATTAACATGCATCTGAAATTCCAGCATCTCAAGCAAATCAGTGAAATGTAATGTAAATCAAGCACTCAGACATAGCCATGGGCAGTACCTGCTATCAGGTAGGGTCTTGCTGTCAGGTGATTTCAGACCTGAACGGTAGAAGGCATTGTTGTTATTTGAGCTTCCCTCTGCTAGCTTCTTTGATATTAGCAACTTTGCTTTATCTTTCTCAGTGTCCAGGCTGGAGGAGACACCGCCAGAGCCCAGATTCGTTATTTTAGGGTTCTCCAGGGTATTGGTTGTGGACTGGAGGAACTTCTGGCGGGCGGTCTGGGTCTTCTCGGCCGTAGGCGTCATTTGTTTTGCAGTGGGGGTTGTGTTGCGAGACTTGGTGCTCGTCGGGGCTTGCTGGGATGAAGGATCGCTCTGACTGGTGAGTCCCGACCAGCCAGATGCCACTTTGTTAACAACCAGCCCCTTCTTTTCTTGGGCCGCAGTAGGGGTTTTGCTACGCAGCGGGTTTTGGTGAGTGATACAGACAAAGGTTCCTGGTTCTGGCCCAGTCTTGTAAGTTCCGGCAAGGAGGACGTTAGAACACTCCTTACACCTGTTAAAAACAGACAGTTTCCCTTATATGGAGTATTGCTTTGGATATAAAACATCACACAGCTTAATAAGCAAGTAAATAACAGAAGAAAATCAGGTCATACTTGAAGCAGTTCCTGTGATACAGCTTGCCATCCACCAGGTGTCGCTGCACCAGGTGAACATGGTTCTTACAAACCATACAGGTACTGTTCAGACTCCCCAATTTATTGCTCTCAACAAGAACCTTCTTCTGAAATAGAACACAAAGAACTCTTTAAATGACTAATTAATATAACACAATTAAGCATTATTTTAATTGTATTTTTACATATTAGAATAAAACACAAAACAACAGAAACGTTCAGATTGCCTTAAAATTATAAACACACACACTACTGTTAATTCAGCTAAATTAAATACTAAATACATAGTAAGATAAGTAAAAAATAGTCATTAGGAAAACCTAGGTAGTAGCAGGTAGGACCCACTTCTGCCTCCAGAACTGCCTCAGTGGTATGTGTTCAGAGAAGCCATTCTGTACGCCATTGTTATCCTGAGCTGTATAACACTTGTGGCCTTCCATTTAGCTTTAACAACTCTGGCAATTCTCCTGTGACCACAAAATTGCTGCCGACAGGATGTTTCTTGCGTATTACACCATTCTCTGTAAGCCATCCCAGGAAGGTGGCTGTTTAAGATGCGGGATCCAGCACTTGTGGCACCGGCAATCACACCACATTGAAACACACTTAGATCAGACACCTTCGCCGCCCTAACGCTCAGCCGCACTGTAACTGAGCCTCTTCACTCGTGTGTGCCGCACGTATTCAGTTGCAGCCGTGTGAATCACTGTTTGCAGGAGCAGGTTATTTGCATTAACGAGCAGGTGTGCCGGATAAACTAGCAACTCAAAGTACATCGATACCAAAACATCCTACAAGATAAGTCAAAGCCACATTAGTGAATGACAGTAAATATTAAACAAAAAAAAAAAAAAAAAGTCTTCTGTTACTCAGCGATTCTCTGATGTCACTTCAGGCTGCTCTGAACATTGTTCCCTGCTGCTTGAGGCAAGGTACTCAGATACCTCAAGACACACCCCTGCATTCATTCTGCCTAATTATTATTCTTTTGTTTCCCCAGCAGCAGCAGCACACTAAAGAGAGTCCATAGTGACACCCAGGAATTCCCAAGATGGATAACTGGATACGAAGATACATGCATAATTATACGTCAGTATACACTTACAAAACTAGCGGAAAACACAAATATGAATTCATAGCATAGAAATTGAAAGTGAAGAGTCTGCTTTAGTTTTCATACTAATGTCCTGTAAGACTGCTTAGTAACAAATCTACAAGTCAGCTATACATCCTAGGACTGACTGGCTCCTCTCCCACTGGAATCAGTCAACAGCGACCTGAAGGTCAAAACTAGACAGAAACTGAAAACTGACAAAAATTGATGTTTTGCTGAAAGACAGATAAAAACGCACAATAATAGTCCCAGGGACATACCTTTGAGCAAAGGAAAAAAAATTATTTATTAAAATTTCTTCGTATTTAATAAAATATTATTATATTTAAATAATATACATTTTAACCAACTGAAATGTCTATATACCATGATCTTTTACTGGATAACCAGTTATTCAAGACGGGTGGTGGAAATGACTGCGTGTGTAAATTTTAACAGTACATCAGCACGGAAAAACTTCACAGCAGAGGATAAGCACCTTGGCAAGAACTGGCTGGCTAGAAGCATGTTAGTTTTTCTATTTAAACGTTACTTAGAATTATTCTACAGCCCAGCAGCCATGTGGCTAAGCAGGTAGTGTGGTTTTCTAAGGCTTTGCGTGAAGAGCGTGAGTGTTTTGTTTTCATACAGATTCCAGCAGAAACTTGCAGGCTCCTCCCACAAACACCAATGGTTCCAGTAAGCAGGGCTGGTTCTAGCTACAGGCAGCCACCTAGGGCCCCGAATAACCTGCATTGCAGAGGAAATGATCATCAATTTCCTTACTGGGTCTCCCAAGTAAAGCTTTGCTGAAGGCTCCTGAAAAGGTAGAGCCGGCCCTACCAGTAAGCTTGTGATTCATCTGTCCTTCATGTGTGACCGGATGGACCTGGGTGTGCGTTGCCTGCCGATGACGGCACTAACTGGCACAAACTAATTATAGTGACAATTATCGAAATCCAATGGACGCTTTGTACACAGGACTTCAAAAGCAAGAACGTAAACCTCATAACAAGCATGTTGGTTTTGGCAAATGTCCGTCCAAAAACACTGAAATTTGCCTAGACTGACAGCCAATTAATACGCTATTTGTCTTTGCCTGAGAGACAGCACATCCACAATGTCGGAGCAGCATGACCAGCAGGCCAAGGAACTTTCCCAGATTGCCCTGCTTGTTTAGACTTGACCATCTGCACAGCAGGAAAGGCTGCGGTTTAGATTGCGTAACAATAATCTAAAAGCAACCTAAGTTCACAGGCTGTTGAACTCTCGGTTTTTTTTATCACTCTCCCAATCAGTAGTGAAGGAGGGACATCTGTTGACAGGCAAAACACAAATACATTTTCATATATACACATACACAGGCAGGCAAGCACAGTATAATGAAACCTTACTTTATCTGCTGAAAAGCCTGGCTGGGGTGGATTCTTTGAGGGGCTCAGGGCAGTGGTAATCTGGGGTGGTTGGTTTTCTGTGGCTGGTTTGGAGAACGGTTTGGCAATCACGGGCTGGCATTTCTTCCCAGGTTCTTCCATGGGGTCCTCTGCTGGTCTCTTCACACCAGCCATACCCCCAACTGCAGGAGCAGAGCATAAAGTGTCATGCTGTAAAATACGGTAATGGGAGTGTGCGTTTTTCCCACAATGAGATGATGTTGGAGATCCACTCAGTGGCTAACATTTACACACATTTA
Source organism: Mormyrus iriodes (assembly GCA_011763525.2). Lineage (NCBI taxonomy): Eukaryota > Metazoa > Chordata > Actinopteri > Osteoglossiformes > Mormyridae > Mormyrus > Mormyrus iriodes. The sequence continues at coordinate 23,224,506 of JAAGVU020000092.1, read as the reverse complement.
ATATTATTTTGACCAGAAGCAGCTTCCTGTTCCAAATATGTACACTAAAATTGTTGTTAGAAAACAGATCCAAAAACCCACAGTCAAAGAGGAAGTGCTACTGAAATATGCCCAATGACGAAGTGTAGCACCTTCTGAACTAGGAAATTGCTTCAAAAGTAAGTCTTTGTTAGCCAACCTAGGTATGTATGATACAGAACAATGGCAGCTTGTCCACATACAGGCAGTTTTTGCTGATAACTGCTGTGTCAGGTGTGTCAACAAGAGATGTGCAAATATGGTGAAGTCCATTGTTGACGTATTATTGTTAATCTGTAGCTGGCTAATTCTTCTCACTGGCTGTTCAGCCCTTCAACAACGCTATAAACCAGATCCTGAGACAAATTTTTAAATAATCATTACTAGAAGAAGACTAAACAGACAACTCCAGCTAGTATTTAAGAAAAAGCTCAAGAACTGTGATTTTAACACACTTCAGGCAGTCGGATTTCTTTTCAGAGGATTTGAAAGGCTGATGAGCAGGACCCTTAAAGGCATGGTTCAGGAAATCATCTTAAATGCAGCTATAATGGTGAGTCACATTTGATTGAATGCCAATTAACAGACTGTGCCAGCTGTGAAAGAGGTCTGACGATCAGCACTTTGATATGCGAGTTTAAGACATGAGGGAACAAACATGGTTCTATAGGGTCGGGTCCTGAACTTCAGGGCTTTGGGCCCAAATTCCACAAAATGATGAGGGTCGCAGTTACGTGCAGGAGCACATATGGCTGCTATGGTTGCTGTTGCGTCTCATTGGTTGCACACAGTGGTTTCAGAGTGGGGACAACTCATTGGAGGATGTGTTTGCCTATCACGTCCTCGTCCAATACTGAAGGACTTCAACTCCCAAAAGTGATTGAAGAGAGAGCTCCGACCTCAACAAGACTGACAAAAGGAAGAATACCTCGCCAAGTTTTTCAAAAGCTGTGTTGTTGTGAAAGTTTTAGTGCATATTTTTTGGGTCCGAACTATTGCTGCTCACCAGCGTTGGGGAAGTTACTCACAAAAGTAATCCATTACAAACAGAGGTGGAAAGTACAAGTCCAGACAAAGGTTTTGTTTCAACCAACCAGTTGAGTATAAAGTGTCACAAAACCTTGGTCTGGATGCTTTCCGGACCTGAACTTTCCACCTCTGCCTGTAATGGATTTCTTTTAAAAGTAACTCAGCTCAGTTTTGAACATCTGTGTTGTAACCAACAACTGTCTGAGCACTCCAGGGAAGAGGCGGCTGATAGCCCCTGCAGCGGTAAGTGAGGGAAGATTAGAATAGCTAGCCAGTTTACCTACCCCCCCCCCCTTGTTGTTGTTTTAGTACAACACGTAAGTGTATGTCCAGGATAGCGAAGAACCTTCAGTTTTATTGTTTTTCTTTCTTTGGCGCCACCCAAGTCCAGCCCAGTCAGGTACCTAAAGCCCCACTGCGTACATAATCTGGAGACACAGACATGTATATATGTATGTATTGTGAACGTCATTGTACTTAAACGTTTCATTCTCCTGGAAACGAAACTTAAGAAGTATACTTTTGTTGCACGAACGCAGTGTCGTGTAGTATTTTTGTTCCGATTGAAAGCTTAACTAGACCCTTTCACACGGGTATACATCTACTCCTTACTGACCCTGAGTCACTCCTGGGGTTCTCTTGGGGTCGTAACAGTCGCATAAACAGACAAACTACATCAGCAAAAAGGAACAGTAGTGGCTAGTTGAAGCACACCAACGGGGATAGGCAGAAACTTAACAGAACTGCTGCGAAATCTTACAAGGGGACGGTGTGAAGAAGCAGCTCTTCTGGATGGTGAAAATACCCACGGAATGGGGAGATTTCATTAGCAGCCTCTGGATATTTTGTATGCAAAAAACATTTAATAAAATTCTTGGCTCAAACTCGTTAAGCAACAAGAATCAGACCGCTTCAACTCTCTCTCTTAACACCCACAATAAACTTACCTTGTACTCATTACATAACTGGGTACAGGTGTTTAGAGAAGTCTATCTTGCCATTTTGCTCTCAGAAATGGCCACTGAACTAAATGAGCACATCTGTGACCCAGTCTCAACAAAATAATATGTTGTGAGCTTCACAAAGCTGTAATTTATGGTAGAAAAACCACTTGGCCAAGACGGATGCCACAATCTGTTGCTCTCCATAGTAGAATGACATTAAGGCAACACAAGGTCATTTTACAGGGCCAGGAAATCCAATGGTGCAGCCACTGCCGATGGGCTCATATTTCAAGGAGATAAGGCCCCCATACACACTGCTAAACAGATTCAAGAGTGATTTCATGCATACGAGGATGATGTCAAACCCCTTCCGTAATCTCCACAAGCACCAGACCTAAAGACCACTGAAATATTTAGGAAATTCTCAGGCAGATAGAAGTGTACTCTGCACTCTCCTTTGGCTTCTCTATATACAATAGTCCAATATGCCACTCTATATAGGCCAAGGCTGGGATGACAGAATTCCAAGAAGGACAAAGGTTCTTGCGAAGGACCTTATCTTCATTGGATCCTTGATATATCGTTAGGCATTTCCTTACTCACCCACACACTTAAAAGTGTGTATGTAAAATATGCTGCAATCATGGTAAAGTAAAATTCTATAGTTCACCATACTGAGAAATTTCAACTTTAAAAATGAGTATAAAGTGGGATTAAAATAAAACATTGAGGCCAACAATACAAACATTCTACTAACATACTAATGAATGCAGTCATTATATATGAGTGTTATATAAACCCTAAGACTGAAACAGCATCAAAGAAAAAGTATATAAATTCAAAAGTACTTCAGGGAATTTTGCAATTTCTAAAATAGTGTGTCTTACAGAGACGAAGCTACTCATTTCATCTCTGAGTATTACACTGGTTATGAATTCATGAAAAAATGAATAACTATTAAAAAGATTGAGAAATAAACATTATTTGTGCCGTTTTTAGTTATATGGTGTCATACTCTGCATGCACCTATTGTACTTGAAGTTAAATTGGATATATATGAGCACTGCATGTAATTGTAATCATCACATCACATCACATGCAAGGAGACGTCCTTACTTGGCGAGCGACCGTGAAAGTAGTTGTAATACTGGGAGACATAGGTGAGGATGCTGAGTCGATCTGGGACTTTAAGGTTCACCATGTCTTCTGCATCCAGCAGCGCTGGTATTCCTAGGCACTCTTGAGCTACAGTGAAAGCCTGGGAGACCAACCATGACACATGGATCAAAATAAGACCATAGTGAGGACAAAGACAGGTCAGCACCCATGGGCAATAATGAAACACCGATTCATCTAACCGCATGTTTATGGGCCACGGCAAGACACCGGAGTACCCAGAGGAAACCCCCAGAAACACAGGGAGAACATGCACACACACACACACACAGCTGGGGTTGGGATTCCAGGCTCCAGGCCTGATGTTGTGAGGCCACAGTGCTACCCACTGAGTCAGCATGCCATCCTATAGCTCAATTTTCAGTCTTGTCAGTATGTTATGTTATTATTAGCTACTGTTGAAAGTATTCCAAATATCAAAATGATAAATATAAGCTACACATCTGAATATCTGATAACAGAACTTTGTACAAAAAAGAGAAATATTAATATGGCAGCTGTAAAGACACATTTGTTTATACTGGGTCCTTAAGGGAGCTACATGGTCAGTCCATGTTGCCCAGAATTTTTGAACAAAGCCATGTTTTTCACCATTACCAAAAATAATTGGTATCTAACAGTGAGAAATAAACCTCTTTCATACCTAAAATCCTGATGGCTACATTTAACAACAGTTCAGTTCAAAGGTTTCCCTTCTCCACCTTAGAACAAACACCTGATTAAATAAATCACCAACGTGCATTTTCTTTCCCAGTGATTAATGACTATGGGAAAACGCCTCTTTCCCTGCAGTTTTTTTTTTTTGTCCGAGTGCAAAAGTACCCGGCAGATACACTATGTCCTACTGCCCCTCCTGACCCAAACACAAAGGACTGAAACTTTCTAAAAGGGTCCCAATCTAAAACAATGTTCACGGAGCTTAGGAGTCAGGGAGTCCTTCTGCGACGGAGGCGTTGGGGGGCTAGTGACTCACTTATCTATAGCGGATACTCCCCATGTGCCAAGGTAAGCCAGCCAACAAACAGACTGTTCCCATGTAGCTAGTTTAAAAAAAAAAAATTAAAAACCCACGCTATTATCAGCAGAGGTGACAAAGAACAACCAACGCCTGTAATTTCAACCACACACTTAGATTCAAGAAAATTAATACCACGCATCCCCATTAAAGAAAAAAGTTAACCATCTACATTTCAGTTCCAACGCATTGGTACCTTACTTAGATAAATACATTTTAACAGGCATTTTTGTCCAAAGGGAGGAGAGTGCCGGGTCAGACAGTATCTCTGGAGCAGCTGGGGTTAAGGGCCTTGTTCAGGGGCACAACTGTGACACCACTCTCCTGAAAGCCACAGGATTTGAACCCACAACCTCCTGGACAGATCAAGCGAATTGAGCTACACACTAGCCCAATTATTAATCTTGGTAACCTGTTTTAAACACAAGCTGTGTCATCCATAAAAGGACGTGAATATTAAAAATGAAGAAAAACACTGTACTGATTTTGGGTAAATTCTGAACTGGGATTTTGTCCAAGCGCAAGTAAAACTTTTTTAGAGCAACTATTTGGGGAATTCAGCTCACCCTTGAAATCAGTTCAACATCACCTTATCACCCGTAGCGATATTCACGTGGCTTAGACCCAATCTAGGAGGTGAATAGCTAGTCCAAGTTTATACACGTCCACAGGTTCCCGAAAGCGAACGTCAGTACCAGCGAACTGAACCTTCTCAGTATGCTTCACCATCGATTGAAAACATATGCTTCCTGATTCATATGAGCAGTCAGCACTGAGTAATGATAGCCGCCATGATGGAGGTTCGCAACTGCTTAACATATTAGCTAACGTGTCTTAAAGGCAACACATGCTCAAATCTGACAGAACCAATACCCCCGTAATGTGAAAATAGGCCAAAAGTCGCATGCAACAGCGTGACCCAGTCAGGATGCGAGAGCACACAAATACAACCTTATTTTTGGTCAATTACACAAGTGAATAGCGGAAAGGGCAGGTACACTAACACCTATAAACAGCACGCGCTCAGATCGAACCCAGCTCTTCACAGATGACTACACGTGTTCGTGCCCTCGCCTCTGTGGTGAGACTTGTCTTCCACTGTATTCCTGGGGGTAATACACGGTAATACCGTGCAAATAATACATGTCTGACCCAGGAGGCAAGATATGAATAAGTCGAGCAGTGTTTTGGGGAACAGCCTCAGATTTACTGTATAGTGACAAAACAAAGCTGTCTCTAATTTACAGCCTTTAAAACAACATAAACCCACAGTAAATATTTCCTGAAGTAGGTTTATAGCTCGACTGAAACAATACTTTTGAATTCTGGGGTTATATCAGTCCCTGATCTGGTCACATAAACATCTATTAGGAGTCGTGATGTACAACTAAATCCTGATAACTATAACTGTGCATTTATGCGTAGCTAAGGCACTATAGCACATTGAAGGGGGTGGAGGGGGCTCAGAAATAAAGAGCAGTTTGTTGGGGCAATAAAGCAATAAAGGGAAATGTTCTGCGTCTCTTCCCACGCTGAAAGCTTTTGTTGTTGTTTTTTTTCCCCCCACTCTCTCTTTTTTCTTCCAAAGCCAAGAGGATTCAGACTTTAAAGCAAACAATTTTCCAGGGAAAACAGGAAAGTCCGTGTAGAAAAGCCATCGCAGGCTGAAAGGCTTCAAGGCTCCCCTTGCTTGCGCAATAAGGCACAGAGGCCGGCACCCTTCCAAAAGCAGCCTCACACGCGTCAGGAGTGGCGAGCGAGGCGGGACAGCTCCGAACCCGAGAAGCAGCACCACAAATGAGAGAAACTGCACCAGGGAGTAAAACTTGAACCGAAACACAGCAGCCAAGTGAAAGTAATCTCTCCACCTGACCTTCACCCTGTATTATCAGATATTCCCTTTCAAATCTAAGGTTTCATTCATACAGGAGACACTCTTATCCCACACTTAAACAGCAATGCTTAATCACCAATTAAATGCATAATACCAAACATGAATAAAAACATTTTTACCTTACTGTGATTTCCTGCTTATCAAATAAAAATATACTTTTATACTGAACAATTTACTTAATTCAACATACAATTAGTATTCCACATTTCCTCTTACATTTAAACAATTCCACTAAAATCATACGTTTCTGTGCATTTGCATTAATGAAATTGAACAATGTCTGGCTGTAAGTCGTTTGCCCATAAAATCCCCTACAATATCAGTAAATTCATTTAGTCATTTATACAAAGATTCACAAAAATCTTCTTCACTTTCCCTAAACAACAGATCACCTGATTTTCCTAACCTACCTGTTGAGTCAAGACTATGTTACTCTCTAATTTAATCATCAATTACCCAATTGGGATGAAGACCAAAGCCAGTGTGTATTTTATAATGCTGATTATATGAGCACCTTATTACATCTGTATATACAGAAAGAGTCCAATTAGTTCATAAAAACATAAAGTAAAAATACCTTAATCCTCCTCAATGTGATGCAAAAATTACAGAAATAATGTATAAGGCCTAATTGTGCCTCAGGACAAATGTTTAATGTTAAAAAAAAAAAATACACCCACTGTGTGATTCATGCAGTGTTTACATGTCTGATGCTATAGGGTGGTGACCAAGATCATGCAGTCCACTGCAAAGCACGTGGTCCTATTACCACAGTGCTACAGTGATGTAATGACGTCCTAAAATGTCTGAAAGACATACGGAAGCTTCTGGTACACTTCAGAGTTACGTCCATGACCTCCAAAAAGATGCATATCCTCACAAGATGACAACCATCTAAAAGATTTTTACTGAAACAGATACTTTTCAGCTACAGAGCTGCTGTATCCAAATGCTGTCTGCAGCGATTGTGGCTCTTTGATACACCACAATCCTTAGCAACAACAGAGCACTGGGGCTGTAGACATTACAACCGCAACAAGGTTTAAGAGAATCTCTCTGTCTGTTAATATAGTGTGAATAAGTTCCAAAATAAATTACCTGTTTGTTGTTCTCATAAATATCTTCTTTACGAAGGGAGTCAAAGTTTCTAGGGAGAAAAAGGGGGGAAATTAGATCAAAGTTGAAACAAGAATAAACTCATTTACACAGAAAAAACTGCTACTGGTAAATCCATGTCAATGGAAAAAAATGGTTATTTTAATAAACCTCCCCAATAAACCTCAGGTGACCTAAAATGGACTGGGACACGAGTTATTTTGTAAATGAACTACAAATATAGTTACCCCCCGCCCCCATTTTACATAATGTTATATAAATGATCTGGTTACAAATTGCTCAGTAAGATTCACATTTGTTACATTCAAGCTCTCATATTGTAAGTGATAACACACTGGTATCATTGTATTGGTCCCCCCAATAAACCTCAAATGACCTAAAATGGATTGGGACACTTGAGTTGTTTTGTAAATGAACTAGACATATAGTTATCCCCCCCCCCCCCATTTATTAACACACATAATTCAGATCTTGGAAATGCTTGCCAACAAACTTGGGATAACCACTTAACAGACACTTATAATTAAAATCCCTTATATTGTGCTTAGAACTGAGAAATCCTTTTGTGGATTAACATCTTCCTGGAAGACATTAGTCTTAAGGTTCCTTTAAAAAAAAGCTTTCAATTTAAAACAGAAAGGAATTTTCACTTAAGACAGTGGCAAGTTTCAGTGTTTTGTCCACGGGTAATGTCTAACAGCTGTTACATTAAAGCAGATCCAACTTTCTGCAACAGTGGGTTTCTAAGTGAAAATACCTCGCTCCGGCGGAAAGAAAACGTTAAAACAGCTGATCCGCTAACGTACCTCCATTTTCAATTTTTTCGTATTAGCTGACATATGAGAAGTTCCTAATCGCGTGTCTGTCAGTTAGGTAGACTCATGTTTGTTATAACACAGTGAAAAGTTTGCCTCAAATAGGGGTTACTATTGGATCTGTCGTTTGTATCTATTTATAAATGGGTAGTCCTAACTGCTTTAAGTTTTGTTCGCATGCTTGTTTGTTTCCACACACATACCAGGATTATTTCTACAAACAAAATGTGCAGAAAGGCTGATCGCCTGATGCTCTTTCATTCTTAATCCGATCAGCCGCACTTCTTTCCGGGCAGACTAATGTTAATCAAGACGCCGAATTTCGCCATTCCTTACATGAGGTCCGGTCTGTGCTTGTGGATAAGGGCACAGAAAGCCAATCCGTCCCTGAAGGAGGTCGTCATGTTGGTGATGGACACATCCCGGTAGCCCTCACACTGGATCCGGCACCACTGCTGGAGTGCCTTGACGGCGGCCATCCCTAGAAAAAAATCTCGGCGTTTAAAGCGTCAGTCAGGAGTTTTACCGAAATCCAGCGTGCATGCAGATCACAAGTTAAACTGAGTTAGAAATAAACCAAAGACACCGGCAGTAGCACTAACTTGCATCACAGACGCACTGCCGGTAATACTATTCGCCACTCAGCCACAAAAAGAAACAATACAGTACCTGGAAAAAGTTATCGTCGTGGCGTGTTGTGGGAGGAGCTAGATTATCCGAAAGTGTTAACAATTTGTTTAGGAGGAAGTTAAATTGAAAAGAAAAACAACTATTTTTGCATTAAAGTCACCTTTGAAATTGGCAAAAATGAGAATATCAGATTCATTGAAGATGTGTGTATAATTATATTTATCCCATCACGGGATAGTAAATATTGTAATAGTTCTAAAAATGGATAATTAAAATTCTTTTCGATGTTTTTTTTTTCAATTTCGCTAGACCTAGAAACGACCTAAAATGTCGCTTCCTTCTGAACATAACCTCGTAACTTCCAAATCACATACCTATGCAAGTTTTGCGTTACTCAATGGGAAATACGTAAACAAAATTCCATTGACGATTATTAGCGGATCACTTATGAGTGACGCTGCCCTGGTGAACTTAGGTTCATATTTTCATTTGAATTTTCCTGCCTAGAATAATCCTTGAATATTTATTACGAGACATTGAAGAATGACTACACAAATTTATTTTTTATGTTATGTTCATAAACCGCCGGTGTAAATTTAAATTACTCAATTATTAGTTTATACCTGCATATTGTGACACCCATGTATAAATTATTTTAATTAGAGTAGTATAAAACCATGTTATTAAGCTTGTTCAGAGCATGACGTCACTCCCCACTGACGTCACCCTGATGTCTGGTTTCAGCAATTCCTTTGTAAGCATTCTAGGTTGGATTCCAGCCAGCGCCGTTGTTGAATATATTACTCTGCTATTTCAACAACAGAAAATAATGTTGAGAATAAAACCTTTCCTCATCCATAACCAGTTCTCCACTCCCGGTTCGCAGTGAGTCTGGAGCCTATCCCAGGAAACACAGGGCATAGCACAGGATGCCAAAGTGTCAGAGGGTAGACACTGATTCACCTCAGCCAGATGGTTTTGGGCTGAGGAGGAAACCAGCGCACCCAGAGCAAACCTGCAGACTCCACATGCACGTAGATGGGATGGGAATCAAACTGACACCCGTGAAGGAGCGAGGCCACTATGCTGTTCCATACATGTTAGTGATCAAATAAATAGTAAACACTGGCTTATGTTTAAAAAATGTTGATTCTTTCTAGCAAGTGAAATGCTCTGATAAAACTATAAATCTGGCCCTATGCTGTGCTATAAAACCTTATTGGGTCCAATCTATAGAAATATAGAAGCAGTGTATCAACCACATTAATGTATCATTGGTCACTTCACTGGCATATAATTCTCACTGGGGTAAAACAGTCAGTATGGTTCTTTGCAGCATTGACCGAATAAGGAATATAAACATATTTCTGTATAACAGGGTGACTGCTTATGATTGCTTCAGTAATTATTAGCTATTGGTAAATTAAGGTAACATTTGCATTTAGCCTGTTTTCAGTTTGTCTAATGTCTTCAATTAATTTAATGCTTAGTTTTTACTGTTTGGATTACTATAATACCTGTCTGAAGGTTATAAGCGATTCTCGGTCCAGTGACCTTCTGACCACATGTTCAAGTTTTTAGACACAATCCTCGATATCAATATAGTTATATATATTTAACAGTTGTGGGTGGCCTGAGGCTTATGCCCCCAGCACAAAATGATAGTCTGACACAATGCACACAATCTGGAGATGTCAGTCTGCATAACTGCAGGGGAAACCCACATGATACAGGGAGAACATACAAACCTCACACACAGAGTCGAGGCAGGATTCGAACCAACAACCCCGGAGGGGCGAGAGAACAGGGAAACACGCTGAGTCTTACTTTAAGTCTTACTTCGAGCCCATTTGTAAACGAAGGAACAGGAGCCAATGACGTTTCGAAGATATGTCTGAAATTCAACTCTGCTCCCATGTAACCTAAACTCTGAACCTGAAGAACTATATGCTGTATGGCCTATTGTTTATGAAAAGGCACGGAAGAAACAAAAATTTCACGAGATATATAACGAGCCAGACAGATTTTACTGGGAAACCCGAAGCCAGAAACACCTCGAAAACTAAGAACATGTACAAAGTACTGTCTGCGCGTCCCAGCCCAAAACTTGTAATTCACTAGGATTTCCCACAGCTGACAATTCCCCGGAATGCATGGTAGATACACAGCGTTGGCAGACTTGCATTGCTGAATTTTACAAGGACATATTGAAATACTGCGCCTGTTTGTGTGGGAGTAGCTATGCGCATCAATGGAGCGCAATCAAAACGCCTTTACAGAGAGCAGACAAACCAGTCTCTGATATGTTTCAGGCTCGCACGTTCGTATTTTTCCATATGTAGCACATCTCGTCTGCAATGTTACACTTTTCATTAACAAATCCATAGTTGTTGAATTTAACAGACAATAAACAGATTCTCAGGCAATATACTGCAAAAAAGAAATAACCCCTTATTATTAGAACAACACTTCTCCTTTACACTGCAAGAGTGACATCAAACCTATAATCTCTGCATGACCGATATAGCGGGATAAATTGTTACAATAAACATTTTAAAAACGGATTTCAATTGGCTACTTCTACCAAGAACAACTGAAATGTTCGAAGTATGCTTTCTGCCAAAGGGGGGCGCTCATGCATGTGATACGGCAAAGAAAGCTCTAAGACCTAAATATATTCTAGAGATGGACATTCATTTTTACTCTTCCAGTATTTGCCAACATATTCGCTTAAGTAATTTACTAGCATGAATGATTTAGTGCGTGACTATGCTTTGATGAATTCATTTGAGTCTCTTTTTTATTCTGCATTAAAGTAAATATAGTGCTCTAGGCTGAGATTCAGCGCGGAAAGTTTGCAGAGGTCTTTCTTTCAGTCTGCTGTGCGTCTCTGACGAGATGGAAGTGATGGGATTGTTGGCGAGGCGCCGTACAAACAGGGTTTGTGTTTTCAGGAGGTCAAATCCTCTCGCCTCCGCTCCAGTGGACCCCCCCCCGGGAAAGGCTCTGATTCAGCGGAATGAAATGCGTCAAGCGCCGAGCTGCCTTTCCCACCTCGGAGGGGGGCACAACGTAACACGCTCGAGTGAGATATAAACCCTCCCGGACGCCACATATGGAACAGGCCTTCTGCTGCAAAACAAAGACGAGTTTTTTGCTCACAACCTAAACCAATCATCCTACACCAAGGCAATGTCCTGCCATGTATATATTCTTATATATTACATAATTGAAATTCTTACATTTTTGCGTGAAAATTCTTTTCTGATCAGGTCTACTTCGGTTACTTACGATGCAGTGCTACGTAGTTTTGTTTGCAGTCGCGTTTGTAGGTTTTAAGTCGTGCATTACCGCTTTCCAGTTTATGTGGAGTAAAGTGAAATGAAAAAAAAAAGTTCATAAAAATACTTCTTAAAAGATGTAAGTTTTTCTGCTTAAATGTAGGTTATTCGTTTAATAAATGTGCTTTTTATAGTGCATAATCATGACATACATTTGCTGCGGACGTATTATTTAGTTTTATTCTTGTTCAAGCTGAATTTGCTATATATTGGGGGTTCTCAGTCTGGTGGGTCAAATGAAAGGGGGTGTGTAAGTTGATGAAAGCGTAATTATCATCCGGTTCACGCAACACGAATAATATTGAAAAGCCGATAGGGACACCCGCTTCTTGCTTCTTAGTTACTTGTGTGATCACGCGTTCTTGGTAGGGGGTTTGTTTTCATTTGGGGAGGGGGTCCCTGGTTCAAAAATTATACAGAGGCATGCTGTTTTATTTCCGCCAGCGTGTTTAAAGCTTGCGCATCTGATGCTACATACATAACTAGCGGGGAAGATGAGGTGTTAGGTATTAATGTGGCACCTTCGTCCGCAAATTACACATCTGCAGAAAAAAAAACAAGTTAACATTGTCACAGCGCGTTGAGGAAGCCGAGCGCGCCCCTAGCCGGAGCTGTAGGTGTAATCCCTCTCAGATCATTAGCGACGCTAAACAAACGCTAGGTGGTACAAGGGCCCCCCTGGAACACAAGCACTAGATCCACTCACTAATCAGCCACGAAAAGAGAGAGATTGTCTATAGCTAATTAATTACCTCCTAATGAAAAAGGCTTCACGATGATTTATTCATTAGTGGTTTTGAACTGCGGTGGACAAAGGTACGTGGTCGTAGAAAACTCACAGTCTCACTCATCTTCTCTGGCATCTGACTTATTTAAAAGTGTCACTATATAAAAAAAATGTTCCAAATGACTGCTCATTATATTTAATTATGTCATGTATTATGTGTGATTTTGTCAATATAGTTTGATTTATTTCTGCAGTATTGGATAGTGTGCTTGGTGAATAACACTGTTGCTTTACACTTTTAGTGGCGGAGGTTCAAATCCCTCTCTTTCTCTGTGATTTCCTCATGCGAGTTTCCTGTTGCAGTACTAAGATCTACAGTTCGACTCAAATGGCATCTAACCCCCCCTCCATAATCCTGACCCGGATAGGTCATTAAGGTGGACATTAAGGTGTGCTAAGACAAAGGGGTTTTGGCATATGAAATTCTCATGGTTCAGTCCCAGAATGACTTAGAACATTGCTTAAAAGAATACATCAATGCATCAAAAACAATTAGATATACCTATAGTAAAAATTAAATACAGGCTACACCAATTTCTTAATCCTTTACAAAGTTGTTTCGAAATGAAGCGTAGAGTATCCTTTCGAAAATGAGAACGAGCACCACCTACTGGTCGTGAACTTACTCGCATTTGCTTGACTTGGGGATGTTGTGTTATGCATTGTATTTATTTTTTTTTTCACCGCGGTCGCGACGGCATTAACGTCGCGAAAGACCCAATAATTTCTTTCTGTAATGGCCGTGTTAAAAAGAAGAGTGTCAGCCATTGTTAATTATTACTTTTAAAAGGCAGTCCAATAAATGTTCAAATGTTAAAGCACACACACAATCATTTCTGTATACAATTTCTAATCATTGGTTAAAAATTCCAAACAGACATTTTAACGATTTCAAGGGGCTTACATGATACATATTTAATATGTATATGCATATTTAAAATGTCTCAAGTTTGGGAATAGTTTTATTTTAATTGCATTTTATAATTTGAAGAAAATCTGCTGATCACAGGGAATTAAGAATGAATAATTAAAACAGCTTCTTACACTATACAGTACTTAAGTGTACCTTCACTGACATCCTGTCCAGGTGGCCCCCCGCCTTGTGCCCTATGCTGCCTGGGATAAGTTCCCCCCCCCCCCCCCCCCCCCCCACTGCTGACCAGGATAGATGGACGAATGGAAATATACCTTCACTAATTAATTAAAATGTGTAGTTCTGAAATGCATTTTTCAGCAGCATGAACACTGTGATCATCAGCTTTCCAGGCCTGTAAACATTAAAGCTAAAAGAGAAACAAAAAAATAGCTTGTAAATGAGAAAACATTAAGGACAAAAAGCACCAGGTTTCAGGTAAATTTAAATTCATTAACATTTCCTGAATTTTTTACTTAATTCATTTTACTTAACTGGACAGAAAATTCAGACTATAGTATTAACTCATGTGATGTATTGATTAAAAAAAAAAGTTTGTAATTTCATATCCGATGGTGGAGATACCTGATTCACTTCAGTCCACGATCAAGTTATTCTAATAAGTATAACCTGCTTTGAATAAAAGCGCTTGCTAAATAGTAAAATAAGTAATAAAAGTATTATTAATAATAATAATAGCAGCACTGGACATCCATATATAAATCAGTACATATCAGTTGCATGTGCATGTCACAGTGTAAATGAATAAAAAATTAATTTATATAGACAAAGGACACATTTAATGTTTAAGTTGCAGTGTTTTTTTTCTGTCTGTTCATGGACTTTCAGACGCAAGTCTAAGCAGGATTGAGAAGGTGGCGGCCGCAGAGGGGCCCCTCAGCCCCTGCCCACATCCTCCGGCGAGGCCTCTCTGTGTGCACACCGCTCCGGCGCAGACTTGGTGGCGTAGCTGTGGATCTCAGCTTCGTGTTCCCTGGCTTTGGCCCGCAGCTTTGCAATGCTGCAAGAGCGGAGCTTGTCATGGCTGGGGTCCTTAGCCGCCTCCCCTGGAACCGGGGTGTGAAACGGGGGGCCAAGGACAGACGGAGACACCGGGGTGTGGAAGGGGGCACCAGGGACGGTCCCAGACACTGGGGTATGGAACAAGGCACCAGGGACTGACGGAGACAGTGGGTCCTGGGATGCAGTCTGGGGGCAGTTCCTTTTCTGCTGTTTTCTGTCCCCCGGCTCGCTGCTGGGACCCTTGGCATCTTGGTCACCGTGGTCGAGATTATCTGTCGCTGCTTCACTTTCCTTCTGCGATGTCCGGTCCATCTCCCGCCCCAGAATTTTCATCTGCCTCCTCATTTTGGCTCGGCGGTTCTGAAACCAGACCTACACAAACCCGGCATGGTGAGGTGGTACCATTTGAGCACGAGAGAGCAGTCAGGGGCACAGACTCTACACACCACCGACCATTACAATCACATCACGTTATGCGTATGTTTATTAAATAAAGCAGCTGGGATACAAAAGACAAAAAGTATTTTTCCAACATGATACGTCCATGAAAACACCATGATCACTCCATAAAATTGTATAGAATTGTTCTATTAGTAGTGTGCAGCTCAGCAGCTTAGGAATCTGTGCCCATGGCCAGTTGGTTGTGGGTTCAAATCCTATTGCCGGCAGAGTAAACATATCGGTGCTGTCTGCTTGAGAAAGGCCTTGCTGCTGGATGTTGGCTTACCCTGCTGTCTCACCCCAAGCTTTCCTCACTTGTATGTAACTTTGACTAAAAGTCTCAGATAGATATCTAGATAGATAGATAATCTATTGCTTCTCAGTAGCAAAATGATCTCTCAGAGTCAGGGGAGCTGAGTTATAATATGTGAAGTCACCGCTGCACTCAGTATAATTATTTAATTAAAGTTCTCAATATTAACAGCTTGCAAATAAATAATAATTACTGTTAGCACCATCTGGCTTGTTAAATAATTTGTGATAAAACAATAGGCACTTATGTTTGTAATAGCTTTAAAATTCTGACAACCCTCTGTCCACCTGCATCGGTCGTGTGAACCTGGAGTGGTCACCGTCAGACCCAAACAGGTGCCTTCGTATTTAAACACACTGGCACTAGGCAGGGCAGTGAGCTGAGCATGGACAGGATGCTACCTGGACTCTGGCCTCGATGAGGTCCAGCCGAAGGGCCAACGCCTCCCTCATGAAGATGTCGGGGTAGTGAGTGGTCTCGAAGGCCTTCTCCAGCTCCTCCAGCTGCCAGCTGCTATAGTTGGCCCGAGCCCTCCTCTGCTTGACTGGCCTCAGCTCTTCTGGAAATCATGGAGAACCCCCGGCAATTAGGCCCACGCCAGCCAGTGACGGGCCTCTAATTGCTCCAGATTGGATAATTAGCAGTGCTTTCATTAAGGCCAATTAACAAACGCAGAGAAACTGAAGCGGCAATCAATTGATACTCATGAGCCTACCCGCTGTACGCGTATGCCTCCATTGTCAGAGTCAAAAGGAGGGTGGTAATTTCACGCTAATCCTTTTCTCACACAAACAAGTCTGGAAATAATTTGCCAACCATATTTACAGGCATGGCACAATTTAATTATTTCTCCCGATTGGATTTAAACTACCAGTACCTGAAAAAAAAGATAATTTCTTGTCTAACATTCGTCATAGGTGCCATTTCCAGATCATGTCACCTTTCACACATATGCCAAATGTTTGTTATAACTGATACCCTCAAACAAATTAGTGCTGATTCTGCAACAAAAAGTCTTTAGAAGCGTGCTTCAAGTTCTTACGTCATTCTATTGACTTCTTCGTTTAGTAGTTGGTTTGAGTTCTTTGTGCACATGTTCCTTTTAACTGGCCCAAGAAAGACAACTGGTATCATTATTGTCAGTTTGTTATTGATTGAAATTTAAAAGCTATGCCCCACACCGAGGTGAGTTGTCACCCACCTTTGTAATCTGTAATTCCTACAAGGCCAGCTGCTTGTGTTGCCAGAAGAAGAGCCTGCTTGCAGGGTTCGGGCTGCAGATAGTTCTGGAGGATCTCATAGCTGACCAGAGGTCCCGGGATGACCAGGCTGGAGATGTGCGGAGAGCCCAGTCTGGTGGGGAAGGCTGGGTAGAAGTGTGCTGGGGATGGGTGAAAGACAGCAGGGGTGAGAGCTGACACCAACTGCCCTGGGCTGAACATCTCCGCGCTCTTAGAGGTTCCGGAATCTTCACTGGGGATCAAAGGCCCAAGCTAAGACAGAGCGTGCGGCACGCTCAGGATGAGAGGAGAGTAATGAGGACGTCGCACATGCAGATTGTGAATGTAGATTAGACACCGATACAGAGCGCTGTAATATAATACAGACACAGGATCAAATCAAGCGGCATGTGCAGGAAGGCTCTTCTACAGCTAGGCTCTAATTGCATAGCTCAAAACAAACGCGCAGAACAGCTCTAATATAAGTTAACAGTGCCCCATTTCTCAGATAAGCATCAAGTCTGCATGTAGACAAAGTAGTGCAGTAAAAAATAAAACAAGTGTAAATCCATGAAAAACAGCTGGAAAGTTTTCAGTGGGAAAGTCCTTCGGCAGGTGAGCAGACGGGAGCACTGGCCGCTGCCTTGCAGAGAGGGCCGTGTGGCACGGTGCTGTTTACCTGTTCCTTCCCATCCAGGTACCGCCTATCCTGTGGTCACATGACCTCACCGGTGTCTACAAACTGAGGACAGGTGAGGAGGAAAAAAAAAAAGCTTCAAAGACAGCTCCTCCATCAACTAAGAAGTACAAATGCAATCAGGGAGCAGAGATAGAATTTCTGAGCAAATATTCACACCAATTCATCATTCTCTGTGACCCGATTAACACTTTGGTTTTAGTGCTGTGGTTCCCCCCCTCAGAAAAGGTGGGAAAACAAAGAATGGATGTAATAAGAGTGAAATCTATGGGCACTTACGTGAAAGACTGGCTGTCTCCCTAATAGAAACAAAGCAAGAGAATTTTTTTGAATATCCAATTGGAAAAGGCGCGTCTTCTTTATGTTTATTTTTGGCAAGTTCAGTCCCATTTGTTTTTCTCTCCAGTTAATATTAGGTAGCAGATGTCCAAACTAAAGTGGGAAAAGCATAATTTATCAACCAGATTTTTTTGTATAATTTCATCACAATTTGTTATATACTAGATACATGGTCTTTAAAATAAATATGCACACTGTCAAATAAGAAGACCTTTAAGCCTCATGAGATATTTTTATTACTTTGTTTATTTTGTGCATTTTGTTGAAATGTAAACACACTTATGTTAAAAAACAGACAATAGCTCTACAGAAAATATACAAAAGTAAATTATTTTTTTCAACATGTGAAGCCTGACTTATTGTCCCCCCCACCCCGCATCAATATGATTTAGGAGCCAAGAGATAACAGATTATTAAAAGTAATCTGAGCTTTATTTCTGTTCCTGGATGAGGAGAACTCCATGGTGGAAAACAATCAGACAGGAAGCAGTAATAAGATAATTAGAAACGCAAACTAATTTGACTTTATTGCCCAAAGAGGTTTCCTATCTTAATGACAGGGATCCGCTTGGGTGAAACTCACACTGGTTATATCAGGACTCATAAGCTGGCAGGACGAGATTCTATGTGTAAATACTACCTCAGTGCAAAAAAGCATAGCATTTAATCAGTCGCGGAAAACACTTATGATAAAAAAAATCACCTAATGATATATGAGAATGCAACAATAAAATGCCTCGTGACATTAGTAAAATGTCCACTCTTTCCCAAAACAATACATCTTAAGAGCTGGTTTCCAAATGATGCTCGTTAGTAGTTAGAACAGTTATTATTATTATTATTATTATTATTATTATTATCAATATCAATTATAATAACCAGAATCAGAGTCTCATAGGACTTTCTAACTGCTTCCCAAAAACAAGGTAGGTATCCATTTACTTTATTTTACAGGACCATCTAGTTACAGACTTCATGAATGAAAAGATACGGAGCTTAATTATAATCCTAGAGTTAAATGTCTAGCGATAATTTGAAATATTTGCAGATCAATCCGTAGATATTCGGCATCTCATAGCCTATAAGATCTAAGCCACCTGTGAAATCTGTCACATTTCACAAAATGCAGCTTTGATAGCGCACGGTGTGTGAGGGGTGCCGGTGAAGAGTGATGGAAAGCCGGCTGTCTCACACGCATGAGTGTTCATGAGTGACGGTCCAAAAGGCAGCACCGGTGTGTCGATTAGACTGCATCAGCCAGTGAAACACGCCCCGGTGCTTAATCGGATCAGACAGCACGCTGTTGTCACTGCTGTCACTACTAACCGACAGGCCAAGCTGGCTTTGATCACTTCGCGTTGCACAGGCAGCTGGACTGAGCCGCGCCGCAGACATGTGCGGTATTGGACTCCCATCCCAGCCTAATGCACTGATTCATCTTACCTGCAAGCAACAGCTTCCCAGACACACACACACACACACACA
>JAAGVU020000092.1:23168781-23195483 GCA_011763525.2 Mormyrus iriodes | reverse complement strand
CAAAAAAAGAGCCGGTCAACTTGATTGATTGATATATATATATATATATATATATATATATATATATATATATATATATATGTTAAAGGTCATTGACAGCGTATCAGATAAACGCTAGCACATTGATATATTCTATGTTATTAATGGCCCTCGGATGAGACACCATGGATCATTAAAGCTAATAGGCATGGCCAGGCAGAGGGTGTCTGGCTATTAGATAGCATAACCAGGAAGACAACACGCTGTGGCTGCAGTCTGACTTTCTTGTAACACACGTACCCCTGGTGGCAGAAGCAGGGAAGGTCACCTTTTTCCCTGCTTAAAGGAGCCATTGCTGCTGCTTCAGACAAACAGGTCAGTCTAGGGCAAAGCAGCTTTTGTCATTATACTTCCATACCTGCATTTGTCATTCTGAAGATAACGCCCAATTAAGGAATGAAATCTGGAGTCTTTTGTTTGAATAAATATACTGCAAACACACGTATGTATTATATGAATAGTTTATTGATTGATAATTAGTGCAAAGTGAAGACATCTGAAAGCATCCAAAGTCTGGTGTTTGTTATGTAATTATATAATACATTTCACTGAAGTGAAAACACGACATGCAACATTTTTGGATTAAAAAGACCCAAGGCAATCTTTACGTTAAACTTAAGAATTATGTTGTAACTGTGATTTTTAACATTTTTAATTATGCGCAATGATTTTTTTTTTAAATGCACTCATTTTGAGATACTTGAGAAAAAATATGTAAATTAAAAATAATTAAATAATATAGTTTCAATATGCGAATTCAGTACCGGTTTATACGCTACACGTGCAACACATGTATTTATATGTGCTGTCGCTACACAAGCTGTGCTGCTTCTCATACTTGCACACAATCTGGAGGATTAAAGGTCATGTCCACCAGGGGGCAGTGCGAGAAAACCACCTTAGTTGACTCCTTCATTTCTGGTCTTTCTTGTTTGTAAGTTGTGCCATGAAATGTTGTACACTGACTGCCTTCATGGCGAGTTATTGATTCTGTAATACTGCTGCATCATTCTCTATATTCTTACCACTGCTCCACATCGTATTGGTACTTCGCTCTGCCACATATCACTTTACTACCTCATGTTTAATGTTGTATTATATGTTGTGAGATATCTCGTAGTAGTGAGTATTTCGAATTGAACATTATGGCCGTAGGCAATTGGAAAAAAAAAAAAAAATTGAGAAAAATTTTGCAATATTTATAAAGCAAAAATGAGTGATTTAAACAGCAAGGATGAAAATGATTAGGACTGGATCGGAGAGCACATGCAGAGCTCATGCAAAATTGTACTTCGTACACTCTACTTCTGAGCTCAGATTGAATTTGGAAGCAGAAGAAACTTAAAACTGCCATTAAATTTTGATGACACTGTACACAGAGGCACACAATAGTGTTCTGAATATTTTTTCTCTTTCCTCAAAAAACCAATGTTATAGTCCAGGGTATAATGTTAATCTGGATCCGGCGCTGCAAGTGGTCCTCCACCTTACAGGGAAAAATTGTGGGCTTGGTGGCAGGACTGGCACTCCAGTCGTGTAAAAACTTCACACATCAATAGCGAAGCAGGCAGGACTCTTTTCTGCTCTCCGTGGGAGTAACTGTGTTGCAGCTGCCCAGAGGAAGGCTGCACGCATCATAAATGGGATGGGGGAAAGCTCTTGGGAACCTCTTCCCAGAGGAGTCAAAACCGCCAGAGAGCCAATGGGGTCAGGCCTGCTGAGGATTGGAACTGGTATGGTGCTGAGGCGTTTCCTGCTGCACGGCAGCACTTGGGTCCTAATCTGAGGTGACCTATCTGGGTAGGCGTCTGGAACGTCTTGTCTCTCTGGCATGATGACCACTTCCTATGCTATTAGAGAAGCTTAGTAGACTCTGAGTTTCAGTGATGGCACTCTCTGAGGTATGCAGAGTGGCTAAATCACTGTAGGTGGGTTCATCTATTATTGGTCTGGTCACTCCGATGGCTGCCATACTCAGGGAGTAGCTGTTGCTGTAGCGCACATGTGTCAAACTCGTGGCCCGCCACGTCATTTTATGTGGCCTGCGAGAGCTTAAAAGATCTAATTGTCTTATAATAAATAAGTCAAAAGGGTGCATTGACTATAAACTACATTACCCATAATGCATGCCGATCGCGTTACCCGCGAAGTGACGGCATCCCGCCACTAGATTACAGTGTTTCCACATCAATGCAATTTTCCGAATTGAGTCATACAATCATCCCAAAATGTCCAGGAAGAGAAAAATTGATGCCGATGGAAGACTGTTTCAAGAAAGATGGGAAGGCGAATATATGTTTGTGCTTCAAGGAGAAAAACCGGTATGTCTTTTGTGTTATGAAGCAACAAGCAAACATATTTTCTTCAAATTTATGCAAATATATATGTAATATTTGTAAGTTAAATGAGTAAAAATTCAGTTATTTAACATTGAGGAGTAGTTGCATTTCTTTTACATTACATTTAGTTACATTTATACTGCTTTAAAGTTACATCTGGCCCTTTGAGGGCAACCATTATGCTGATGTGGCCCTCAGTGAAAATGAGTTTGACACCCCAGCTGTAGCGGATTGGCTCCTCCCAATGGTGTCCGATGTCACTCCTTTCAACGAGGGTATTATGAGTCTCAGATGAAGGCATTCTTTGGGTGTCTTGTCTGTTGTCTCAGTGTATGTTCTGACCGCTGTGAGTTATGTCTTGATGAGGGAGACATTTTAATTGTAACTTTGCTCGGTGGTTGATGGGTGCCCACGGGGTGACACTCCTCCGGTCATGGGTGACTTTAATGCCACCACTGGCACTGACAGGGCTGGCTATGAGGATTGTGTCGGTCTCCTTGGGTTTGGTGACTGTGGTGAAAGTGGGTCCATGGTCCTTGACTTTGCAAAAAGTCAGGGGCTTCAGTTTGCTGGATCCTGGTTCCAGTACCCTGAGATACATCGTTAGAAGTGGTACTCCAATACTGGTGGTGCAGCGAAGGAGATTGATCACATCCTTGTGGGCAGACTCTGGAGCGTCCTATAGAACTGCAGAGTCTACATAAGTGCTCAGTTTGTCAATTTTGGCTATAGACTTGTTACTGCTATTCTGCAGTTTCAGCGTAGGCCCCGTAGGCTACCGCCTACTAGGAGAGTGAGGCTGGACCTGTCCAGACTCCAAGATGAAGCTGTTTCTAATGAATTTCTATGCAGTTTGTGTGAGGAACTTACAGACTTGGATGCAACTGCCGATTCTAATGTGATATGTGAAATGTTTCATGACAAGACCCTGAAGGTTTTCTGGGGATTGTGTTGGTATTGCAAGTGTTCCCAGTATGAGGTGTTTCATTCTGCAGGGTACCCTGGATATTACTGAAAGGAGTTGCAGCGCACGGCTTGAAGGCAACCCCAGTCTGTACCGGGAACTGAGATGGATGGCTGCGAGAGCTCTGAGGGCAGATAAGGAGGTGTTTGTTAAAGAGCAAATGACACAACATCTATGGCCTAGCTACCCACATTCTGCTGACAGAGGAATCAAAGTATTACGCACATCTGAATCTGTTCACTGGAGAGTCATGGTCAATGCGGGTGATGGAACGGTCCTTATGGATGACACTGCAACTGTGACCCATTAGGCCGGCTACCTTGACCAGCTGTTTAAAGCTGATCCTCAGGCTAAGATGATGGACATCTCTGGGTCCACAGTTCTTGAGGCTGATCCTCCAATTAGCTGTGAATCACCCATCTCACTTAGATTGCACAGGTGGTGAACCAGCTGAGGGTAGAGAAGGCTGCAAGTAGAGCTAGCAGGACTGGGAGTGACTGTGCGAAGAATTGGCCAGCTGGGGGGTATGAGCGCGTCTGCAAGATGATTGAGGCCGAGGCAGTGGAGGCAGTGTTACTTGGCCCAGAGGCAGTGCTGCTCAGCCATGAAGAGGTGTGTCGCACTTTAGAGGCCCAGCTGGCCCCAGAGTGCAGCGAGCTGGCAGAGCAAGTCAATGGGATCAGCAACGACTGCACGAGTCCATGGAGCAGAGGTACCACAGCCTGGAGAAGCTGCGGGAGCAGCTGTTAGAGTGGGAGCTGCTGCGTAAGGCCACTGGAATTGTGGACTAGCAGAAGAAAGACCCTGGCGGTCAGCAACAGATACTCACCAAGTCGCAGAAGAAGAAGGGCCGGGGTCTGGGGGGACTTGCACTGCCAGTGTCTGCTGGCTGCCTAGCACCCGCTAATAGTGTAGCTCCTCCAGTGATTCCCAGCTGCTCAGCATGTTCATTGTCCCCAGAGAGGAAGCACCAGCGGCTGCCACCAGTCCTTGGTGACTTTCTGGAGGATATAGTGGAGGACTGTGGTGGTTGTGCTGGTCGCTGGGATGGTCAATCTCAAAAAAATTTGCTGCGCAGGCTAAGAATATTGTAAATAGCCACTTGTTTGTGTAGTTGTAAATACTTGTATTCCCTATTGTTGCATGTGTCCTTGCCCGTGTTACATATGAACCCTGCCCGATCCTTGCGTGTCTTTAGCCACAGTATAAATTACCCACTGTGTGTGTACCTTACAGTCCAGCATCAGATCTCCTTGTGTTTCGGTGTCATGTGTGGTTAGGTAATTGTTTGCTGCCTGTGTTAGTCCTTTTAAGGGCTTAATAAAAAGGTGTTGTTTTCCTCTGCAGGCAAGCCTCCTCGTCTTTTGCTGCCATAATGCCTTGGTCTGTCAGACACTACAATATATTTTTTGTTATTGAAATAGAGCTAGTCTTCTCATATAAACCATAGATCCTGAAATAACTCTTTAAAACAGCTGTTTACTACGAGAGGGTTGGGGTAACAATACAAATTAGTGGGATTGCCCTGCATTCCTCTAATTGTGTTTCAAGTTAGCCTCAGGTCAGACTATTTTAAGTGGATACCTCATTATTTGGTATTAATTTAAGCTGTCTACGATGTAGAGACTTATTCTCTGTTTATCTACTGATAACTAGAGGTTGAACTCCAAAGATAGGAACTGTGGTAACTAATCAGTAGGACAAAATATCAAGGTATATTTTGTACATTGCAGGAAACCCTACGCTCATTTTGAGATTCAAGAGTTTATCTGTGCAATAAACAGCTTACTCTACATGTCCTTCTGCTAAACACAAATTAACACACAACACAGATCAGAAGTACAGATTCATTAAGGTGCCTGTACAAATGAAGGTGCATGTACAGTCACACAACACATACAATTATAATCATATCACAATAAATATGTAGACACAGTGTAATGTAACATGTAGAGCAAAGTAAGAGGTGTTTGGTGAGGAGAACCTTCGAAGTAGAGCTGTTTCATGTTTGGAGCAAGAGGAGTCAGCTGATGTAGTTTGGGCACCTGGATAGCACTCAAGTTAGCGGTTCTGGAAATGTCCCTCTGGGCATAGGGCCCAGGAAAGGCTCAGGACACTTTGGGTGGATAATATCTCTCGGCTAGCTCGGGAGGGAGGGAGGTTGAGCCCTTGGCCCCAAAGGGAGAGGTGTGGTCCGATCTGCTAGTTACACCTTCACTGAGACTCTTGACGGGAGAAGGGGTTTGCAGCTGGATGGATGTCTAGTCAGGTGGCAGCTTCGAGTATTATAATTCTTTTTTCATATGCACCAGTAACTCTGATCTCTGTGACTCTCTGGATTATGACTCTGTGATCAGAAGGTTGCTGGTTCAAATACTGTGATCAGTAAAGTAATTTCACCATTGTACCTTTAATCCCCTTTGCTCCAGAGATGTTGTCTGGCCCTGCTTCCGTACTTGTGTGCTGTTTTGCATAAAAGTGTCTGCTAAATAAATAAATGTAAATCAGACACAAAGAAAAAAGTCTCAGTCTTACCAGAATAGGTCTAGCTTCTCTGTGGCGGTACATACATTTCTTTTTCTAGGTGACTGATGAGACACAGAGGCATTTTTAATGAAGTAAAATCCCAACTACACAAGATAGATTTGGTGTGCAGTACCCAGAGTGAATTAAGATTTATCTTCTAGAAATGTAGCTACTAATTAAGCAGTTACAATGGCATATAATTTTACTGAGCACGTATTCTTTTCACCCTAGCTAATTCTGTGAACCCTCCAAGCTAGCTTGCTTATTGTTTATCATGTATATTTCAGACAAGATTCACTATTGTGATGTGCTGATATTTTTCACTGATAGTCCTGCTCCGCCATCATCCTGTTCTGGATAAGGTAAGTAGAAAGTGAATGGGTGAAGTGGAAATTGGTCACCCCCTAACCACCTCTTGACTTGTTGCAACCTGTTGACATCCTGACATCATTGCGATATCATTACCATACATATATAGTTCAAGTTGAATTACATGTTTTGTTGTTGTTTTATTGTGTAAATGTTCACAAAGGTTTCTGATTGTTTCTTTTATGTTATAGAAATGTCAACACATCTGTACCTCTGCTATGTGTTAATAGTGTACCTTAAATCTCCAGCACAAACTGGAGGAAGCCAGAGGGAAAGGAGTCATGTTATCAAGGTCATTATTTTAAACCTGAAGACATTTTTCAACACATCCATGCAGCAGGACATGCTGCAAATGCCATCAGGTGAGCTGTGGGCCTGACAGGCACAATATGCACACTATGTCCCAGACAGAAGCACAGACTATTCTCTGCTATCTGAATATAACACCATACAAACACCTCAACATCTCAGAAGAAAATAATGGAAGCACTCTTCTGTTGGGGAGGGGGGGGTAGTGTTGCCATTTAATATCACCACACCCCAACAGGGCGGCAGCGCTCAGAGCTTAAGAAGAAAGTCAAATGGCAGGAATGTTGTCTAAAGACTTTGTCGGGCTGCATCAACACCCACACAAGGAATGTATGTAATGACCTTTGACATACATGTTCGTAATGGTCTTTCTTGCAAGCTGTTACACAACAGTTGTCCCCTTCCATGTGGAAAGAGAGTAACGCAAACTGAATTGTTTCTTGTAAGTCTATATGTATACATTGGACTAAGTTTATCTGTGTTTAGGTATGTACATATCAATGAGGCTGATGGCTAAAAGAAATTGTGGGGCTAAGAAAACAATACATTTTACAAGACTACATTGGTGAATTTGTACATGACAATAAAATTGTAGTAAGTTATTTCAACGTTACTTGCTTCCTAACTTAATCTAAAAACTAGAAAAGATGCTGTTGGACCAACTGAAAAAGTAAAAGCCTATTAATGTGTTTTTACCTAAATGCTCTGAGTCTGAGTCATGATACGTAACTCTAAGGCTACACCTTTTCATTTATCACACATTCAATTTTCATGCTAGTTTGCACAAGCTTTTCCCAACAATCAGGTGGTTAAATATTTTTTTGTGTATATTCGTCAAGTTATATTATTTATATTCTTTATATGTCTAAGTATTCATGTTCTAATTTCTTATTTGCACTATGACCAGCACTTTCTGTAACATAACAGTAAGAACTGTAAGAGACACAGCAATGGTATAATTAACTACGATGTAATGTCACACCAGACATACACAGACCCCATTATTATTTTCATCTGAGATCAAATGTTACTGTTACCTTGATTGTGTTTGACTGTACATACACAAGCTCCAGTTAGCTGGCAAAAAACGGACCCACAAGCATAGCGGGGTGTACATAAAATCTAGGGCTGCACCTAATGAGTGTTTCTTTAACTGAATAATGTGGCGATCATTTTTTTTCACTTAGTTGAATAATTAAACAAGTAATTTGTTGAATATCCTATTAAAAAAAACTTTGATTACTTTATTTCAAAAAATCTAAAAATTAAAAGTAAACATTGCATATTTACCATCATAATGTCAACATTAACATGGTATGCAATCTAAAAATCTTTCCAAATAAATTAAAATAAACAATTCTAGTTCAAGAATAAAAGGCTGATAGCAAGAATAGTGCAATTAACAAAAATAAAGCAGCTTCAATTGGATATCAGTACAAACAGTCAGATAAGATTTCAAGTTGTTGCCATTGGTCCGAGGCATCAATCTTGCCCGATATTTAAACTCTACCAGTGTTCCAAGTTAGCAACACCAGAACTAAAGATACACTAATAAAGTAATGGAGACGACTATATTGGATGATCAGCCCTTTTCTGTAGTGGAGGAAAAAGGATTTTGTTGGGTCATTCATCACTTATAAGAGGCCTCAATGTACCGGCCTGTGACAGTTACGTATAATTTATTATTAAATCTGGCCCGCACATCAATCATTTGTTTTCCATAGAATAAAAAATGATTTTACGTCATTCAGTTGATCTGCTCTGGCAAACTTTTCAAGTTTAACCACCAGCAATGCTCCCTCCCCCATCTCTTGGGGTGTAAGTGAAGTTTTGGGGCGTTTTTTTGTGAAGTGGTACTAAGATCCATCAAAGATGAAATGAATAAATCCTGAAACAATGAATAACAATATCAAATAGCGTTTTCCTGCTCACAAGGTCAAGCATCTTATCAAAGTTACCCTTCACTTTGTTTTCATTAAGCGTCATTGCTTCAATTTTTGTGCAATTTGTTTCAATCTTCACCCTTACAATATGTGTGCAAAGGGTGGAAAAACGTTTGCCAAACACTTTTTGAGTTATTATACTAATGCAGGGCTCCGCAATTCCAGTCCTGGAGGGCCAGTCTGTGATAGGGTTTGCAAATTTCCTTGACTAGACATACCTACTAAGCCTGGCAAATGGCTGATCAGTTGAATGAGATGTGCTTCAGCAGGGAAATCTGAAATCTGTGCTGCAAACTGGCCCTCCATGACCAAAATTGTGGAATGCTGCGCTTATGGGATCAAGTGTCAAAACTGACCGTTTTGCTATCAGTTTGCGACACCACTTCCATTTTGGGCTGATCTCTGTCAAAATTTAATAATTTCCAGTTTGTTACCCATACCATGCCTCGGCAAAGTTTGAAAAAGATCTGTTAAATTCTTTTTGAGTTACCATCTTAATGGAATTAAGTGTGCAAAACTGCCATTCCCTTTGCTATCACTATGCAGTGCTGCTTCAAAAATTAATCAGTCAGTCACCTATACAGTGACTCTGCAAGATTTCAAAAATATTTGCCAAACACTTTTTGAGTTATTGTCTTAATGAGAACGTGTCTGTGGCGGCTGTGATGGTGGCAGGAGATCAGTCCCAAATGCATCTGTAGTCTACATCCAGGGAATACAAATAGAGGAGGAGGTACTACCTGCTTTTCAGGACTAATACTGCACTGAGAACAATGGCATCATCTTACCAGGGTTGGACTGGCCATCTGGCATTTTCCCAGTGGGCCGATGAGGAAGTGGGCTGGCAAAATTGGGATCTACCCCCACTGCATCCCCCTTCGCTGGCAAAATTCATCACTAGAGATCCCCATATCATAGGTTTGTATGTGTGATGGGCCTGCATGGGCAAAAGTCCAGGGTTGATTTTTAATGCAAGTCCAACCCTGCCTCTTACTGTTGTGGGAATCATTTCTGAAGTCTTCACAGGGCCTTGATAAAGGTGTCAGCTCTCAAAAAGATCTCAGTGCTTCTATCCCTGAACCTCAGCACAGAATCTGACACATCTGACCACAATGGTCTCTTAACAGATTATAATAGCTATATGATGTGTATTTTTAGGTTAAGATTGTACCATAGAAGCACTTTAATGGAGATGCTATTCATACTGGCCTCATTTTTTCCTAATTTGATTATTTTTTTCTATTCCTGTAGAAAAAGCTGTCTGGCTGGGGACAGCCTTGGTGTCACATATACATTGCTGTTATTATTCATTTTGATCTGTCTTCTGATGCACACTTTATCACACATATCAAAATACGGAGCCAGGAGACAATGGGAAGTGCTGAGCTTAGCACTTGAAGCAGGCAGCAGGCAGTGACCTGGCCTCATAATGGAAGTCCTTGCAAGGGCTATACTAAACCTGAGCTGCTTTACCAGATACCCAGTCTTATAAATAGATAAAAACTTTTGTTTAATGGATGACCTAAAACTGTTTGCAGGGTATCAGGCAGGGTACAGTTGCCACTGTTGGGCAACCCTTAACCCCCAGCTCCAGGGGTGCGGCACGGTTTTTTACCCTGTGCTGTGTCGCCCAAGCTTGCTCTCACCTGTATGTGTGCCTCATGGAGAGCGAGATGGGGTAGGCAAAAAGACCATTTCCCCACAGGAATCAATAAAGTATCACTCTTTTACCTGGTGACTGTAAATTGTTTGTTGCCTGTGTGGATTTGTCTGGGTTATTACTGTTAATCAAAACTGAATCAAATAGCACACTTGTGAATCAAAATCTGATTGAATTGTGAGGTTAGGGCTGATTCCCAGCTATAAGTAAAACTATAAGAAAACATTTTCATAAATGGAAATAAAATAAGAAAATAAAATAAAAACCTACAACTAAACAAAAACTATAAATACTGCTTATGAAATCAAATAAAAACAAATATGAAATACATTCCGTTACCATTTTAAATACTTTTTAGCTAAAGTAGCGATTTATTTTTCTAGAGCTTAATGGAAATCATTTTAGGAAACGTAATCCAGTATATTGCCTTTAGATGGTGCCAAGCTTTTGTCCTCTTAAGTGCAATTAACTTGAACCACAGCCAAAGACACTACATTATAACATTTTGTAGCAGGTAGCCCTACAACTTTCAGTCTGCCCCCAGAAATATCATTACCAAAACTTTTAAACTGGCAATAAAATATTGTAAAATTAAATCGAAATACATCTTTAAAATAAAAACAAATAAAACCACACTAAAACTAATTTGAATTTCAAATTTAAAAAATGCAAATAATATAAAAATAAAAACTACATTTAAAAACCAAAACTATAATAAAACTGGCATCTGTACCCCACGGTGGACTGGCATCCCATTGAGAGCATTCTCTGCTTTATGCTACATGCTGCCTGGGAACAGCAGTCGGTCCCGCATCCAGCTCGGTACTGGATAAGCAGTAAGGAGACACATGGATAGGTAGAGTAACATCCCTTAATAAACAAACAAGGAAAAGATGCCAGAATAAACTGAAAATATTTCTAAACTTTTCAAGAAATCTTAAGAATTTCAGGTACTAGATTTGACTGAGTAACCCAAGGAAGAAAAACAAAACAGAAAGTAAATAGAAATCTCTCTTGCTCTGGCTTACCACCTAGCTACACACATTCACTTTACATAACTGCTCCTGAGATACAGCAGGCTTAGGGTGGACTTGTTCTGGCTCACTACCTAAGTAAGCTTCTTACTCTTATGCACCACGATGAGCAGCCTTGCTGCCAGCTTCCAGCTTTGGGTGAAGCAGAAGCACATTAACATGGTCAGAGGTCTCTGGGCTTCAACCTGATTTAGCCCGTGCCTCGCTGGAGAGAGGCCCGTAGCAGAGGCTCCTACAGTGTGGAGTGGACCCAAGTTATTGTTTTATTGATTATTAAAGCTAATGACCATGTCTCTCTATAACAACTGAAACAGTGAAATTTCCAAAATAATCGTGAAAGTTTGTTTTGTATTTTATATATACATTTTGAAGATTTTTAAACTGCACACTTTTTTCAAAAACAGT
Organism: Mormyrus iriodes; assembly: GCA_011763525.2. NCBI lineage: Eukaryota > Metazoa > Chordata > Actinopteri > Osteoglossiformes > Mormyridae > Mormyrus > Mormyrus iriodes. The sequence goes on along the minus strand of JAAGVU020000092.1, from coordinate 23,183,895 downwards.
CATGCTGATCATTGTAACAAATAAACAAGCAAATAAAATGCAGAGTTTGCGGTAAAACAGTAAATCCCTTAAAGCCCTAATTTCTGGAATCACCTTCAATTTCGATAACTTCTCATATTTTTTTGGAAAATGCAGAGGGGTTGCCATGGAAATGGGCCCGCTGCAATAGTGACTCTTGTCTCTGTGCTAGCTCTCATCTGCAAGATGGCAGTCCCTCGGAATAAGATAATGTCACCTCCACCTAACCCCGTGATAAAGAAAAACAAATACTATCATCTACTTTGCCTTTGTATTTTCCACACTCAGGCGTCCATCCCTTCATCTGCTAATGTTTTATCCTGGTCAGGATTGTGTGGTGGAAGGGCATAAAGCTGAGGGCAACCCCAGAGCAGATTTTCTGCACTTACGGTTAAAACGCTATCATCTCCAACTTACAGTCTGTAACTGTGAAACACTGTTGGGCGTTCACACCTACAGACATTCAGACTCTGACGGGAGTCATGATTCTTTATTAATCATAACAAATATGTACTTGATGACTGATTGTTTCCTTAAAACTGTCCAGTACCCATGGTATCTATTCCAGGAAATACACAATGTGTATTAACCAGCTTGGCGTCAAGAATACATCAAAGACACAAACTGAAATGAAATGAAATAGTACAGAAGTGATCACTTGACTCACTGTCACGAGACTCACTGCCTTAGACTCCAGAAAAACCATTCGCATCCAGTTCCCCACATCCTGAGATTTTAGGTGACAGATGCATTTTTAAAAATGCCTCAACTTTAAAGTCAATGATGAAGCGTGTGTTTTTAAAATGACCGATTTTAAATTTAGCTAAGTAGAGAAATTACAAGACACATTATTTGTAATTGTTTCATTTCAAATGGAAAAGAAAACAACTTTCTATATATTTTTTTGTTACTATAATTACAGTTTTCTTCTCTATGAATAGTTTTCACTTAATGCAGTTTCAGGAAATAGTGACAAACAGACACATTTAATAAGCATCTCACTAATTAGGGGTGATTGTTTCTTTGGAGGCGCGTAAAAACGCCTATAATCCTTGCGGGTAGGAAAGAATATACAAGATGATGAACTGGTGCCCTCTAGCGGCGTTTAGCTAAAACGGCCACTTTAGCAGCTAAGTAAAAACTAAGTAATAGAGCCCACTGCAAACGTACGCCAGTTCTCTGTAGTAGCTGTATCACCCGCTTGAGTTGTACAAACAGATCAATAAGCTTCCTGAGCGTATCGACCTGAGGAATCAGGTCTTTTGTTTAGTAGGTTAATTTTATTTGCCTAATGGATAAATTGTGGTACTGATCCTGCATAATGGAATAAGGAGGCAAGGTATAGAAAATACATATCCCCTCTGGACCCCAGGGACTATTGCGTGCCATGCTTAATCCCATGATAGAAATGCACTGGATCAGGGCCACACAGTGGAAATACAGGGCTTTATGCTGTTCCTTTCAGGTTCTTACCCTAATGCAAGCATTTTACCTCCCCTGGAAACCAGGAAAATAGTTAACGTTTCTGATGGGCCCAGTGGTGACCTTATAAACCAATCACACCTCAGTAATGTGCATTCTGAATTCTCCAAAGCTTGAATGACAACAAATTTACATCTAATCATAGTAACGGATTAATGCTCTAAATAAAGAAATAAAATCTAACGGGATTATTTATCTATTTATCCATCAATACACCGTCTTGTAAAGTTTCTAATGGAGCCCACGGAAGACTTTCAATATGGTGCCACTTGATATATTTGTTTAAAACTGGCCAGTATGTGACAGTATGATACTCTGTTCAGGAGACTCAAACATTTTTGCCCTTTCAACATACACCACAAATTCAAATTATTTCTCCGCAAAAGTCTTAGTAAGAAAACAGTAAGACACAATGAAAGCTGACACCACAACAGTGACAAAAGCACGACTTTTGGTCATATTTAATGAAGATTGCATTATTCCATTTGAAAATAAAAAGGACAAGCTTGAAATTTTATTTTATTGCTGGTCTACAAACAAAACATTTCAATTTTAAAAATTCAAACAACTGTAGTGCAACGAAGCATTGGATGCTTTATTTGCTGAATTTATACTTCAGCAGAGTTCAATTCTCATGCATCAAAACAAATCAGCAGATAGATAAAGAGGGTGACAGATAGCTGATGTCACCTCCCTTTCTGCGTACACTGACTGCCATTTCTTTGTTGGAAAGATCTTTCAGAGCATTAGGCAGTACGAAAACCTGTATCCAGACACACGTTTGACAGCCCCGTAAGTAACTTTTAAAATTATAGTTACCCATTATTCCAAAACATCCAATATAAAACCAAATCCTCACTCATGACAAAAAAAAATAGCTGCAGCAAATTAAATCCATTTAAATCTTGAGTGAAGAAAATCTGACACAATATACATATAGCTTTATGATCAATTAAGTCTGCAAAATTCATACCATATATACACAAGTTACATCAGTTACTGTATTCTTATTAAGCTGTTCCATGGATTCCCAAAGTGAGTGGGACTTATTTCACTATGTGATGAACTCCCAGCAGGAGAGTTTTAAGGCACAATGTAACTACTGCAATTCTGAAACATGGGGTTCTGTTACCTAACACCTATTTTGCGTCTTGTTCCTATATGGACTATTTCACAACAAAAGCAAAAGGAAGCAAAAACAAGAATGGAACTTTTTATGTAAAACATTTCACAGTCATTGGTTTCATCCCCCTTTATACCCATACAGTGTACATTTAGTGGTCCTTAATAGTGCAATAAAGCTCGGAAGCACGAGCATAAAAATCAGACCAAATATATATAATTACTATTATAAATCCAGGATAGTTACCAGGTGATTTTCACACAGAACACAAATTTGGTAATTAGAGCAGATCCAGCAGCAGAGGGTATCATTACTAGATTACCTCCAAGAGCCACCTAGGCCCAGCTGATGGTAAAGTTCTGACCGAGGTTGAGACCAAGATCTCTCACGGTTAAAACCTGGACACAAAAAAGAAGATGGGGATTTAATGACATGACCATTTTGGGTTGTATTTACATAGATGCCTCCTCAGCGCCCAGGCCAACGCTGCCACCTACCTGATTAGCCTTGTACGTAAAAGGAACGTCCTGGAAATTCACAGTTACATTTGTTGGTTCCTTTTTCACTCCAAAAAAGGACACAGTCTCCACAGTGATGAAGGTGACCTCTACGTTCTCACGGAGCACTTGTGAAGTCATCACATTCTGGTTTTTAAAAAAAGAGGAAATTGCCCATTAAACAGCCTGTCATTGTAGCAGAATGTCACAACGTGCAGGAAGTACAATCAATCTTCACTGCAGTCAGGCAGAGTTTCATTTCTGTCCTGCTAAAAATATACAGAGTTTCCAAAAACACAACAGCAACGAAAAATAGGTCTTTATGATGAAGGCTGTGCCATTTCTAGCTAGCTGTGTGTTTTTCCATGTTTTTGTTTTAAAGATGTTTCAGTGAGGTCAGCACATTCCTTAAACGACACTTAAAATATAAATTTTCGTTACATAGTGGGTCTGGAGGTTTGAAAAACAGCATCTGAGAAACACTGATATTCCCAAGACACAGGCCAGTAACACTCCAGCTTTTACAAACAGGTTAAAAATATATAACTATAATTATATAGTGATTGTGAAGATATAAATAAGCTAGATGAAAATGATATTTTTAAGTGCAGAGATTTAGAACATGGTTATGCACAAAGGCCTTAGTTTAGTCACGTTTCGGTGATCGAGTGCTGCTGTCACATATATTATATAACAACAAAAAGATAAAATAACAGCATACACCCCTAAGAACTGAGCTCATAAATTTACTCCAGTCTTATTTGATTTAAACACTGGTGTTTATATGCATTTTTATCATTTATACTTTTAACTACACATTTAAACTTTTGTAACTAATGCTGGCGCGCACACACACACACACACACACACACACACACACACACACACACACCTAATGGCAAAAATATTTGTGTATTTAATAACTGTGTGTGTTATGGTAAGTAATTGATATACAGATCCATCTTGGACGTACTTTGTTAAAATTACTTTAACTGCTAGTATAAGGACTAACTAATTCTGTTGCCTTGTAATTCTGATGGGGCAGCTAATGGCTTCAGCTACACTCAGTAATGTCACCCTGTCTGATGAGGGCTTTTCAGCCTATTATCAGTGACCAGGCCAGCGAGCCCTTGTCAAAGTGCCAGCTTCAGTCTGTTTAACCCACAATGCATTAAAAGCCAAGCCATGCCTGACAAGGAAATTCAGTACTTGCATAATCATAGCACAAAAAAAAAACAACAAAATCCAACAAAAAGAATCTGAATTTTACCACACAAGGCAGACCTTGGCTATTTTTCCTGGCTTGAGCAATCATTCGAAAATATTTATGGAATTGGAATGGATTTATGCCCATAATTTTTTTATTTGAATAATAAATAAGTGACGTTTTGATTCTATTTCAGTTGGTTTTGCTAATAGTTTTCATTGAGATATTTTTTTTTTATATCTTATTTCAGTTTACAAAAATGCTCTTATAGTTTTAGTTTCTGTTAACTATAACTGTGGTAGAAAGTGAAACGTTTTCTCAGAACGCAAGCCTGAAAGACCCAGCTGTCTCTCCTTGCTAACACGGCACACCTCACTGTACTGTACCTTGGCCACGTTGAACACGACGTAGGCATATTGGTTCGTCTCATAGGTGTCTATGGTCTCCCCGTCATCCCAGAAGAGGTCTCCAGAGGCGGTGCCCTCATCTGTCAGGGTGGAGATGAGGTGGAGAGGCTGCCCGCTGCTCACCCACAGGGTGGTGTTGGCCCTCTGGGGGAATGTGAGCTAAAGTGAAACTGACCCTGGATGGGACCAGTCATCGCGGGGAAAGCAGCGCTGCTCCTACCTGTCTGGGAATGACTGCTCCTTCACGGAGGTGAACATTGATTTTATACAGCGGGGCATCCAGCTTCACCTCTTCACCGCTGCTCCTCAGCGAGTCCCCCTGCAGCGTCAGCGGGGAAACCCCATGCAGGACCCGCACACGACAGCCTGGACCTTCAGAAGGCTTCCTGACTCCCAGTTTAATGTTTTAATGGTGCACTCAATACACTCAAACTGACGTGATGATTTTTAAAAATATTTGTCACTTTTGCTGGGATCCGAATTGAAACAGAAATGAGGGGGAAATTTCCACTTTTAAAATGGGGGGGGGTGACAATTTCTCAGAAATAATAATATTAAACGTCTCTTTGAGAGGTACCATTAGCATGGTAGTGCTATGCTTTTCCTTACCGTAAAGATGTCATACCACAGCCCTTTGGGGAAATATCCAACTACATAATTGACATCTTGCTCCAAAACAGGTGTTACCAGCAAACTCTTCCCCAACAGAAACTGGCGATCTATTGCGTAAGTCTTCTCATCATTAGGAAACCTGAAAGGCAGAACAATAAAAACCATCCCCATTTTCATCCAAACTGCATGTCACGCACCGCTTAAAGATCATAAAAATGTTGCAATAAAGTTACAACACTCCAAGAGATGTACAAAGTATGCAGTCCTGTTCAATACAACTTCCTTATTGCACTGTAAACCATTCTGTACATTTAAAACATACGCAGTATATAATGGTTTAAAATTTTCCTTGAAAGAATCGAGTTTGAAACATTTTCAGAACAACCTTCAATTTCAAACACCCCTAGGATGAACAATTTATAAAAATGACTCAAGTGATTCATATTATTTGGAACAGCATCTGACAGCATGACTAAAGCCCTGAAACCTTTCGGCTCTTTAATACACACATATATTAAAATATTTATATGAACATTCCGTAATAGTGCAGTTAGAGCTGAAAAAAAAAAATTAAAAAGGAGAATGAAGTCCTAAATAACAGAAACAGTGATGCAATATGTTTCAAGATTTATATAATAAATGAAACATTAACCAGCCTAGAACAGGCTCCCGCCCATCCCCCATGGCCCTGTACTGCATAAGTGGGTAAAAGATGGATGGATGGATGGATTTCCCAAAAAAATATAAATCCTAATACAGCTACCCTGCCTACACTGAACGCCAGTCTCACTCGAAGAGCAGTGGCCGGGCCACGGTGCATCCATCCACGTGGGCGTGGTGGAACAGCGTGTAGAGCAGCGGGAAGAACGAGTAGCGTAGCAGTAGCGCATCCTGCATGGCCGTCCGCGCGGCAGGGCTGAAGGCAGTGGGGTCCTGGGCCTGTCGCAGAGAAGCACGTCAGTCAGCAGTAAACATGCACGACAAGGATTGGGGCACAAGCTCCACAGCACCACCCACTGGCTGCATGTGGTGAGGCTCACCTTCTGATTGAGGGAATTGTGGTTTCGGGAGAAAGGGTAAAATGCTCCAAGCTGTGTCCACCGCACGCACATCTCCTCAGTGGTGGTGCCCCCAAAGCCACAGATGTCAGCCCCCACTAGTGGGACACCCACCATGTTGAAGGTCAGCATGCCTGGGAGGGTCAGAATTGAAGAACACATGCGTTTCAGCTTCTGAAGCCTCCGTAGGCGATTAGCTTTCCCGCCAAGCTCCGGCGTGGTGTGGGCCGCATAACGGCTGCTCACCACAGATGGAAGTGTGCAAATCCTTCCACTGACTCCGGTTGTCTCCCAGCCAGTGTCCCGAGTAGAGCCCCTGGCTGGGGAAAGTCGAGCGTGATATGACGAAGGGACGCTTTCCCAGAATCCTCTTCAAGGCACTGAGAAGACAAAAAAAAAAATGGCAGTATGAAGTCAACAGAGAAGCATCAATTTTCCTAACAAACTGTGTTTTTAGTTGCCTAATAGACACTCACGTACTGGTGCAAACAAGTACACACACTATAAATATGTGAATAACAGCAAAACTTCTTACTGTGGAAAAACCAGAAAAGAATTCTGGAAACGACCAATAAAAATTGATTTCAAGCATGTTAAACGAGGTAAAGATACTGACCTGGAGGAACCTTTGGCCTCCATCAGACCATACAAGCTGTGGAGGTTATAATGAACTGATGCTTTTTGTTGGGCAGAAGCACAAACTGTCTTGGCTCTCAGTGTCCCACCAAGAATCCCTAGAAAAGCCAGGGGTGGATGAGTTATTACACTGCAAAGTCACTTGCGTTTGTTGGCTACATTCAAAAGGCCAAATATACACACAAAGACAGGGTTGGGTTACTAAGTACAAGAATATTATGCTGCCACAATCCTCAAGTGGTTCGAATTTGTTAAATGACAATACTGTAAAGCCGGGGGGGTGGTCTGTCAAGTGAAGCTTTTGGTTCAGTTGCTGAGGTCAAAGGCTCAGAAAGTTCTGCAATAGTGGATTAAAAGGTTAATACAGTCTAATTCAGCTCACCAGGTGTGTATGGTGGGTTTTCCAGCTCATTGGATGGGCATCCCTCCAGCGATCCATCCAAGAAGTTCGAAGGCTCATTCATATCCTGCCGCGAAGTATAGAAAATACAAATTTTATTTCGATAGCTTAGAAAACTAAAACAAATGGAGAGAAAAACAAAACAGCATTCACTTACAATCCATATTCCATCAAAGGGGACTTTGGCATGAAACCTCTGCAGGTTTTCAAACCACCATTCATGTGTCTCCTGGTTTGAGAAGTCTGGGAAAGCAGTGAAGCCTGGCCACACCTGAGAACCAGCAAGAAAGCATCATATCAGGCAAAACCTGATTTGACATGGAAACTGAAGACAAAACTAGTCCAACTGCCAGAGTCTAGGACTGCAAGGAGGTGCTGCAGAGTATTTGGTGAGATTCACCATTTGGATTAACAGCTATTTGGTTATTTCAATGTAACCGTTCCAAAGACAATCATCTTACACAGAGTAGGAAATGATTGATGGATTAGGTGGAAACAGAGCAAAACTACCAAACATGTTTGCGTCAGACTCAACTTCTGAATAAAAGGCAACAGATGTGGAAAACATAATGCCCCTTTTGCACAACAGCTAGAGTTTAGAGAAGTTGGAATTGTGTTTCACATCAAAAGACCTCCAATCACAAGATGCAAGATTCTGGTCCAAATCAAATACTGTCTTTTTTTTCCTCAGATTGTTAATACAAAGAAAGTGTGGGTTTTCTACAAGAAATACTCCAAAGTAAAACCCCAACGCTTTTGAAGGAATAATTTCCAAGATCATTTGACCATGACTTGCAATAATGCTGACTCCTAAACAGCACCTTTCCAATCAAGGTTTGCCCACTGGAGTCATTGATGAAGACGCCTCTCTTCAAGCCCTCGTCATAAGGCCAGTAGGCGCCCGGCTGCTGAGTGCTGCTGATTCCTGGGTCCTGTGACACCCGGACAATGACCCAACACAGAAAACTGGGATGAAAAGGCCAGAAATTCAATTCTAATTCGAAAATCACTAATCGTGCTTTGAAGAAAATTAGAAATCCAATTTTTGTAGAACAAAAAAAAAAAAAAAAAAACTAAAATTAATGCTTAAATATGTAGGATTTTTAAGATGGATGGTAAGAATACGAAAAACCATACAGACGTCTAACGTAAAACCCTGCCTCACTTATTCATACCAGTATCATGACGTAACGTTGTCCGTGACTGTGAAGGTCTTTGACCATATCTGGCAGGGTAGCAAAATTCTGGGGGTCGGTGGTGAAATCCAGAGACTTGTCCATGTAATCAATATCGTTCCACTGTACGTCCTGAAACACAAACTCATACTTAGGTATACCTGAGGCAAGACAAGAAATTAGATTAGTAGAATAGCAATTACATGTAATAATCAAGAAGTACCTGAGGTATCCCATACTTTCTCATGGTCTTCACAGTGTTCCACGTATTATCGCTGGAATTATATCCCCAGCGACACAGGTGATAGCCTAATGCCCAGAAGGGTGGCATGGCAGGAAGACCTGTACAGTGAATTAACAACCTGACTCGGACTGAGTTAAGATGTGGGACACATTTTGTTGGGTCTTCCTTGAAGACTCACCAACAACCTCCAAGTACTGCTGCACTACAGAGCTGGGGTCAGGGCCCAGGAAGATGTACATATCCAGGATACCGCCAACGGTTCGCCAAGTGAGGGCTGGAGCCGGCTGCAGCACGACATCTGGAGGAGGTGTTTGAACATTTGTTCTTAGACTGGTGATGAATCAAGAATTCTCCATCATACTGCAATGAATCTGCACTTCCAGAGAAAACAACACTGTTAATATAACAGCATAAATCGATATGGGGGGAAAATTCTCCAATTCACAACTGGTAACAATCCTTTTACGATTTGAACTACAAATGAAAACCAGGTCCCACCAATGTGGTGTGAAATTAAGGGGTCAGGGGAGCAATTTTGCAAGCGCTATTGGCCCCTTTCAGATGAAAACGAATGCTCTTCATTTGCCAAACCTTTCTACCTCCGTTTGCTGTCCGGAGCACGAAAGACTCTCTGACCCCAATAAGATCCCAAAGCCGTAAGACCCATTAGCTGATGGCTAACACGATGACTCACCCATGGCGTTGCTGTTCAACAGGAAAACTCCGTGAGCCAAACCACCTGGCTCCATGCCCAGGTAGAAAGGATGAACGCCATACAAGTTAGTCTTTTCCTTTCGGAGGACATTAGCAAAAGGAAAAACATTACTGCTTCATTAACTTTTGCAACAGCTCTGACACAACATGATCAAAAACAGTCTGTTTGGGGCAGCTGGCAATAATTCCAGTCTTGGGAAAATCTGAACATAAAGCCCTTTAGTAAAGGAATCAGCTGTGTTGCTGTAGGGTTAGAAAAAAAAGTTTAGCAACTTATGGGTCCCCAAGACCGGAATTAAAAAAAAAAAAAAAAAGACCACCATTCTAGGGAAAAGGTATCTAAAGGGAATTCAGCTATATGATTCTCTTTAGCAATGGGGCACAGGTCACGGTTGTATAGCAATTCTGGTCCTGGTGGGCCAGAATCCAATGCAGTCCGTAGATAATTACCAGGTTTAGTAAGTGTGTCTGAGTAGGGAAATCTACAAAATGCGGTGCAAACTGGTCCTCCAGGACTGGAATTGGGGAACCCTGTTGTATACACTAGTTATAACTCCATTTCATTTTTTTTTTTTAATCTTATCTAAAGAAAGATGTATTCTCTCAGGAGATGTACATATGCTTCCCTGATTAATTAGATAGATCTACTGAGCAAGTCCTTAAAAGTAAAGCTGTTTACATTTTGCATTACACTGATTTATTTAGCAGGCACTTTAATTCAAAAGTAACAGAGTTGAAAAAGCAGGGTCAGCCAGTCCCCGGAGCAATGGGGGTTTAAGGGCCTTGCTCAAGGCCCCAACAGGGACATCACTATTTACCACCGGTGCAGCATCTCGAGCCCACATGGTCAGCGTGTTCCACTCGACGTCATGCAGGAAGGCGGCTCGATGCTCCGCCAGGCCATAAACAAAACGCGAGGGCAGGGAAGTAGATATTTGCAGGAACTGGTCTGCATAGAACAGAGGAGCCACGCCGGTATCAATTCTGTTAAAAATGTAGAAAAGTGAAAGGTTATGAAAAGTGTATAGGGAAAAAAACACTGGGAAATGTAGCATTAAAAAGAGTGATCCATACAGCACAGTTTTGGTTGTAGTCCTTTTCACTATCAGGCCAAACGGACTCTTGGAGAACTCCACCGTGTAAAGAGGATTGGATGCTTTTTTCGTGGCATTGGGTACAGAGATGGGGACCTCAAAGCGGTGGGAGGCAGGATCGGTAATCTTGGATGAACAAGAGACACAAACAAATGATAAAGTCCACTATGCAACAGCAGCATTTTTGCTTGGGAAACATTAACACCAAAGACATCCTCGAGTTGCATGACAAATATCATTGACTGGAATAGGGTTTTGTAGGCAGATACTGGTAGGACCTTACTTTCACATGCAGCCGGGAGTCAGTCTCAAACATAATGTCTAGCTGGATGGTCTCAATGTCCATGGGGTAATAGGTCTTCTCTGCCTTCTTCAGCCGTGCTGTGTAGCCAAGTTGAGTCTCATTCAGCGTGGCCACGGAGTACGTGGGGAAGTCCGGGGAGTAGAAACACCAGGGAATCCCGTTCTTGGACAGAGGATTCTCTGGAGATACCTGGATGTAGCAGCAATTTCTTGCCTCGCAAAGTTCCCGTGTTACAACGATTCTCTCTGGGTAGCAATCAAAGCGCCAGTCTTTAGGGATGGCGCTGCAGGACTGCGGAGAATTGGCCACCCCATCTGGGACTTGTGAAGCTGAAGCAGAGGCAGGAGGTGGCGCTCTGTGGGGAAACTGACTGCTCGGGCTGTGCAGCCAAAAAATGGTGCCGATTAACCAGACCCCACAGACCACCAAGAGCAGAGCTCCTAGGGCCATAAATCCAGTGGAGCTGGAGCATACGGCCTGCTTCTCCAGCAGGGGGCTTTCGGGGGGTTTGTCTTCCACGGGCTCCTGCAGTGGCTGCTCAGCAGATGCAGAGCCAGAAAAGTACACATCCTCTGGAGTTAGGAGTTTGTAGGATACCATCTTGTTGTTATGAATCCGAGGCAGCTAAACAAATACAAATGCTGGATGCATTAAAACCAGAATGAAACACAATGTTTCTCCAAAACATTTTTTAAAGGTTCTTACAATACGATGAAACCACGTTATCCTTGTAATTTAAACAAAGGAAGTATGTTCTGACTTTCCTCTTACACACGAGGTTCTTCCCCAATGGCAAATTTATAAATGTATATACGGAAAATACGTTGCTTTATTACAGAAAGTGCAGACACAGAAGATAGTTATGCATCAAGTAGCTATTTTGTCGGGGCGCTGCTATATAACGCAGGTTTCCTGAATTAATCATATAACGGAGGCTTCCTGCATCATTCAGCTATCTTGTATAATGCGACGTGCAGAGTATTGCTGCAGCTACAACCATAAAACAAGACAATTAATAGCGCTGTTTTTTTTTTTTATTGTACAGCGTGATTATAACTGCTGACCTTTTCCTAAAGGAAGGCATGTGACTTTTCTTAGCTTCCAAAGTATTAACATGCCAGCTAAAACATGTCATATACCTAGAGCTGGCGCCCCCCGTAACGTCCCTCAAAGCAGTTTCTCATGTACAGCACAGCATGTCATGTACTGAGATGTCAGCTCCAGTCTTTACGATCTCTAATTTTTATCTACCCTCTAAGGTTATTTACACTTTAGATGCACATCGTCTGCCTTGATGTATTAATACACCACGTATAGTACATAGCTAACAACGCTATTCTTACTTAGCGGTACTAGCAAAACCAACAACTACATGAAGTAATTAAGCAAAAGGCAATGCATGGCACACTCAAAACTGCATAGAAACTCACCGCCAGAGTGTGTCTAGCTGAACAACTCCTGTTTTCATTTAACTCCGCTTAAAATGAACCATATCACATGTATGCACAGTTTAAGTTTGGTTAAACATCAACGGTGAAGAAGGATTATTGGCATTCAAGATAACCCCTGCCGCAACGACGGACAGCCGGACGGGCCAAAAAGAGTTTTTCTATACGCCAACGAAAAATTAATTACGTCATATAAGGCATTGCAATGCTTTTATACATCTACATATTCCCACATCAGCAAGCTATTAGTAAGTTATTGTAATTACGATGTTGCGGGACCGGCCAGAATAAATAAGTAAAACTTTGCTCTGCGCAAGGTCCTAGTGTAGGCCGACAAGGAAAAGGGAATTATGGCGATCTAATCTCGTTTAAGTGTAATGACTGAGTCTGAACATATATTGACGTTGAATTAAGTTTTGTTACATTTTAGCAAAGAATGGTATACACACTAAACATTTTTGTAAGCAACGTAAAACACCTACAAATGTCGAAAAGTTTATTAGTTACAGGTGTTTGTTTATATGTATAATGTAACAGTGCCCGCCGTATAAATAATGTAAATAGTTGTGTGTAGTTAGCGTCTGTTGTGTTGTTATTATGTTGTATTGTAGTGTCATGTATAGTGTTTAATGCTAAATATTGTAAATAAGGTATGTGTGCGCGCCCACCGTGTGTGGTTAGAACAGTCCGGGCAGCACGGTAGGCAGTGTGTGTGTTTGGTTCTTTTAAAGGCAAGAAGTGTAGGCGTGCTTCTGTTTAAATTGTTTCTGCCGCTGTGATCCCTGAGTCTGCTTGTCATTACAATTTCATAATACTGGAATTGCTTGTTTTGTGATTAAAATAAAAAGCAGGAGACTACACGCAGCTAGAAGGCTGAATTGTCAGCTGATTTTCATAGAATAAGAAAATATGCAACAGTGTTTTTCCACGTGTTTATCATTGCTCCAATTTTCTTAGCTGCGTTTAATCAACTGAATATGGGGAACGCAATGAAATTGTAATTGAAAGTTTTAGAATTTGTGTTCGTATCTGGTATGTTACACAGATGTCTAGGTTAGTGGTCTTCAGTCACGTGGACTAGAATTACACTTAAAGATAGTATATATTTAGCATTATAGCTATTAGGATGATATGGTGGCACCCTAGCTGCACACCCCAGGGTTGCGGGAGCAACTTCTGACTCCATCGCTGTGTGTGTGGAGATTGCATGTTCTCCCTCCATTTCCACCCACAATTAATACAAGAAGTGATTAGGAGAGCTGCTATCTCCAAATTAGTAAAAGTGTATGATTGTGTGTGCCCCATAGTAAACTGACATATCATCCAAGTTGCCTTTTGCCCTGTACTTCTAGAGAAAGGTTCTATACTGGATAGGCAGTTATGGAAGATGGATGGATGGATAATGAAGACTAGCTTAATTAAAATTTAGAAATAAGTATCTTTGTTGTGGTAGTAAAAAAAACAGTAAACTTTAAGGTATTAAAATCAGGAGCGATTCTATTGTTTGACCCTTGGTGGCGGGGGGGGGGGGGGGCTGAAGAAATATGGGGAAGGCGATACCCTGCTCTTGTGGTACTACTCCCCCAAGGTGTTAGGATTAAATGTACTAAATATATATGTATATTTTTTTTTCTTTTTTTTTCAAAGGGGTTGAGAAAATAATGGGACGGGGGCAGCTAAATATGGTCTAGAGCCACTTGTGATTTACACTGTTTTAATCAGGACAATTAAGCATCGTTATCTGTTGCTGCATTCTATTTACTTTAGAGATTGGAAGTCGGAGGTGGGAATGACATCACACCTGAGGTAACCATGTTCCAGTACGAATTGGAAAGCCATTTGGCAATACCAGGGACCGGTTTCAAAAAGGATTACTTTTTGCTTAGCCGGATAACTTGTCAGATTTAGGTTACCTCAGTTTAAATGGCATTTAGCCCAGACCACCTTAAATCTGAAAAGTTATCTAGCTAAGCAAGAAATTCTGCCTTCTGAAACAGGCCCCAGCTCTAGCCAAGCTCATTGTTAGCCATTGTTAGCAATATCAGTTGATAACACATTTTGTGGTATTTGGCACATACAAACACAGTAGCAATAAGTTCACAGATAGTGATTTGACAGTGCTGTGTATATGACTAATTTAATGAGACACAGATAAGACACAAGTGCTAATAAACAGTATACAGTGAGGGAAATAATTAATATGACCCCCTGATGAATTTTTAAGTTGACCCGTTAATAAAGGCATGAGAAGTCTATAATTTCACTGGTAGGTTTAGTTTAACATCAACAAAACAAGGAATAAAAAATCATTATGTAACAATTATAAACCAATTTGTCATTTGTCTAGGGAAATAAGTGTTTGATCCCTTGGAATACATGCTTTAGTACTTGGTAGAGTAACCATTGTTGACAAGCACAGCTGTCAGACATTTCTTGTAGTTGGTCACCAGGTTTGCACATACCTCAGCAGGAATTTTCATTCACTCCTTTTTGGAGATCTCCTCTAAATCTTTAAGTTTTTAAGCTGTCACTTGGATACACGAAGCTTGAGTTCCCTCTATATGTTATCTATGGGATTAAGGTCCGGAGACTGGCTACTCCACTCCATGACCTTACTATGCTTCTTCTTGAACCATTCCTTTGTTGCCTTGGTCATATGCTTAGGGTTGTTGTCTTGCTGGAAGACCCACCCTTA
>JAAGVU020000092.1:23142896-23164756 GCA_011763525.2 Mormyrus iriodes | reverse complement strand
GTACCTGCACCTGGTACTGAATAACAAGGGGAGTACCTGCACCTGGTACTGAATAACAAGGGGTGTACCTGCACCTGGTACTGAATAACAAGGGGTGCACCTGCACCTGATACTGAATAACAAGGGGTGTACCTGCACCTGGTACTGAATAACAAGGGGTGTACCTACACCTGGTACTGAATAACAAGGGGTGTACCGGCACCTGGTACTGAATAACAAGGGGTGTACCTGCACCTGATACTGAATAACAAGGGGTGTACCGGCACCTGGTACTGAATAACACGAGGAGTACCTGTGCCAGGTTCTCCCCACTTCAAGCATGGTGCAGAGTGTTAAAAGGATAGAAAAAACTCGGGATTTCCTCCTGGATGTTGCTTGTAAATGTTATATGAACCATACCATGTTACTGTGTTTCCCATAGTTCCGTTTATGTTTTTAACAAAGTGAAGCACAATTGTGAAATTTGACATAAGCAGCTTTAGTGGATTTGTTTCAGCTGTTGTACTTTATTGGCATACTCTCTTAAACTACATCTCCTGTCATAAACTTTCGTAAGCCTAAAACACTCTTAAATTGTTGCAATATATTCACAGAATAGCCCCTAGTGCAGGGCTATTCAAATCATGGTCCTCAAGGTCCAAGCACTGCTGGTTTTCCATCCTTCCTTTATTTGTGAGCCGGGTGTGAAGCCTCATTGGCCAATCAGAATCAGTAATTATTATACTAAGTAGCTGAGAGAACTGAAAACAAGGCCTGGATTTGGAATGGAGGGTCAGATTTGAAGTGCCATGCCCTAGTACATTTTCTGGTAAATAATCCATTTCTATCCAGATTATAATTCTAAGAATCTCAGAGTTATTTATGAGTACAGTACAATAAAATATGTCCACATTATGCCAAACAATGTGTACTGCATTCAAAGTTGGTGAAGTTACTCACAAAAGAAATCCATTAGAGACAGAGGTGGAAGGTTCAGGTCCAGAAAGTACAAATCCAAACCAAGGTTTTGTTTCAACCAACCAGTTGAGCATAAAGAGTCACAGTCACAGAGTATGCAACTGGCTGGTTAAAACAGAACTTTGGTCTGGATTTGTACTTTCTGGATCTTAACTTTCCATCTCCCGCTAATGGATTACTTTTGTGAGTAACTTCCCTAACACTGACTGTGGTTTAGCTAATTCGTCCGCTCACTTCAAATAATAATTCGTCTTAATCGTTAGTCTTAATGGCGTAACGGAAAAGCTGCGCCGTTGATAACCGTAATTGCAGCCGCTAGCGCGACACCCAATCAGTCTTATTATTCCAAATATCTTATTTGATATGATAGAGTATTAAGCGTCTGCGTCTTCGGGGATCCTGCTATTTCTGTCTTTCACTAGTTTCCCGCCGGAATGACGTCAGTACAAAGTTATTTTCATGAATGGAAGGGGCGGTCACAAGGAGCTGGTGACGTGAGTGCTTGCGGAAGCATAGAGTGGAATGTCGATACATTGTTGTTTTTTAGTTATTTTGGATTACAGATAGATTTCACTTCGATTGCAGCAGGATGTCTCTCGGTTGAACCAAACACCACCATTTAATTGGCTATATTGCAAGGCCGATAAATTTCGGGCAACGAGCGAATTACAAGGTAGTGTATTTTTTTCTCCTCTAAAAATATCTGTCGAAATTCCTCTTTTAGTAGCTGGTGTTTACACTATGACGACAAGTATTTCTGAAACCGGCGCTGTCGAGTTATCCGTAACAAGTGAAGGGATAAAATCATTTATTCAACTTTTATATGAGAAATGAAGTAGGATGAAAGATGATTTTGGGAGTCCGCGAGTTGTGTTTTAATTACAGAAATACTGGAGCAAAGTCGGGAACACGTGTTCGCAGTGAAGTGAAATCTCAGCGTCAGTCGCCAAGTTGCTTTAGGAAAAGCACAATTCACGTTTTCTGCAAGCTTTTGTTGATAGTTTGGATAACCGGAGTCGGTGTTTCTTGCGGTAGATTACATTTAAGATATCAAGTTACAGAAGTGCGTTATATGCTAATTGAAAGGCTTCCGTTTGCAGTTTGAACAGTTGAGGGATCCCTGAAATGGGAGGCGTGGTAATAAACTCCCTAAAGGGGGAAAAGAAACTGCTTGAAAAAGAGAATTTATGGAAACGCACTTCAGCGCATTTTAGCAGTGTAGCGTTATTTTTCACCTGCTACGGCTCGTTATGTTGGCTTGGTATGTTTTCCTTTCTGTTTTTAAATTCAAAGTACCATACTGACTTGTTCTTAAGATTATTTGATTTGAGTGATTACACGATTAGTTTTGTTTTAAACTAAATGCATTAAAAAACTGTTTTAGTACTGTAGAATCGTAATTGTGAGTGAACTAATTATCATTACAATTCGGACTCGCTACAATGAACTTGAATTGACATTTGTTGTTGTCGTGGTTTCGCCGCCGTAAAAATATGTGACATTCGGTCGGTCTCCAATGTGTGTGTAATGCGAATCTGAAGGTGTGTTTCAATCTGCTGAGTCCAGCTCGGGAATGACAATACACTGATTATTGTAAAATCTGTATATTGCTGAATATGTAATGGGAACACTGTCGAAATTATATGTATTTAACAAATACCATGTTATCATTTACGAATTTAAGGAATTTATTCACAGTTTCTCAGTCAAAATAGTTTATTCTACTTGGAATATTTTGGACTTCTTTTACCACTGAGGAGCCACACCCTGTTATTTAGGAAAGGTGAGTCATGGATGGGTATTATGATTCATTTCCACTTTGGCAAATGTCACAATTGTCTTTCGCTTTGTTATAGGAATAAATGGGACTATGTGAAACAAAGTAACATGGCATAGTTCATAGGTTTACAAGCAACGTTCAGCGGGAAAGCGTATGGACTGTGTCAGAAGTCTGCGAGCATTAATGGCGTGGTGAACAGATTTAGGGCTATTTGTATGTGGGTCAAGACACAGAAGTGTGAAGGCTTAAAGTTCTTGACCACTGACCTTGAATAAACTGTAGAGGTGTCGTATTCGCAACTTGGACATCCTCGCCCGTTTTAGCATCGCAGGAAAATTTAAGTCATACAAGTGGTGCAACCAGAAACTAATTTTGTCCGCAAACCGCTTGAAGTGCATCATTTTGGCAATTATTTATGTAGCACAAAAAATTTATGTCATACATAAATTTTCCACATTATGGTATACATTACTACATCACATCCTCTTCGTGTTTACTGCACGCCCCTTACAAGTCAGGGAGTTAAAGGTCTGGCATGGCTTTTTATTAGTATTTCAAAGGGGAACTTTATTGTCAGTAAAATAGTCAAACGTTGTTAGGTGAGGGATTGGTGAGCTGGTTCTGTGTTTGGCGGTCGGTGACTGCTTTGGTTTGACTGCATGGGATCCGCGTGTCCCCTCAGCTGTCCTCCCCCGCAAGGTGTCCCAAGCCCTCCCCAGGAAAGTCCACGCGCGCGCAGCCTCTTTGTCACGCGCTCCTTGGTGCTAGATGCATGCTTCGCGCAGCACGGTGGCCGGAGCCTTCTCGGTAAACGGGTATCTCACGGAAGCTCTTATTTTCCGCTTTGCCCCGCACTTCTTGAATATGTACCAAAAAATGGGCAAGCTCTTCTGCAGTTACACGCTCCAAATTTCTCAATTTTTCAAGAAAATAATAAATCCAGAGCGGTATTTTTGTCGGTCCTAGCAATTCCCCCGAAGAGCATAAGAAATGCTAGAAATAACTTGGAATAACTTCTGGGATGACTGCTAAGGTTAAAAAAGTCTAATTTTCGATCTTCCTGTAGTATGAGCCCATTCGTTACTTCTATTTTTTCATTGTCTTATTCCATAATAAATAGTCTTGCACACGTTAAACGTCTCATCACACCTGACACATTCATCAGTGTGAAATGGGGAAGTCTGTGTCGTTATTCATTTATTTAATTTTTATGGGCAACGTAGTAAAACATAATCAAATAATTCTGAAGCTGTCAGCTATGAGATTATATATTTGTGCATGAATGCGTTACTTGTTTGCGTTCTTGTAATTCCATTTGGCTAACGTTCGGTAAATGCCTTAAAGGACGTTTACTTTGAAGTTAAATCTGACGTGGTTCTTGAATTTGTATCAAAAATCCATCTTATCCAGAATTTTTAAATTGTTATAATTACCTTAATTTTTATTGTTTTCTATGAATATAGCCTTAGTTCCAGGTATGGTATTAAAACTTGAACCAAAAATAGTTACTTGTTTGCCTTTGGTGTTTCCCCTGGATTACTGCTGCACTCCTCACTTAGTGGGCTGAGTAGAATGCAGCCAAATCCATGACGCTGTGATTTGGAAACATGTGGATACCCTTTAGAGAAGGATATGCTGTAATATATACTTTTAAGTCATGCTGTTGCAGATTATTGCTCTCAGTCTAACTGCAGAGTAGTTCTGTCCTCATCCCTTATCGTATACAAAACTTTGGAATATCCCCCCCCCCCCCATTCTTGACATATTTTGAATTCTAGTACCCTGCTTGGAAAGGAGAGGTATTCCTGCCCTTCTCCCGGCCGCAAAGTTCCTGTAGCCATGCCAAGTAATTTCCCACAGATCGCTGGACCTTTCCTTCCGTCCAGCTGAATAACAGGACTCTCCAGGATACGTTAGCTAAGAGGGTGTGATCCCTTGTCTCTGGTCCCGGCTCCTAGCAGTAAACAGCATGACTCATAGCAATGCTATGTTCTCCCTTTACATAATATTTCATCAAATGTGCTGCGCTGCTGTGCGAGCACAGCTGTAAACAGTGGGGAAAAAAGGCTTCTCTGCCTCCCTGCAAGGATATGAAAGCCACACAGTGATTAGAAAAAAGTTTAGGCATTCACAAAACGGAAATTAGCAGCTGCGGCGAGACCAGCACACTGTTCCTGTGATCTCTGCTGAGTGGCGTGTTTGAGCTGAAGGAAAAGAGATGGGGGGGGGGGGGGGACAGAAGCCGTCAAGCAGGTTCCTGATTCAGTGCTGTGAGGTAAGCCTTTGTACACATTCTACATAAACTGGCTGTTTCAGTAACTTTGTTCATTGTAATTAAGCTGTTTGGATGTGTAAAGAAACAAGCTTTGGGGAACCATGCTTTGGATATTGAAAGCTTTGTATGTTGTGGTTCAGGAAGTCATAGTCACTACTCACAAGTATCATTTTGCCAGAAATTTATTTTTGTACATTAAGCTGGCTGATGAAATTGGCAGTTAACCAACTAGGCAAGTTCACTGTTGATGTGAGGTGAACTGCATCTATTATTGAGGAAGAGAATTCTGGCAGATGATAAACTCAGAGGAGTAGATCTTTCACTTCTGTCTTAGTCTGGAGTTGCAGTCTGTGTGGTAAGAGGAGAATTTACCTTCTAAACTCAAACCACACATGTGCTCAGCCAACATTCCCATGAAAATTTTCTTGGCTATTTTAATATTTGTCTTGATAGTACTGATAATACAAAGAGAGATTTTCACTTTCTCATTTTTTTTATTACAAATTTTAGTTTGTGGAATTTCTGAATTGAAATAAATAGACAATAGTTTTGCATTGCAATAAGATTACAGCTTTTGGCACTTAAAATGCATAAACATGTTAAAAAGAAATACGCCTAACGAGGATCCAAGGCGTAAAAATCGTTCTGTTGAAATGTACAGTTCTTAATTCCTGGTAGATGTTTTCATCTCTTGTTCATTTTTATTTGAAGATGAATTCCTGCAATTTCTCAACATTTACAATCTGTGTGTAAATCGTGTATGGAAGCCCACAGGCAGCGGTGAGCGAGGATGGGCGACAGACCCATTTGATTGTGGGCTGTTGCTCCCTTTCCAGCTTCCCGGTGAAGGTTAGGAGCGAATGACTCAGAGGAACGCTATGTCACAGCGCTGGAGTCTGCTGCCGTGCGGTCTGCCGCGTGTGGGCAGAAGGCTCCCCCGTTCTTGGGCTGACTTTGCATGCCTGTTTTTTTTTTTTGGCATCAGGAGCATTGTGTATCAGAGATCCCCGATGGCCCAGTGGTTTCCAAGTTGCAAAGTTTGTTATGGTAATCTAGTGGATGAATGTTTTCCATCTCCCCCATTTTGCAGTGTAATACATTCTTTGGATTTTAGTTACGATTGGAATTTGGCTAAATGTTAGAAGGCCTTGAGTTCACACTGTAAATCACACTGACAGCTTCAAGGATGCTTGCCTCTTAAGCATGTTACAGTCTGTCTGATCTCTGTTTAGATTTGTACAGCTTGCATAATTTGGCTAACTATTGGTATCACATGACAAGCTGAACACCGCTATTCCTCCAATATTCGTGCCAGTATCTTTTTTGCCGGCACAGAAATGGTGTATACAGTCATGACTTTTCCCTGACAGATAGACTTACATATGAATTGTTTGCATAATGTTTTCGAAAAACTGGGGTTGTGGTTCCACGTAGTGGAACATGCGCTTCATGAATGTTTTTATATGAAGATATCAGGGATTCTCTAAGCTATTTAATGCAGTTCTTTCATTTCAAGTAATTAATTCCTAAACCAGGGAGACACATTTTCTCACGCATTAATTTCTTTTATAGCATAATTATGCAGTTAAGTCAAATGTCTTATGCATTGTTAAATATATATAAAAATTATATTTATATATAAATAAGTATTTATAGGCTATACGCATGTTTGCATATTTGCAAAATATATTATAAAGCAATGCTCTCCCTTTAAATGGAGATGCTGAGTGTGTGGTATTTGAGTTTGTGCTACGGAATGTTCTTTGTGAAGAGAGAAGCACTTTGGCTCCTCCTGACACAGCACTCACCCCACGGCAAGATGCCGTAAAGGCCTCCTACAGTTTGCTCGCAGTGTGCAATAATCATTTTGCCGATTTAAACCAGAACTAGATGATCGCCGATCTTCCTGTTTTTTTCACATCTCATTGTTGCTTTCTAAATACACAATAACAGAAACTACTCAATTAAAAGACCACAATGGCTGAGTCTACCATTGTCTTTGTGCATGTAATTAATCTGGATTTCATCTTTCCTATAATGACAAAATCAGCTTATATATGGACATTTTCCAGACCAAGACCGATTTTGTATATTTTTTTTTGTGATTTCAATTAAAAAGAATTTAGCTCTCCTGCACTGACTAGCAGCCTAAACCGACAGGTGGCCGGATAGCCGACGGTAACCAGTGTGTCAGATAGGAAAGCACCCCCCTCCCTCAGCTTGGTGGCAGTAAGGTGCGCATTCCTGAGAAATCCAGCCAGCGCCGGAATGGCGGTGGATACCGGCCACGCTGCTTATGTGGCAAATACTTTTTGTCTTGTCCTTTTTTTCTGTAGTAAACTGAAATTAATAAAAAAAAGAACTTTGTACAGAAAGTCCTAAGAGGAATGCCCCACTTAACATGGTATTTATAATAATTATTTATTTTTTTTCTGTAGTCAAAGTGTTGTTTGCAAAACGTGTCAGTCTGTTGGGCTAAATATAACCAGGAAAGTTAAATAAAGAAACGTGAAGCGCTCTTGCATAGCGTGCTGGGTAATAGGATCTCGCTGGCAGTCCTAAATCTGATAAAGAGCATTGTCTCACAGAAATGGCATGTAATGCACACAGTGCACTTCATGCAGATTTTGCCCATGTTATTAAAAGTGTGAGTTATTCGAAACACTCAATTCTTTTATAAATTGTCACTCGTTTGTGTGTTACAACAACTGGCCTTTACTCCAAAAATCATTGTTTTCTATGAAATGTCTGCTTTTGGTGGGGTATTTTTTCCATTTGCATATATGAAAACGCATGAAGAACATAACAATCTGGCCAGACTGTAAGGTTGGCATGCTGGAAGGAGTATACGTTTGTTTGTTGTCACAACATGTGAAAGCAAGCATTTGTGTATGTTCATTCTGTGTGGCTTGTGTGCTTTCGTGTTGAGCGGGCTGTCTGCCCCGTTTGTAATGTGCCTTTTGGATCATCTCAATTCTTTCAACTGAAGGGCGCTAATGCATACCACGTGTGTGGCCATGTTATGAATGAGCCTGTTTACTCTTCGCCCACCCATGTGACTGATTTTCCAGCACTGATTTGATGTTGTTTCTTGGTGGTGGTTGGAGTGGGGGTGGGCTGATTCTCTCTGCTGGATATTTCCATGACAACAGGCGAGGGACAACAACGGAGCTCTGTGAAGGTCTTGTGTGGACGGTGGCATCCGCAAGCCAATGCTGACGGCAGCTTTTCCTTCCTGAGACCCTGTGCCGATGCTTTTCATGGTGTGGCCGGTCCCAAAGGCTTAGGCTTCAGAAGTTGATGATACTTCCAGGAACTGACATCCGCAAATACGGAACAGGGCCACCAATCCTATTTTTGAAAACCGCGACCATTCTTTGTTAAAGTTGCGACATATTTTCTTCTCAAAGCAGTTTTGTGGATCCAAAAAAAAAGAACACAGTTGGCTGTAAACACGGCCAGCGGTGGCTTGTGCTCCTATACCGCTTACACGTGGTTTCTTTCTTTTATCTGCCATCTTGTAGAAAACGGATAGATGGCAGGCCTTCCAGAGTAACTGACCAGCACTGACGCAATTATTGTAATGTAGGCCAAGCGAATGAATGATGACACACTGGAATTTTCGGGGAATTTAAATGAAGTGCTTTCACTTCGTTTGCCAGTGTTATATTATCCCATTATCCCAAATATATCCCAATGTAATATTATGCTAGTTTTTAATACTTTATTTGATTTTTGTCTTTTCAGTTACATTTCTGAGGGATTCTGGACAGCTGGATGCACGCAGGGTATGACGACGCATTTTAAAGCTTTAAAGGTAAACGCAGGCCTATCAGTATGAGGCGCAATGTTGAAAACACAGCAGCACCTGTCTCCTGCGTCCCCTTACAAGCATATCCAAGGGCCTTTGCTGATGCCCCCTTGCGTGTTGCCATTCCCCCCTCCCCGCTCCTCCAGGTAAAAACGGAGGCGGAGGAGAATGCGGCTGCCCTCAGCGATGACGAGCTGGTGGCCATGTCGGTGCGGGAGCTGAACCAGCACCTGCGGGGACTGACCAAGGAGGACATGGTGCGGCTGAAGCAGCGGCGGCGCACGCTGAAGAACCGCGGCTACGCCGCCAGCTGCCGCATCAAGCGCGTCACACAGAAGGAGGAGCTGGAACGGCAGAAGGCGGAGCTGCAGCGCGAGGTGGACAAGCTGGCTCGCGAGAATGCCAGCATGCGGCTGGAGCTGGAAGCACTGCGCTCCAAGTACGAGACCCTGCAGTGCTTCGCCCGGACGGTCACCTGCAGCCAGCTCTCGCCCAGCAAAGTGGCTACCACCAGCGTCATAACTATTGTCAAGTCCACCAATCACAGCGTTGTCTCCGCCCCTTTCTCCACCCCCTCTTAGTGAGAGGCGGGGATGGACCCTTTTTCCACAATTCCTGCCAGTCTGATGCATATATCATTTAAATAGTCCCGTGACGATTCTGATATTGTCACAGACTATAGCTATTCCCTATTCCCCAAATAATCCGTACCGCCTGTGCTGATTTAATGTCATCGCAAGTTGAGCTATAAATTCGTCGCAACAGTAGGCCAAGGCAGACCCTGAGTATATACAGTCGTTTTAAATATGGCCTGGAATCAAGATGTCGAGAGAAGCAGAATCAATCTAAAGTATAATTAGGTTTTTTTTTTTTGCATGCCTTGGTTGTATTCCTGAGGTAATGCAAACAAGACATGAAACATGCACCGTGTCTTTTGTGGCGTGTCTGTGACACATCAGATGACTGTGAGGGTTTTTATGATCACAGAGATGACTGCTCCTCAGAGAGCTGCATTTCTGCAAAGAACTTGAAATGACTAAGAATTGAAACTGAAGTGGATGGATACAGACCAGTTTTTGTACAGTCTTTTTTTCATGTAATGCCTGAAAAATTTCCTATTTTGTCAGGTTTGAGATTGTGGCTTTTATACATTCCACAGCGACGTAAAGATAATGCCAACCTTTTAATGCCCTTTCATCAAATATATGATTAGGTGTTTAGATGGATTCCAAGCCACATTTAAAACCTCATTTAGATATGCCAGTCAACATCGCCGATTCATAAAATGTGAAACTATTGCACATAACCTGGTATTCAAAGGCAGGCATGATACCTGAGCTGTCCATTTATATCAGGTATATTACATATGTTCCAAACATGTAGATTTTTTTTTTTTTTTATCCATTTACTCGTCATACAAGCCATGAAAAAACCAAAATCAATGGTGAAATGTGATAATATACATTGAACTAAATGAAAGCACAGGGTGTTTTTGTGTGTACATAGTCAGAGGGAGTACCTCGGTGAGAAGTAGGACCTGACGAAATTCTGAAAATTTAGATACAAGCTGTTATAGCGGGAAGGAACATGGCTAATTTATAGAACATATATGTAGTGTGTTTGTGTATATATATAATATATTTGGAACAGTATAGATTTTTGTAGTTACGTTTCTCCTGAGCTGTTAATGTTGTATTGTTAGGTAATCCATATTGGATGTGGGAGGTTTCATTATTAAAAAAAAATATTCAGTTGTGGGGTAGACATTACAGGCATAAAAAGCTAACTTTTTAGTTTTGCGAAATGAAAACTGGCTGTAATTACAGGCAGTGTCTCTTATTTGGGAACCTGTCACCCTTTTGATGTTGTTCCCACTGCTCGGTCTCCTGAAAGCATCACTGCTATTGTGAGTCAAAAGCACATGATGGTTTTAGACATGAACATTTGGGGAAAAGGGAGGGGGATTACCAATGGGCTTAACAGAAACCGAATCTTTGTTGCTCCCTGTCAGTGTGGGTATATTGGATGATGCAATTTGATATGTGGGATCCATTGCCCAAGCTTGTTCGCCTCCCAGTGATGTCATACTTGGGGATTATGGGAGTCTCACAGCATTAGTGTTTCCTTGTACCCAGTGGAGATGACTGCACTTCCCTCCTTGGTCAGATGATAGTAAGGAATGGGCCATTTTGCTGCTGTATAGCCCAATGCATTACTCATGAGTCTCCTTGCTCTTGTATAATATGTGTTTTCATGGTATTTTCCTTTAAATATTTGGTCATTATCATCCTGTACTTTGCTGTATATTAAGTTAATTCTGTAATGTATGAAATAGCAGTCACTGTTCCAATTTCAGATTTCTTTCAGATTTATGTTTTGTAGAGTTTGACATATTGGGGTTAAAAGTACATTCGTCGCACATGAGTTTTACAGTTTCATGAATGCAGTAATGTACCTGACACAAACTGGAGTGTTTATATGAAATACAATCCAATATATTCCCCATTTCTATCAATAATGAGGTCTAGTTAGTCATGGAATTATCCGCAATCTACCCAGCAGCTAGAAGGCTTTAAACAATAGGCAAATTATTGTTACAGGTGTTGCGAATGACCAGTCTGCTATCTGAGGAGAAAAAGTGCTTTTTCTTGTCTTTCCAGCACTTATTTTCCTGTAAGTGAACAAAATTCCGAGTTAAGCTCACCCCTTAAAACAAAAGCATTTAACATAAAAAGCATTTACTTTTTGTGCAGCTATTTTGTAACTGTTCCATAATGGTTCGTCAGCCATACGATCAGTATAAAATACTGTAATTCTTTCCTGTTGGAATCTAATAGAGAAATAATTTTGTCTTGACAGAATTTGCATTAACTAAATGATGGTGTCTTACTTTTCTTTACTGACACCTTGTGGTGAGCTCATGTCTCTAAGACGTAGTATAAAGCAAACTGGATCAAATTTATTTAACGCTGCTCGTTCTTTTTTTTCTTTTTTTTGTCCCATTTTAGCTTCCACAGGATTGTGTACTTGTCTGCCTCTAGTTCTCCAATGGCCAGGTACTCACCCTGAATCATGGGCCAATTGGTCACACTAGTGACAGCTAACAGAATGGGCGTTTTCTGATTTTAGAACTCAAATCAGTTATTGCAAAGAAGCTAGAAATGAATGGGAGTGCTGCACGGGGGGGCAAATATAACTTTCCTTTTCTGCCCTGATCTTGAGTATGTGTACTGTATTTTAATTTTATGATTTTTTAAAATTTGTTTTTACTTTCATTTGTATTAGAATAAGCAACATGATTGAATGCAGTTTGTCAGTGTATGAAAACTGAGAACATTCTGTCTTCATACTTTATGGTCTATTTCCTGATAGCAGTCGCTGTAAAATTATTCAATGTTTTCAATATATAACAGTTTCTGAGTTATACTCTTTCTGCTTGCTCTGAACACCAGTCAAGCTTTTTGCCATACACACACACAAACAGATAATCCCAGTTAATTTGTGTGGTGCATAATTTGCACTGAATGCATTAAAAATGAGACATGAAGTATGCTGCTTAGAAACACTTTGGACACGTCATTATACAAAGAATTTTTAAAAATGTGCTTAACAAATGTTAATGTGTCCTAGTATGGTATGTGTGGAATTTTTAAGATTTTGAGGATGGACGTGGTTTGGTTCTCTTATGTTGGATACACACTTTGATGTTTTTTTTTTTTGGAGCTGTGAGCTACACATGGTGCAGTGATGCATACTGCAGTATGACTGGCATCAACCAAACAACTTTAATCACAAGTAAACTATCTTACAGAAACTATGGTCTTTGCATCATAATTCAGTTTATTTGCATTTTATAGTTATTCAGAGTTGTTTCCACTTATCTAAATTATTGGATTTCATTTACATTCTAGTTTGATGGCTGTACTCTGTGTGTGTGAGTGTGTGTGTATATATATATATATATATATAAAGAAAAAATATTTTCTGAAACTTTTTTTTTTTCCATACTCTGACTGAAAATATTATTTATTGCTGTAAATAAGAGTCCTTTGTGCCTGTTTTGTACTTAGGTGCTGAAAATAAAGCATTTTCTCATTAAAAACATAGTTTGATCTTTTGATATATTAACAATTATAATATATCCATCCATCTTCTAATCACTTACCACATTCAAGGTCAGCTGGAGACTCTCCCCCTGGGCAGTAAAAGGCTGGCGTTCACCCTGGACATGATGCATAATCCACCCAAGGCACATCTATGTACAGTCATATTCTATGGGAATTTTTTTTGAGACACCAGTTTATCTAACTGAACGTCCTTGAGCTGCAGAACTGAAGAACAACATCTGAAAGAAACCCATGTGACACCCGGAGAGCATGCAAACTTCAGCCCCAGACCAATAATATTTGAACCCCCAACCCTGGAGGTGCTACCTGCTGAAATACCATGCCCCCTCCCCCAGATGATAAATAAAACAAAACAAAAAAATGAGCTATAGAAAAGTTAATCCTTACTATCATTAGTGGAAAGAGCAATAAAAGTATCAATTCGGTATGGAGAGGTCACCCATTCCACTTTTTGCTGATTCATATTTATATGATGTCAGGGACTTAATTTAGCTTTAGCTGTTCCAAAACTTCTTAAGTTGGGCAACCAGTCATAAGAAACTGTGATGGTGACTTTTTATCAGCTGGTAGGTGGGAAGCAAGAATGAGTCACACACTCAGCCTTTCTGATCTCCCCCGCTTTATCAGACAACTTCATGACCCTGACACGGCACCAATAAGGTCACATTTTTCACTGGCCGCATGAGATCCCAGTCATGGCTAATGGAAATACCTTTTCAGATATCATCGTGACAGATGTCAGTGTTATTTTGCAGTTTCACTTCCATTAAATGTACTTCTCCTAGCCTCTTCACCTCAGCTGGACTGACAAAAATACTTTGTGAGTAAATCGGGATTTTTTTTATGTTAGTATTGTATCTTGGATGCTTGGCACATCACACTTAAGTTAGTAGAAGATGTTTCAGTAGTATTCTGTAGTTCCAAAATATTTCACACATGCTGCATGTGTAGAATTCCTCTTCTGTGGGGAGGAAGAGGAAAGGCACATTGACATGGACACCAGCTGACTTGATATGTAAATCTGATTCCACTCAATTATTTCATCTGCTGAAGAAAATGGTCCATTTAATATTTTATCTGCACTTTATGGCATTCTCCCCAAGCAAAGCACCACAGTATTGTATTTCCATAATGAATATTAAAATATCCTTTATTATTATATTAAACGTCAATATTATTATTAATTATTATTATTATTATTATTATTATTATTATTATTAAATGTATTTCATCATTTTTATTTAATTACAGTTTGTAAAAGATTAAACTGACTAAGTAATTAAGGTTTTTAAAAGATCAGACTAATTTAGTAAGAAAGGCTGGGCCCAAAACATGCATAAAGACTGTCAAAAACATCAGATGATATGTATATATACACACACACACACACACACATATATATATATATATATATATATATATATATATATAAATAATCAGAGATGTCATGACTATGATTTTTTTAAACCAATAACATTAAATACAGTTTCAATATTAATATAATGATATATTAAATATCCACGTTGATAATTCTAATGTAACAGTTTATGGTTGAAGTATATGCATTTTTGTATTGGTAAAATTTTAAGTTGCCAGTGAAGAACGGCAGCAGGTATTGTTATATTAGTGATACGAAAAAAACAATAAGTGCACTGACCGACTGAGATAATTCACAGCCTTCATAATTCAGCCTTCAGTGTAGTAACTCACTCTCCACTAGAGGGAGACATTGACTGTTGTTCGACTGCGCTAAACTAGTTGAAGGTGGCAAAGTTGAATTTTCTACCACCAGACAAGAACATAGAATACAGACTAAAAAGAAACACTCAACAGTAAATGTATTTGTAGCATCATTATATAATTTTGCAATTATAACATAAACTAACATAAATATAAATTAAAACATAAAAGAAATCAATGCACTTCAATTTAATGTTGAATTTATACAACAGCCTTACTTTCAGCTTAGTGAATTGGCATTGGGTTGGATATTTTTTCTTTCATGACATTATATCCATCCATCCATCCACTAACCAAGACCCAATCCTACGATGCAAAGGACATGAAGCAAGATACACCCTTGAAGTGATACCTGTACATCACAGGACACCAACATACACATTATTGAAACCAGGCCCGGTTCTAGACTGTATCAAATGGGGGAGCAATAGGAGGTGTTGGCGGGTTGCGTCTTTGGCTTTAGTAGGGCGTGTGGAGCATTGCCCCTGCCTAGAACCGGCCCTGATTGAAGCACTAATATAATATTGATATAAATAAAGATATCACAGTTAAAGTTAAAAAAATATATAAAAACACCTCAACACAGAAATATACTTGGTAGGACTTGGTTTACAGCCTACGTTAATACAACTTTTTAGAATGTTAGCCTTAGCGATAATAGAACTGGATAAAATGCAGTACAGAACAGCCGCCAGGCGGCAGTGTTGACTCATCTTTCTGTGCTCTTTCTCTTGCGCTCCATCTCTGTTTCGCCTGGCTCCCCACATTCTCCTCACGTAAAGGCAGCACGAGCGGCTGTAAGTGCACAGCACCTCCTGACGGGAGGCGGCTGTTTGCGGCAGCCACCGCACATTCTCTGTTGTGTTAAATTACATGTTACACTACGTTACCAACAATCGGGCAATCAGGACCTTAAATAAGTAGTGTCACAACACGGCAGATTGGCGGCGCTCTGATTGGATCGTCGCGCTGACTCGGGTTTGAGTGCGGACTCGTCCTGATTGTAACATCGCCCCAGATGCACTTATGTTCAGTGGCTGAACTCCGAACCGTCATCGCGGAGCCGGTTATTACGTGCAACCGGTATTTAAGCTGTCACTTCACGCATCGTCTTCTACTGCTCTTTGTCTACACTTTAATGAAACATAATAGACGTGTATGGATGTGTAAACAGGAGATCAGACGTGCATGCCATACACCACATCCAATAGAAAGATTGCTGTAAGTAGTAACTCATAAATGCTTAATATTTTCACTAAACGTTTTTAATAATAAGCGGGCATCTAATAGCTATGCCTTTATTCATAGGTGCTGATGAACTACCTTCATACTGTTTGAGAAATTGATTGAACGGTGGAACTTTAGTGAATAATAGTATAGCTCATATTTCCAAAGTGCTGATTATCATTTTAGAATGTTAGCAACATTTTTAAATGCTTTTTTTAAACAGCCACGATAAAATTGTTGGCATTTTATTACCAACGAAATCCAATAAAGTATTAATAAGTAGTAAATAATATATAAAAAGCAATAGAATTGGTCGCTGAGTGTGAACCCTAGGCCAATTTTAAAATGGCTGAAGTAGTTTGCACCCCTGCTGAATACGCTTTATATTTCATAGCATTTTATTTACAGCAGCACTGAGATACCCTGACAAACAGTTAGCGATGTTTTTTTCAGTGTGTCTCCTTCGAGCGGTGAACAAAATTGATAGAGTAGAATGACTTTTAATTTTAGGTTTGTTCTCATAAATCTAGGCCATTAAATGTCCCGTTTACTTCAGTTTTTCTTTTACACAACCCTGGTGGCCTGAGTGTCGTGATCCAAAGGCGAGGGAAGGCGGAGAGAACCCCAGATGGCAACCACAAATGGGAAATACCCCCGAAGGGGAATTTATTAGTACAATATATGGAATAGGGCAGATCCTTATGCAGACCTGCTGAGAATTGGGGCAACGACAGGTAACAATGACAGAACTGGGGAACACAGTACTGGGAAGACTAACGAAGGACTGACACGATTCAGGTGTTGATGATTAATAAAGTTAGGGTTGGGGATAATGGGCAGAACACAGCTGGGGAGAATTAAGAGGGTTCCAGGGGTCCAGCAGCGACCCCTGTTGGCTATACAGGGTGATAGACATGCCCGGTAGTAACACTGAGATCTGAAAACCATTCTTTGGTTAAAGCAACGCTGCACTCGAGGACCCACCAGCTGTCAAAATACCTCACAGTTACAGTTCAAGCTGTGTGTCTGTTTGTGCAGTCAGGCATTTGTTTAGGGCCAAGGTTGCCAGAACTCTGAACATTCAGACAGATAACCAACAAAGTGTTCATATGTTTGTACCTACAGTGTGTATCTATCTATCTATCTATCTATCTACAACTTTTTAGAATGTTAGCCTTAGCGATAATAGAACTGGATAAATATATGTGTATATGTGTGTGTGTGTGTGTTTCTATACTTTTATATATGACTGAAAATGTAGTGTAATGGACAAGAACAAAGCACCTGCTGTATATGCCTGTGTCAGCTTCTCTAATTTTTGCAGTAGCCCATGTTTGAAAATGAATTGGTCCTCCACTGAGGGCACACCAACCACTGATCTAGGCGTCTCAATATAATATTTCGTAGAACTTGCTCCTTCTGTGGGTCATCCAATCAGAGAGATATTCTGACACATGTTACAGAATTCCGATCTGGTGCATCCACGTGTGATTTCCAGAGGTTGCATCACTACTGGTAATTGGCAAGGGGTCAGCAATACCCGATGCATAAACAGATTAAATGAAGGTGAGCAGATCATGAGAGCTTAGCAGAAAGAGAAAGTGTGTTTGTAGTGCTCTAATTAATAAGTTAAAAATATGTACACATACCAGGGGAGTTAATATTTAAAACGTTCTGCAGAAAACCATAAATATATGCTATAAGTCTAAATACATAAATACTGTGATATAAACATCCACTTAATATAACATAAACATCCACCTAAACGGCATGCGTCCTGTGGGAGGACAGCAGTGTACCTACAGGAATAGAAACTCCACGTATAGAACAAAGGGTGGGAATCGAATCCTCAGCCATGAATGTGTGAGGCCACCGATCCATCGTATAACTATTTTCTAAACATTTTTCTGTAGTCTTAGCACTAATACTCCTGCAAATAATACTATCAGTAATATTAGTAATAAGTACATTACACAGTTTAATACAGTCGTCTCTTGGTATCTGTGGGGGGTTGGTTCTAGGAGCCCCTGTGGATACCAAAATCCACAGATACTCAAGTCCCTTATATTAAATGGTGTAGTACTTGCACACATCCCCCCACATGCCTTAAATCATCTCTAAATTACTTATAATACCAAAAACAATGTAAATGCAATGTAAATAGTGTATACTGTAGTGATGGCCAAATGAAGCTTCAAAAACCACTTGCGGTATTTTCTGACCCCACTAGATGGTACTGTCTGTTTAAAAAAAAGGGCTCAAAACATAACCCGAAGCAAACCAAGAGCGCCATCTAGTGGGGTCAAAAAATACAGCAAATGGTTCATGCGGCTTCATTTGGCCATCACTTTTTTACTGTATTGCTACAGAATAATGACAAGAAAAGAAAGTCTGCACATGTTCAGTACCGAGGCACACTACTGTAGGGCATGCCTACACATCACTTAATTCGTGTGGATTCAGCGTAGTACTTGGCATATGGAAATATGGAGGATCAACGGTATTACTAGATAATGACAAGTCAGTATTGAGTGCTGGTGATGATAGGGGAAAAGTTTCGATACCTATATGTCTTAAGTCCAGTTCTTCAGGTTTCCCGAAGGCATTGCATTGTTTACAGATCTTATTTTATTAAGTTCAAGCCAAGTGGGCTTTACTGTCATATCATCTATATGCAGGAAAACAGTGGCACAAAATAACATTCCCCCAGCACCATGGTGAAACATAAAGACACAGGGACGGTTCCAAAATGTTCAAGGGTGTATAGAGATATAAACTTTTGTGTAGTATAGATGGTTTTTTCATGTGGGGTGACAGAAAGGAGCAGGGACTATGTGACTCTGGTAGGAGATGATTTATGTGAGGATTTGATAACCAGTGACCTTAATTACTAATCACCATGGAAAAGGTAGCTTTCAGAGACGAGTTTCAATGGGAGTATACTCCAGATAAGACGCAAGGTGATTGAATTACATGCTAACCTTTCTGCTTCCCCTCTTTTTTTTTGGTTGTTGAGGTGTACAGCAGATCCTATGCGTTTCACTTTAGTCATAGGTGCCACTGGGGGGCTGTTTACACTGTTGTAACTCACGTGATTGGCTTAATAATAATTAGGAATCATTATTAATTTGTTTGGCTTTATTAAATGGTCCATGTGGGCTCAGTGAATACCAGTGTTGGTCTGATCTTGCATGATGTTCCATTGTAGATAGATTTTCTTTTCCCCTTCTGCAGTGAAATGTCATTTGATTTAAAAATAGCTTTTGAAAATGTTATGTTTTGTCCATCTATGTCATCTGATCACTATTTTTTTTCTTTACTTTGTAAATAGTCAAATAACATTGTTATAATAAAAAACTGATCATGTGCAATGCACAGACGCCTCAGTGTGCTTTTTGCAAGGAAGAAAAGGGTGGAAATGATTTTACAACAGCAGGATGTCCCTAAATCTCTGCTTGTCTTCTCACCCTCCCCAAGAGAAAGCACTGACGTCAGAGCTCAGCGGTCAGCGCTGGCTGGAAACGGAGAGTTAACAGGTAGGAAAATGTTTTCAGCTTCCTGTGGTGGCTTCAGCCAATCCTCTTCACAGCTAAGGGTCACATAAATAGAAGAAAGAGAGGGAGTACATTTGCTATACAAATATTCTTGCTCTCTGAAAGTCTGTTTGCTGGCCTGTACCAACCCATGAAGCTCCCTTCAAGCAGACATTGCAATTATCAAAGCCATAAAATTTAAGGTATTGTGTATTTCAAAGTAGTTCGTAAGCAGGATATGTAGTCAGAGAACCAGTTTGCCTTTATATGCGACCATATTCATAAAATACCACGGCCTGGAATGTTCACTACATTCATAAAATGCTTATTTCTTATTTAAAAGAAATATTTTCATTAAAAAATGTAATGAGTAGATTTATCAGGTACCATCCCTCCAAAAAACTCCCTGAGTACATTGTTAGGCCAGCACCACCCTGGCTGGCTACGTTCAAACCCTGCAATGCTTCAAGCTAGCTAACAGCGATCATTTTCGACATAATCGTCTGGGTTCTTCCATTAATTCTGAACAATTACAAGAATTGATTTTGATTGGCAGCAACTGAGCGATGGTTTTTTAATCACGTTGTTTTCCTTTTAGCTAGTGAAGGTACTCTGGAGGAAAGTCAGCCCATCATTTTTTTCCGTCTAAATGTGATCGCTAGTAAAACTATCATAGGCTCTCGTGTTTAACAGACACTGAAACTTATAAAATTGCATTTTTGTACTGCAGTGTTGGAGACGCTTCCACCTTTGAGATTACTCATCATGTTCTAAATCTTGGAACTAATGTTATTTGCTTTTATATTTTAATAATGTATGCAACAATAATTGTATTGTTTTGTGCTTAATTGTACTTGTGATATTGTGTTGTTGTTATACTGAGAAGATGGAATTAACCAGACCTATTAATTTTGTAAGCTTTAATACTATATTAAAGACATTCTAATCTACAAATATTTTTATTTATAATTACAATTTTATATTAGTAGTCCATCAATCATAATTCATTGTGGAACTCTTACTGGAAACATAACGTAGACTCACAAATTTTGACTTATGTCATAACTTGTAATAACTGATATTTATGTGAACATGAGCTGGAAGTCCTGCAGTATAAATTTACTTATGTTTCTATGGTTTATACATTAAGAAGCAGGGTTCTTAAAAAGCTCTGCTACCCGGTACTGATAATTTTTGGATGATGAATGGGGATTTTGAGTCATACAAACAGTAAACAAAAGTGACTGTAACATGCATATATGGAGATTCTTTCACTGTAATGATATACTTAAATATATGAAGTCTAAAATAATGCAAACAGGTGTTAGTTGTGCTAAATGCACTCTGCAGTTGGAAATGTGTGCATGTATGACTCCTATTACAATGAGATGGGTATTCATTTGTGCCTATTACTCTATAAAATATCCATTTTCATAGTCAATGTTCAGAAGACATAGCATTCAAGTACAATTTTCATCAGCCTTGCATTGTGAGCGTCCTCTGACTCGCAGCACACTCTTGCAGTAGCATCAAGCTGACAGCCCGCATTATGGTCTTGTGTACACTGTCGATAAGGTCTAATTTGTTTTTACAAAATTTCTGTCAGTAGACGGGAAAATAGGCTTTATCATTCCTTGGCAAGAGAGATGATTGCAAGGAGAAAAATACGCAGAGGACAAATTGTAATATTCATAGTGTATGTATTTTTTAGATCATATGAATTCCTCTCAGACCAATAATTAATGCTCCTTTAGTGAATGAAATCTGTTACAACTTGACCAACTGCTTACTTAGAGAAAATATTTGATGTGTGGTTCAGAAACAGGATTCGATGACACTTTACTTAAGGGTGGTCTCTGAAGGGCTCATGGCACCAACAAAAGTCTTTCATGACAGCCGACATATTTGGACAAAAGCATTTATATGCTCTATATATAATATATAGGTTCATTCCAACTTCTGTAGCTGTCATAAATGCTGACATTGGAAACTCCTGTGTCACACTGACATATCACCCATGTCGACTCTAATAGGTTTCTGCTGAAATAAAGTTGTGTTATAACACTTTTTTCATTGAGGTGACATAGAAGGTTATAAGACTGATGCTACACTTCAGTGTGTTAGAGTGACATAAACTGACATCATTTGTCATGTGAGGCCAGTTGTAAAACAGAAGGTGTATACTATTTAAAGGAGGGTTAGACATGGCCAAAATGAACAGCAGTTTAGCAGAGCCTGGTGGTTTGAATCTTGTCTTTGTATGTCTCCGGTTCTGTGTGTGCAGAGCTTACATGCTCTTCCTGTGTCTGTGGTGGTTTGTATCCTGTCTCTGGTTCTGTGTGTGCAGAGCTTACATGCTCTTCCTGTGTCTGTGGTGGTTTGTATCCTGTCTCTGGTTCTGTGTGTGCAG
>JAAGVU020000092.1:23121606-23134013 GCA_011763525.2 Mormyrus iriodes | reverse complement strand
ATTACTTATTATATGTATTTATGATCATAATCTTAAAGATAGAGCATGCCCATTTGTCAGCATGTTGTGCTTAGCAATATAAAATAAAGTAAAAAATGTGATCAAGGAGTTATATTTATTTGATATGAGTATTGTACATGTCATGTGGTTAAATAGCACTTGAAGGTTTTAGAATTTAACACGTAAATGAAACTGAAAAATGCATCAAAATGACTTACAGTAATAGTGACGAATATAGTCACTATATAGATATATAGATAGTGACGTGTTTCGTTTTTGTGTTTTCTTTTTGTTTTTGCATTTTGTACTTTAGGGCTGCAGGTTTTTGGGTTTCTTTGTTGCATCTGCACCTCATGACCACAGGTTTATGTTTTTTTTATGTTTTTCATTTTCTGTTTGCGTTTTGCGCTTCAGGGCTGCAAATTTTTGTTTTTGTGTGTTGTTTTTGTGTTTTGCACTTCTGGAACCTGTTTCAAAAATCAGGATTTCTTGCTTAGCCGGATAACTTATCAGATTTAACATACCTTAGTCTTTGTTCACTTGTATTTAGTTCAGATTTAAATCCACCAGATTATCCAGTTAAGCAAGACATCCTGCTTTCTGAAACAGGCCCCAGGGCAGCAAGTTCTTGTAGTTATTTGTTGCACCTGCACCTCAGAACCACAGGTTTTTGTATGCTGATCTGCACCTCAGAACCACAGGTTTTTGTATGCTGATCTGCACCTCAGCACCACAGGTTTTTGTATACTGATCTTACGCTTTTATTTTTACATACCTCCATTTTTACCTTTAAAAATGTATTTATTCCACGAAAACATGAGGCTGGACATTATCAGTTGCAGTAATGTGGTGTCAAATACTGGGATAATTCTTTAATAATTGTATTGTTTATTTTGTTTTTATATGTATTGGACTCTGGGGAATCTGTATACAGTATTTAGATACTATACCTTTTTTTGCAGTGAGAGCTAAAATCAATAAGTGTGAAAGACACCACCTACTGGATGGAATGCCACTTTCCAAGGACACAGAGAACATCTTGCATCTTGCATCATGTCAGCAGATCAAGGCAGCATATACCTTAATGGGAAAAAGGCCTCTTTCTGTGAGCTTGTATTGTTTGCACTCACAGCTAGACGAGAGCATCGAGGTGATCCTAGGTCACCTCAATTATGAGTCTTGATATGCTAGCAGTAAGAATAATATTCCAGGGATTATTCTTTGAAGATAACGCAAGAAAACACGCTGGAATGCTAAAAACACACATCCTCTTTTTTTCCCCGGAATTTGCATTTTCCAATCGTTTGCCACAGAGGCAAAACAAATAAAAATGTTCATGATAGGAAAAAAATTCTCATTAAATTATGAGGTGGATGCAGATAGGAGCACCATTGAATGTGGAGGAAATAATGTGAGAGGATGAGGAGGGCTATTACCCCACACTGCTTTTTCTCCGTCACTATTAGTTAACCCAGTTTCTCGCAGCCTTTTGCCAATGTTCCAGGCTCATCACAACTTGCCCCATCTTGTTTTCGAACGCGTTCATTTCTTGCTCTGAGGGCACCTGGCTTGAGATGACAGAAACAAGTTCCGTCAGGCCGTTCGGTGGCCAGTCCGACAGGTGCATTCAGTGGGAACAAGATCCATTTCCTTCCTTCAAGTCAAAACCCATCTGTCTCATTTTGGACTTATTTAAGCAGCTGTAAAAGGCTGGACCACAGATACTCACAGATATTTTATTTATTTATTGTAGTTTACTTTCATTTACAGTTGCATGAATGACCCTGAGCAGAGTTTAGAAGATGAATGAATAGATAGTTGACAGATGGATGGAAGGGTGGATATTTCATTAATGAACAAGGCAGTTCCTATAATGCCCATTTTTATAATGTTACTTTGTGTTTGCTTGTAATAATAAGTCTCATCTGACTAACTGATATTAAACAGTCTATATACATTTTAAAATGTAGCAACATTGCAAAGAATATATAATTATACGTGTTAACCATGTATTGTCAAGTAAATGTGGGAAAAAACTATTTCTGACATTTAAATATGCAGTATCATTTTGAAAAAAAGAACAACATTTAAAAGCATAACAGATTATAGTTATGTTTATTATGCATTATGTCTGCCTTATGAAGCTCTCATCTATAATGCACTATAGATACCTTTATAATGTATTATAATGGTCGGTATAAACATTAAAGATGCTTTTATACTGCGTTATAAAGGTATCTATAGTGCATTATAGATGAGAGCTTCATAAGGCAGTCATAATACATTATAAATATGGCTATAATGTGTTATGCTTTTTAATAAATATTTATGGCCATCTCTATAATGCTTTTCATATGCATTATAATGCATCATGAACGTGTTTATAAATTACTAAAGACATGGCCTTAAGTAAAGTGTTACGGAATCCTTTATTAACCCTATAATCTTTGTTTTGTTATGGGTGTTTGAAAAAAAGTTTAAGATTATTGTGTTCAGTGTTTATAGATGAAGGGATCATTGGGGGATATTTATATTTGGTCTCCTGAATTAAGGAGCCAGAATAAAATTAAATAATTTTCGTAGTTATTAACAGTACATAAAGACATTATTAAAAATAGTCCAAAGGACGCATGAAAAAAAAAAAAAAACTTCTGCTGTCACTTATCTCTTATCACTTTCATTTAACATTTCTACTTATTATATTGGTATTCAGTAACTGAGTCTGGCAGGTTTTGTGGCTCAAAGTGAATTCTTAATGAAGTCTTATACTGTGGAGTACCGCAACTAACCCATGGTCCATGTCTGTTTTCCATGTATTTTGTTTGGCCACTTATTTTTAAGGTTAGGGCTGATTAGGGGTTAAGGTTTTCATTGTTGAGATTAGGGATTTGTCCATAGAAATGAATGGACAGTCCCCACAAAGATAAGAATACAGACATGTGTCGTGTGTGTATTTGTGTAGTTTGCATGATCTCGTGTCGTGTGTGTATTTGTGTAGTTTGCATGATCTCCCTGTGTTGAGGAGGTCAAGTGTTGTTTCTAAATAGCTGCTGATGAGTGATTGTATGTGTGAGTGTATGCTGATGTCTACTCTGTGATGTGCCCTAGGTGTTACCTGCCTTTTGCCCTGTGCCTCCCAAGGACACACTCCTGTCTTCCCCTGACCCTGCATTGTATAAGTGGCTGGGAGTTGCATGGATGGATGTTTCCTTGGGAGATGCTCTAAAATTCATTGACAGTTATCAGAATGAAGAAAACCAGAGATTTCTCT
Source organism: Mormyrus iriodes (assembly GCA_011763525.2). Classification (NCBI taxonomy): domain Eukaryota; kingdom Metazoa; phylum Chordata; class Actinopteri; order Osteoglossiformes; family Mormyridae; genus Mormyrus; species Mormyrus iriodes. Next base: position 23,130,742 of record JAAGVU020000092.1, on the reverse strand, counting down.
GTAGGCAGCAGACGACAGTTTATCAAGCTCTATAGAGCAGGAGATGGCTTCAGGAATTAATGAAACATTTATTGTCATGTCAATCAGTAGAAAACCTCAGCACACGTTTACTGACAGCCAAGAGTTGGGCTGTGTACTCTAAAGAAGCTTGATCTTTGTACCTCCAAAGGAGGACGGGGACAGCTAAATGACAGACTGAAGAAGCCAACTGTCAGTCACACATTCGTCAACTGACATAGCACCGAGAACAACACACAAAGTGGTTCAAGTACCAATGGGTTTGACTTGATGTATACCTACCTATTGTATCTTCTGTCCAGTGACCTGACCTGTAACTCAGTGTATGATGTACATTTCTAACAATGTAATAAAGCACACCTCTCATCAATTCGCCATTCAAAGTGGGACACAGAATTGATGACAAGCAGAATAAGATGAAGTGGCAACAATGATTTAGTCAGGAAAAGGTCAGGGAGTGACCTTATCCTATCGAAAACTCTCAGCATTCCTTATAGACAGAAAGTGTGGGCAATTTAGTGACTCATTTAGCTGATGCAATAGTTGAAGAAATGCCAGGTTCTCTGATGCTCCCTTAAGGTCAACAGGTTCACAAGGAGGGTATTCAATGGAAAAGATAAAGACTTTTCACAATCTTGTGTTGAAGGGAAGATGACAGGTTGACAAGCTCCCTTGACAAGGTGCTTTATAATGTAACCTGGATTTAACATGGGAATCCTGACAGGCTACCTCTAAGCATTTTTGATGATGTCACCTAAGAAAGACCTTTTTTAGAGGTGAAAGGATGATGGATTTTGCTGCTGAGATACTTGATGCCATGGCACAGAAATATCACCCCTGAAGACCACTATTGCCTTTGGGTTCAGGAGCATCCTAGTGAAATGTGGTACCCTTGAAAGGATTTAATGGGAAATAGAGAAAAGTGTGAGCTTAGGCAAAAGCACACTGTGGTTGTTCCTAGGGGTTAAGGGCCAACAGTGTTTATAAAACCCGAAATCTTGAATACACAAAATGTAAAATGGGGAAAAGGTCCATTTAAGAAAATGTACAATATAAAACACCGAAAAAAAAACATGGACAGACAGAAGCCCATTGGCTGAAAGAGAGTCTTTTCACAAATAGGCCTTTTACGGGACACCCTGCACATGTACTGGTGCCCCAGGGCAGGACTATAATTCTCTTGTTTATAGCCCAGCGGCTGTGAAGAAGGTTAGTGTTTACACGTTCACAGCCCTGCCTCCCTTCATTACGCTGACAGGTGGTGGCACTTCTCTTACTTATCTTGTTGACTGATACATCTGTCGCCATGGCAACATAAGAGAGTGGCAGTTGATTGGTGGTCCTTTCTCACTGTAGCAATGCACAGTCTTCTGAGGAGTTTTCATGGTCCTCAAGCTGGTCAGATTCACTATTTTTACTTTGCTTTTTCATGGTTAACAAATATGCATGAATGTATTAATATTATGATTATCAATGCTGTACTGTATTCAGGGTTATTAAGGAATCGGGAACGTATTTGATCCAAATTTTTGAATGCATTTAAAAAGTCAAAATCTGTAATGGGTTTATACTTGCAATTAAATTCAATGTGCTTGGTGTTTCCAAGCTAATTTTGAGTCGGTGATTTAAGAGAGGCTGTCATGATACATCAATGACTTTATCCAAAGGTCTTAGCAAAACCGTTTATTCACTGGAAATAACAGATTACACCATAAAAGACCTAATATGAAAGTACGAAAAGTATATTGCAGTCATAAAACATAGCCTTGGAATTATTAGTCCAAATAAAACACATGTTTTCTGTTTCTGTTGTGGTGGTTTTAAAGCAAATTACCTGTTTATTTTTAAATTAATTGAGTCATACAGCACAAGTGATTAAATAATTAGCTCACTCGCGAAAAAAGGTGAGATGATAAATGCGGAACTAAGTTTCATCACATAAGTTTCATGCCCTTGCCATCAGGTCATAAAAATGATTTCCAAATAGTGTGTTTGTTTCAACAGAGAACTTACAAAACTGGGTAATTGTCCTCCAAGTTGTTCAAGTTGTTTGCATTAAAATGGCTTTGGCTGCCACTTCATTTTCAAAAGTTATAAATGTCATAAAATATGATTTTACTCACAAGACAGCCTAGTTATATCAGTTTTATTGGTCAATAATGACACCGATTTAAAGAACATGTGCAGCAATAAATGAAAAAATTAGTCAGTGAAGCAATTAGGGAAGTAATAGTCAGAATCTGCCACTAATTAACATATAAAAGCTATAAATAAATGCTTCAAACAGGTGACTATTGGCCTTTATAAAGCTCGGATTGATGTGTAACCCGACTATTGAATACATAGAGACCTCTGGCTGCTGGAGGCCTGGACAACAAATTGCTCTCCCGCGGACTCCAGCACGGGCAGCGTGGCTGTGTCAGGAGGGAGGGGTCTCTGTCCCATCTCTCCGGGTCTGTCGGACCCTCTCCTACGGCTCATCCTCAAGGACGAGCTGCGCGGAGGTTAATAGGAGTTACTCTGGGTCACTCGTCTGCTAGATTACATTGTTGAGTCATCAATTGTAGCATCCCTGAGGTTTTCTATTGCGGGCTGGATAACAGCTTGGCAATGACACGTATAATTCCTATTGGACAAAAGCTTTCGGAGTAGCTGTGCCGGGAATGAAAATACTTAGTTGTTCTACTCACAATTGAGACATTACCTGAAAATACCAGTGTTTAGAAACCTCCCTTGCCCCGAGTTAAGGGGCACCAGCATCTATAAGTCTCGCAAAATGACAAAAACCTTTGAATGAAACAGAATTCCCTTAGCGCTGAGTGGGCTCCTTCAAATATCTGCAAAGAGAGTAGAACAAATCTACTAAATTACACAATCTTCCCGTCAGAGATGTGCTTGAATATAAGCACAAAAGCAAATAAATTGCCCAGAAATTGAATTCCACTGGAAAAATCAATATGGTAAAAATTCTAAACATTTTTAATACAATAAAATTTCATTGATGCTTACTATATTTGGATTTTTGGATTGGTTTTTAATTAACCCTTAAAAAACCCTTATTATATTATACAGAAGCATTAATGATAATTTATGTAATACACACCTAAACAGCATTCTTCATTACAATCAACTGATTGTGTTGATTCAGTCTTGGATCCTTTCTGAGATTCAGAGCCTTCTCAGCTCTAATGAGCAGCTCAGAGGGTATTTTAATATATGAGTTCCCTTTGTGGCCACTAGAGTGCTGTGGTGCCTTACAGATTTAAGCAGTGTCTAATTGACACTTTTCAGCTGATTTTTCAACATGACAGTATTTTGAGCAAAGCTCACTGTGCTGTGACTGTAGAACTGTAAGTGTAGGTTTATTGGTATAGATATAGTTTAGGTATAATCTCAAACAGTATATGTGTATACAGTATAAATGTACCTCATATTACTGACCCAGAAATTCACACAGTTAGTCCTGGGTCACTAACATAATAAGTCAACAGGGCTCAGCTGGATTTCATTGACTCATGGTTGGAGGGGGTGAAGCTGGTGACTAAACACCAGTGAAATGGGAGAAATGACCCAAGCCCAGCCATTGTGCTGTCCAGTCACTCTGCCTTCCAGGGTGCATCTTTTTAGAGTCATTTTGAAATGTTTTTGTTAATGGAATAGCAATGCAAGACCCTCCGTTCTTATGTAATATGTTTCAGTTTTCTGTATTCTATATGCTTAAACTGTAATACAGTAACAAAAAAAAGTCCATTTACAACTTGATGATAAACATGCATTTTCTACCTGTTACACAGTTTCTTATGCATTGCCTAATGTATCATCCTAAAGCATCAAGTTTATTGTACAATTATGCAAATAATTACCTATTCAGTGATGCATTAGTGATTCCCTGCCATATATGAGGTTAAATTGATCAAAGAGATCAACCTAAAGTGGAAAATGAGAATAAAAGTCAATCTATTCTGGCACAAAAAACAATCTGACAAAGGAGAATGACTCACTAGAAAGAATTGTCATTAGTTATTGTTGTTGTTGTTTTGCTGTTAAAATATTTAGATGTTTATACTCCATATTGACATTCTTCCTTCGGTCTGTAAACTTTCCATACCATATATGTTTAATGCTAATTCCCCGAGAATCTGTCGGCTATCATATCATCATTAGCTTCAGGTGGGCCTGCTTCTTAACTATGAAGACATGCCCTGAGATTCAGGCCCATGCAGGAAGCTAAAGAGACCCAGATATCCTGGCACAGCGGGTTGAAGAGCAGCATGAATAACAAGCCAAATCACCCTTGTTGCGCTGGGTTGGTGTCTTGAGGGAATGCAGACATCCTGATAGGCTAATCCCCGCATGGCTTTGGCCCGTGCTCATATAAGCCACAGCGGCCCTGTGGTTTGTCATGTTCAAAGGGTGAGGATGCCCCCTTGATACGAACCGAGCCACTGAGAGCTCAGTGGCATTGTTTGTCTTGTAATTAAAGTGCAAAACAAATCCATCCATGCATATGGTATGTTTACAAAGCACAATCAGCAGAATCATGCACTCTGATTGGCTCAAATCCTTCCTGCACCAGTATTTGGATTTGTACTATGTGTCCAGCACCTACATGAATATTATAGTACCTGTGAATTATTTTGGCTCCACTCTGTGCGTTCCTTAACTAATCATAAGTCCTTTGGAGAAAAAAAAAAGTATAAACTCATGTTTGTCCATTTAATTGGTTTAAATTACATATAAAATTATTCATTGTTCATTTCCGCCACTTAAATACTGGTAAATGACAAAGGCAGTACTTCTTTGAGTTTCGTTGCATTTATGAAGTTTGCAGTAATAAAGATTTGTGAAATACTAACCTTCAGCTTTTACTATTACAGACGCTCCCCGGGATCTGATGAGGCCTATCCTAAGCCGAAAATATCGTAAGGTGAAAATGCATTTTACTACAGTACACCTAATCTGATAAACATCTTAGCCTAGCCTAGCCTACCTTAAACATGCTGAGAACACTTACATTAGCCTACAGTTTGGCAAAATCATTAACACAAAGCCTATTTTAAAATATAGTGTTGAATACCTCATGTAATTTATTGAATAATCATACCCATCGTAAAGTCGAAATATGGGAACACAGACCATCATAACCTAGGGAGCGTCTGTATTTTATTGTGTACTACATGCAAATTTTGTCTATATAATTTAGTAAATCTGAATGTGAAACAGCTTGGAATAAGATGAGAAATAGAGTGTAAATAGTTCTTCATGGAAGATCCAGTCTTAGCGGATACTTGACACTTTGCAGAATAACCAAGGGGAACAATCCCAAGGAAGGATTAACTTTACAATACCCCACAATACTTTTAGAGCATTGTGAATTATAGGCCACTAAAAGAATGATAGCATCATTGTATTTCAGCCACAATGTTATAAGTCACTCACTAATGACGACAAAAAATGAAAATGTTCACCTACTGGGAGGGCTGATCTGTTTAGCTCAGAATCACTTAATTAACATTTATGTGTTCACCAACATGCACCAACCAATAATAAATATTCAAAAGAAACTGATATTGGAAGCTCATTTGGCTATTATGGACGGCTGTTGCATGCTCTGGAATTCAGCCCACCATGGTCTGGATGGAGAGATTTCCAGCCATTGCTCAGGAGAAATGTAGATATATATGGAAGATACCAGAATTATTCCATGACATCTTGTACATGATTTATTGCGTTTGGATTCTGTGAATAGGAATGGCATGAATATAAAATACAGACTTTGGTAGCTTGAGACAGTGGTGCTGAAAAAAGATATGTGTTAAACATGATCATTTGGTTGGTCATTAAGCATTAGTGTTGAACTTACCATCTAAAGGATGTGTTTCCAAACTAGTGGGCCCCATATAATTATTTAAAATGCATACTGGGTATTTCGGTAAACTACAACACAATTCCAGGAGAATTTGCAACTTGGCAACAGCTTTTATTTGAATGCTGGAAAGAAGCACTGGTATAATGATATAGCGTTCTCTGAAAATCAAATGTTCTTTGTATATTCTAACCACTATTGATCAAAATGATACAATTATATTTTGCTTCTAATTTACTTGAATAATTTCAGAGACCTTTTTTCTCAAAAGAAACATAATTGAACTTATTTACTGAGGGCTTCTTGTTGAACATTCAGTTTTAGGAGAACGTCTGATTGCTTTAAAAAATATGCAAATGTGAGATGGGGGCAAAAAGATTTTCACGTTACAGTATGTTGGGGAGAACAGCATGTAACTGTCCTCCTTTTGGTAGATTCACTTACATCTTACATAACCTTTCTCTTGTCACCACACCTGCATGGGAGGCATATCAGGTTCTGTGCTATTCTTTATTTATCTCAGGGTCTAAAGGTGTCTAAAGGTGATTTCAACCCAATCTAAATGTTTGCTTTGTTAGCCAGCTTCAACACTGAATATATTGTTTGAGCCTCTCTCTTTGTTGATGTTTTCAGGGCAGTCTTGTCTGAGAGGCCTTGGCTGAACAAGTACTTCAAAATCCTTAAACTCTTAAATCCCTTAAATTTTCATTGCAACAATGAGGATCATGAAAAATCAGTGCAGTGTCATGAAAAATCAATGTAGTGGTAAAAGTTAACAGGAGACATTTCTTCCTGCTCAAATAATTGCTAGTTATTCTGTTTTTCAAATTGATTACTACATTTCTGTCATGATTTAGCGCTATGAATGTTCATTACTATTTTTTGCTGTAAGTGAATAATTTGGTCATATGTTCCTTCATTAATAGCCATAGACTGGCAAATGACAGCAGGCATAAGACACAAGCAAATCTATTTTATCACTAAAGGGGTCTTTAAAGTATTTCACTGCATTTCTGGTCACAGTCACAGATCTCTAACTTTCTTGATATCAATAGAACTCAACTCTTGCTCATACCTGCCTTAGTGAGTTGGGGGAAGTCAGCAATTTGTAAGACATTAAATGGCTCGTAATAATGAATGCACTCTGCAGGAAACTGAGAACTTGTTGCAGGTAAATTAAATGCTAGCAGGACAGCTGTAATTTGTATTTTCAAGAATTACAGTGCTTTATAAAGGGGGTCAGTGGGTCACACTGTCAGTATTAGGGGTATAAATGCAGCCTTTACTTATTTACATTTTTGCTTGCATGTTCATTCTGTGCTGTGTAGGTTTCCTCTGGGTACTTTTCTTCCAAAATCCAAGGAATGTTAAGTTGATTGGGGTCTGTAAATTGGCCATAATGTATGTTTGTGTGTGTGCTCTGTGATGGATTGGCATCCCATCCAAGGCAAACCCCAGCTTTGTGCCCTGTGTTTCCTCGAATGTGCTGCAGGTTTCACTCTAACCCTAACTAGAAGGATACACACTTTCACAAGCAGATCAGGGATGGTCACACATTGGCACATGCTACACTGCGTGAGCAATGAGGAATTCTTTTCTTGATTTTCCACTGTAATGATGGTGGCCGATTGTCAACAAGGGGTTTATAGTTCCAGAACTGCAGAATTAAAGCATCTCCTTCTTGGAGGATCAAGATACCACTCAACCATCATTTTAAGGTCCAGATTTCAGAAGTATCCAATAAAGTTTTCAGTTTCTCAATAAATATTAACTTGTAGCAAATTATAAAAAAGAAAACAAAACGTCTTACACTTTAAGACTTTAATGACCAAAATCTTAGTTGCTATGCATAATTGTTATTCACCTGATTCCTATCAATAAACGTTACTTAGCTGATGCCTTTTTACAAAATGACTCGTAATTTTATCCATTTATTTATCAGGATTGAAGTATCTGTGAAATCATCCTTGGCTTGTAGCACAAACAGAACAATAATACACAGGTATTCAGCAGTGAACAGAAAAAAGTTTAATTTAATCAAGTTAATTCAAGTTGATTAGGCAGAGAGTTAAAGAAATGCCATGGAACAAACTTGCTAACTAAACACCAAAGCTGCTGATTTTCAGTCAGGACTGGAGTCAACAATACTTTCCAGGTTTCTTGGGACAAAACAACCAAACTGAGGAATGAGGGGAAGATGAACAGAATTAATAAGAATCAGAATGGTCTTTTATTTGCCCATACTTGTCAAGTAGTAGGATTTAATGTGGGACATTTGGTACCAACCCAGAAGTACAGAAGGACCATTAACATTAACAACAGGAACATCATGTCATGGTGGCTCAGAGGATAGCACTATTGGGTCATGCCTCCGGGGCTGGAAGTTCAGATTGCTCCCCTGCTTTGTGTCTGTGGAGTTTGCATATCTCCTTGTTTTACAGAGGTTTCCTGGTGCAGAAAAACACATTCAGTCAGGCTTTGTGGTGTCTCTGAATCACCCACAGAGTATGTGTATGTGGTCTACGATGGACTGGCATCCTGTCCATGGTGTAGCCAAGGCATGTGTCCTGTGCTCCCTGGGATAGGCTCCAGGCTCCTGTGACCCTATCCAGGATAACCTAACCAGGAGGTTAGAACCTTACAGAAGGTGAGCCATGGCAGAAAAAAAAGGCTAGGAAACACTGGGGACACATTTCGTGCTCATGGAACCCAGACAACGCAGTATGAATAAGGCAGATTTACATTTTACAGTAGTGCAAATATACAACCAACTCACATTATAGTCTGTGCAAATAAAAGCTTTGTACAAGGCTTAACTAAGCAACAAATCATTAACCTTTTACAGTAAACTTCATATGTGCAAGCAATTTCTAATGTCTTTGTTTTAGCATATTCCATCTTGCTCTCATTTTTTAGAGGCAAATACAAGCAGAGGGGAGAGCAAAGCTTGGGGTTAGAGTTCAGGGTCAGCTGTTCATCCAGCATCCCTGAGCCATTTTAAGGGCTATGCCCCAGAGTCTAACTGATATATGGGTACTTTGTTAAGCTTAGGATTTGAACCAGTGATCTCTGGGTTAGAGGCAGAGTGTCCTAACCCAGTGAGTCACCCTCATATGGATTTATTGGGGGAAGATGCCAGTTCAGCCAGTATCTGCAATTCAGAAAGGAACCGTTCCATTTTATAATGGAAAGCTCTTGAAATAAGTGACGAGCAGGGCAGGAGGCACCTGCAGTGATCCTGGTGGTCCTGCT
>JAAGVU020000092.1:23092522-23110068 GCA_011763525.2 Mormyrus iriodes | reverse complement strand
GCACCATGTCTAGAAAAGCTCTCCATGCCAGAACATTGAGTATTTTAGTAATTCATCATTTACTAGAACAAATTGGTAACAAAATAACAAATAAGACCTGAAGGAAGAAAGCACCTGTCCACTGAGACCAACAAAATTGTCTGACCAAGAGAATATAGAGATCTATGGTGTAAAAAGTAGAAGTTAGGTGCAGAAGCTCCAGAACAGATATTACCACAGTCAGGGAAGAAAATGAGATTATTAATTAACTGTAAAGTTCTGTGGCTTTGCTCAAACACAGAGTAAAACATGTCATGATGTTGTTGCATTGTATGAAGACAGTTGCTGGGCAACATGTCTCGAAATATTAGATATAAATATGGAAGGTCTGAGATAGGCCCGTAACTGGAAAGATCATGAGGATTATGATAAAGGCTTGCTGAGCTGGGTCACGATTATAGCTCTGGAGGCACCTTTGGGAGTATTTCCCGAGGATAATGATGCATTTATAATGTTTAACGTTTTTTTTCAGTAACAGGCAGAAGCTCCTTTATTAACTTTGTCGGTATGGTATCTAATGAGCAAACAGAGAATTTTTGGACTTATAACGAATGTAGCCAATTCACTTGCTGCAGCAAGAGCAAATTGCCCAAGATACTGAGTATGTAAGTAATGACATTAGCAGCAGATACATAACAGACCTGCAGGTTGCTATATGAACATAGCATCATGCTGCGACAGGTTTGGTTCTTTGGAAAGGCTATACTGATGATGGAAAAGACTTCTATAGGACATTGTAGAAGAATTGCTATTCTTCATTTGGTATAGAGACTTGATACACTTTTAATTAAACAGTCTTCACTGCTGGTTTGCTTTTCTACTTACAGTAATATAAGACTAATAGTACTAATTATGCATGAACAAACACAATGAACAATACTCATTATTAAGCAAACTATGTAAATGATCCCACAAAGTTTTAATTAAAAACTAATCATTAATGCATTAAAAGGATGCACGGGAGATGGATCCACAAGTAGTTTATTGTGTCATAAAAAGCAACATACAAGCCCAGTGAGAATATTAATATTTGTAATGTGTAGAAATACAAAAATACAGACATGCAAGACATGGGGAAAAATTATGGGCAATAACACAGAATACTATCCAGAACAATTTTTTATCCCAATCCGCAATAGATGAACAAATAATAAAAAAAAAACACCAAACAATTCCCTAAATTGAATTTGCCACCCAATGTAATTCTCAGAACAATTCTCCAAACGTATCACTATCTATCTCCCACTCTCTCCGGAACTGAATCGTATGATAGACCGAGCTTGTCATCTGCGTTTGAAATGATTTCAACCACAACACTTCAGGCATACAATATTTCAGAGTGAACGTATGAAGTACTTTGCTGCAGTGTTAGCCAGAGGAATGCACTCAATGGCACTCATACACTGTACGTACTCTGTTTGGGGGCATTACTCATGGCTTAATCAAGAACTGCTGCTCTCAGAATTCTCTTCTCATCTATGTTTTCACTGCTTTATTTAGCTGACTTCCTCGGCTAATTAAATGCCACAATGTCTTAATCAAAATCAATACACACCTACATGCTGGCCTATATTCTGTGACTTATGTATGCGTTTGTATGGAGTAATTGCACATTCAAACCTCTATTTAAAAGCTTTAGTTGTAAGAGGCCTTGGGCTGATGATGAGACCAAGGTTTCAATCTGAGGCTATATGCTACGCCATGGATTTTATATGCAAAATCTTAATTTCGACCAGCAGTAAGAAAACATATAGATACACTCCGTGATGCTGAGCAACTTAAAGATGTTAGATACATAAATGCATATATATATATTTTGTGAAAGAAATAATAATGCATTACATTGACTCTTGGGTATTTATTACAGGCTTTTCAAAGGCTATAGTAAATTTGATATATAGTTTATAGAGACATAATCAACTGCCTCAAACCAATGTAACTTTTGTCATTTAGAACCATCACAGAAGTTTGCAGGAATGTGAAAAAGCCTCACGAGTTAATGCATTTAGAAAATAATCGAAAATATCTACTTTTATATTAGCCAGTCTACCTATACAAAGCATTAAAATTTTAAACACATAAAAATTTTATTCCGTAGTGTATTGAAGATTCATGCTGTTGCTATATTACGAATCAGCTTATTTTCTGCTTCCAAATGGCTGCATTGATTTAAGATAAAACTTAATGATACCATTTGAATTGTTTAATGCATTTCTGTGAAATGATTCAAATCTGTGACTCTGATTCAATCAGTCGCATAGTTCTCTCTTTATATATCATTGATGCTTCTATGTGGTTATATTGTATGAGAGGCATGGTAAGATTTTTGCTTTTGTGTTTATTTTAATTCAGAATTATTATAGCTTATTCATAAGCTAGAGAGCAATCAGGTAAGTTCACTGTGAGTTCATTGTAGTTAGGGGGGAGGCTTAACTAATGACCATTTTTGGTGGAAGGGTCAGCTGACCTGCCTACTGTGGCATTGCATTGTACTGTACATAAATGTCTTTATGTTACTGTTTGGACCCCAGTGAAGAGCAATAGCTTTTTTTTTCTGCAGCCGTGGCCTTTAATTGCTTGTGGATAATAAAAGTTTTGTACCCTCTCCAATCCAACCCTGCAGGTTCTGAAAGGCTAATCCAGGCCACAGTAGGTTTGGCTATACTTGCCACTGTGCTTATTAAAAAGAGATGTATGGACAGATGGATCATAATTATTATATATTTTACAGCTATATTATTTCATGTATCCATCCATTTACCAGTACCGCTTATCCAGTACTTGAGACAGGGGATGCTGTAGAAAGGATGCCAGCCCATCGCTGGGCACACACACTCATACACAGTGGCTACTCTAGAGATACTAATTCATCTAATTAAGTTTTTGGGGTTTTAGAGAAAAGTAGAGATCCCACGTAAACACAGGAAGAACAGCCAAGCTCCATATGCACAGGTCAGGGTGGGAATCAGTCCAGCAATGCTTCAATTAGCTATATAATCTATTTACCACTACCCTTCATCCACTAAAACTAATTATGCCATTTCCATTTAAATTGTATTACTTACCTATGTTTATGATAAGTCATATTGTAATTAGAAGAACTGGGCTGAATTATTTAAAAAACTTTACATGGAGGTTAGTTACTAAAGTTATTAAATATTTATAATTATAAACTGGAATAAGAATAAATTCTGCTGCCTCAAAAATGTGTTGAATGTTATAATTATATCATACAGGTTGGTGGTATTATGATGGTGGTACTGTTTAAGTAATGCTTAAAACCGTTAAATCTTTAAAGGCAAAAAGATATGAACTTTTTCTGAAAAGGTCTCAGAAAGGTCATTACTTCTTTTTTCTCAGTAAAATTACATTCTGTTCCATTCTTTTATTTTTGAGAAGATCTTAGTCAATGGTCTTGATTTTGGCAGTATTCCATTAAAGTGATCTTCGTTTATGGTCTCAACTCAGTGTTATGCAAAATGTTTGTAAAGACTGAGATCCATACATATAAGATTTTCATTGAGTGTCTAGTTACAGTTCTCTGTCCACCTAGAGGTTTACCTGCTCCCTCTCCCTTTCTTTCAGGTCCTTTGGTTTCTTTTCAAAGTTGTGGTCATGTTGTATCTATAGACTGTACGGTGGCCCTGAAAGCCCAAAACACATCAGCATTAATACAGCGCAAAAACATTAACATAACGGCAGAACATTAAGAAGATTAAAAAAAATCTAATTACTCAAACATATGGACAAAAAAATTAAGCAAATTTAATGTTTAAATGCGTTGTGCTCTCCTTATGTGTTTGGGTTTTTAATAACGGAAGTGCTTCATACCACAGGGGACAGTATTTGACTTTGATATCATGCCTCTGGCACAGACACATGCAGTAGTTGGTTAGTGTGAACGTGCTACAAATTCAGAAAACACTTATCTATGTGGTAAGTAGGTTTTAGATTGTTTATCAACAGAAAAAAAACTTTCACCCAGTGTTTTGAGAAATTTTAAATTTGGTTATTTTTTTGTCTTTATGTTTTAGTGTCTTCTTAATGTTGTGTTAATGTTTTTGTGTTGTGTTAATGCTGGCCTTTTCTGGGCTTTCAGGGCCACCGTAAGATTGTGTTATGATGGGCATGGCAAAGGACATGGACAATCCACTTTGCAGATGAGGAATGGAGAACTTTATTATAAACCAAATTCAAAACAGACATGAAACAAAAAGGACTACAAAGGGTCTAAACAAAAGCAGGTAGACAACATAGGAACTAACTAGGACTCAATGGACAGGCAGGACTAGGACTATGACTCACTGGACAGCCAATTAAGTAACCAGACTGACAGAGGAACAGGACAGACACATATGTACACTAGTAACGAGGGCAAGAGGAGGGACAGGTGTGAGTCGTTATTAATCAACCAAATACCAGGGATAGGAGTTACAAGAAAGGCAGCAACAGCTGCTGGTCAAAAGGTAACAATAGGCAAGGCTGGGATTGACAGACTATTATTAGTGTTCATCTCTTTGACTACCCTGTAATGAGCTCCCAGCTCATCTAGATACAAAAATCAATTAAAAATATATAGTTTCCCATCTGTTTTACATACTAAAATCAATAAACATAAGTGTACCAGTGACTGTGGAAGGGGTGCTACATTCATTTAGGGGTGACAGTATTAGCCCACCACTGTTTATTTTTGTAGAATATAAAATGTGGTCATTACAACGGTAACAACTTTGAATAGTGATAATGGAAAATTCCTCTATGTCTGTTAATGACCTTTCCTCCAACATGAATAATGCATGTGTGCCTTCAGCTTTAAATAATGGTTGAGATTTTAACCCCATATGTACGATTATATTTCCGATTAGTATCGCTTATGCCATTACACCACTTATGTAATTTGATCAAGACTTTATACAGGCTGCACTTGTTAGCGCTGCCTTTTTAAAAAGTGGATATCGCTGCAATGTCTTGGTTTACCTCAAAGGCTAAGAAGTAGCATTATTTCCTACTTAGATTCCATCAAGTTAAATTCTTTTCCCATGTGTTACACATGCCACACATTATGTTTTATTTTCAGCTTTTCCAGATTTTGCAAATTTTACAGTATGAGCAATACATAGAAATGTCACTAATGGAACACAAAAAGTGTATAAATACAGAACAAAATATGATTTGTTATCGGCTGCCTCTGCTAACTTATTTTATGGATTTTATTTTTTAGATGTCTAAATCTAAAAGATATCTAGGAGACTGGGGTACCGGACTTGGAGAAAAGACTGTAGAGAGTCTAAAATGGCGCTTCAATGCAACAGCCATTGGGGTGAAAATCCACATTAACTGAATGGTAATTAAAATAGTCCAGAAGAACTGGAAGCATTTGAAAAAACACGGTCAAAACTATTTACCCTGAATTTACAAGGCTGGGACTGACAGGATTTTCTATATCGCCTAGCATATCATTGTATTGTGGCCAATTTTTCAATCAGCTGAAAGGTATGTACCCTTTTTACACTGAAGAAAAATTAATAGCGTGTGCAGCTGGCTTGTGAAAAAAGGAAATCCAGTGTGGAAGCATTCGCCTCATTTAGTCAGAATGGGGGAAAATCCAGACGTCTTCAGTAACAGGGTTTGGCAGTCCTTATTTTGGGAGGCTGTGGGGGAGCGTTGATATTGCTCCAGCTGAGCTGTGAATGAATTAGCTGTCACACAAATCACATTAAACCGGACACATTAGCCCAGCGCTCCCAGTAAACCCATGCATCCCATGGTTTTCCAAGTCCAGAATGGCCGACCCATGTGTAATGCACTGCTGAGGTCTTGTTGAAGTGATCACCAGATTTCACCTTGACAAGACACAAACAGCTATAGTCTAATTAGTACGGCCATAACTGAAACCAGTTTTCTAACACTTTTACCTGTGTGGTACTTCCCGGATTTCCTCTGGCTTCTCTTTTGTCATCCTTCACGCCCAGTGCTTGACACGTGCAGTACGGCACATGCTGACAGAAGCAAATAAATTTAAGTAGTAATGGAAAAATTGTCTCTGTTTGGTCTGGTTCTGTTCAGGTGAAGAAAGAATCTTTGATTTTTTGGGTTTTTTTCTTTCATTGTTTTTCTGATTTGGATTTACATCAAAGAAAAATAAACAGGTATCTCTACAACACATGAATACTGTTCATGGTATTAACTTTGTAGTGTGCTCACATTAGAAAAAAAAGAGTTAAGCAGTGCCATACTGACTAAAAAGAATTCTTGAACTCAAATAAAAAGCAGAAACGCAGTCTTAAAATTTATCTCAGCACTGCCAAGTGTCTCAGCGAATATTCAAACTAAATTGCCGTTTTCTATAATTTTGGTTTTGTACAGGTCACGAAATTCAAGTGCTGTGTGCGGGCAAATCTTACTATAAAATAACTGGAGGTAAACAGGTGTTGGTAGCCATACATCACTGATATCTCGTTAGGGCTTTCTACCTCTCTATAAGTGAAATTTTAGCCAAGGTCACCAAAGGTGTGTCATAATAAGGACTCTTTCTTGGGTAAGTCGTTTCAAATGATATTATAAGAAACATTTTTGCTTGTATTCTTGAATAAGGAAATGTGTTTATTCAAATGAAATGTCCAAAATTTGGGTCATGTTTGAAGACATCAGAAGATGGATGAACCACTTATAAAAGAACACTGTACAGTTTAATTATAAATTATAAATTGAATTTCAGTTCAGCTTTGCTATTTTCAGTTTTGTGTTATGGCTGTTTTATAACTATAACTATAACTATAACTATAGCTATAACTATATAAAATAGCACGTTAAGACTTTGAACATTCAATTAATGCTTGATTTACTATGTATCTTCACCCAGTACATAGAGAATGTTTTTTTTGCAATGTAATATTGCACCATAACTCTGTGAAAGGCTTTTTTTGTAAGTTTTACGCTGAACTCAAGCTGAGGACTGCATAGTCAATTCCATACAAGTTTATTGCACCTAAAACTGAAATTTGCATTTTTGTCAAAAACTGACATGTCATAGTTTTTGTGTGTATTAAATGACGGAACACTTCTGTAATCTCTGTTGTCTCATATTGCATCTAATTATTATTATTATTTAATAGTTTTATATGAATAAACAGAATTCCTCTGGAATCTCATTAAGCCCCATACCATGCGCTTTTGGAATCTTTTCTGTTGTTGCAATGGTTTGGTGTACTTCCAGTGATCAGAAATCCATCAACAATTTCAAGTTTTAAGCTTGTCTTTGGGGTGGCAGGGTGGTGCAGTGGTTAGCACTGTTGCCTTATATCTGTAGGGCCAGGGATTGAGTCTCTGCCATAGGTCCTGTGTTTGGAGTTTGCATGTGCTACCTGTGTCATTGTGAGCGTTCCTTTGGGTACTTCAGTTTTCCTCCTACAGTCCAAAAACATGCTGAGGTTAATTGGAGTTATGAAATTGTGCATGTGTGAGTGAATGCTGTGTGAGTGTGCCCTGAGATGGGTTGATGCCGCTTCCTGGATTATTTCCCTATTTCGTCAAGTATCATAGAGACTTCATGCATTAAAAAAAAAGTCTTCGTTTTTTGTTGTGTGTGTTGTCACCATCAAACGAAAAATCAAGGGGATGATTCTTAGTAAAGGGATACATTTGATAAGGCAGTAGAGTGTATCACAATGGAGATCAATATTGGCACATCTATTGAACTAGCTGTCTTATTTCAGCCTTATCTATTGACACCACATCAGATCAGTTTCAGTGAATTTTTCAAATACATTTCTCTCCCAGTTATTATGCCAAGAGCAATGTATTCACAAAATTATTATGATGTTTACTTTTTGCTTGATTTGCTTTTGCCTCAATACATGTCAGTCTGCATCTACATTGCATATCTATATTTTGTCAAGCATCCACACACCATACAAACCATCCATCCATCCATCCATTTTCTATAACTGCTTATCCCATATGGGGTCACGGGGGGTCCGGAGCCCATCCCGGAGGCTGCGGGCGCAAGGCAGGGAACAACCCAGGATGGAGCACCAACCCATCGCTGGGCACACTCACAAACCATTCACACACACACGCACGCACACCTACGGGCAATTTTCTGGCAACTCCAATCGGCCTCAGCATGTTTTTGGACTGTGGGGGGAAGCCGGAGTACCCGGAGGAAACCCCACGACGACACGGGGAGAACATGCAAACTCCACACACCCGGGCCAGGGACATGAACCCTGACCATGCAAACCATTTTTTCATGATTATGTGATTAACAGGTGCTTTGGATGTCAGTATTATCAATGAAGGAGAGGTTATTTTTCTGATTCGATATTGTATTATTTTGTCAAAAGTATATTCAGTTATCCAGGTAGGATGAATACGCCGTTACTCATAATCTTAGCAGGCAAGTTGTCAGTAACCTCGCCACTGCAGTTTAAAAAAAAAACAAGGTTTGATAGATGGAAGAAGTTGGTTAAAAATGGTAGAACTGATAAATGACATGGTAAAGAGTGTGGTAAAACAATTACTTATTTGAATGTAGTTTGTCTCTGGCAGTGCTGGTAGGCTTTAAAGCTTTAGATCTCCTTTCTCAGCGTTTGCTCGTTCATTCACTGAAACAGCAGCAGTTTCAAATGTTTTATAAAATGGAATAAATTTCTATTTATCTGCTTATTTTACTGATTTTGAACATCAGAAACTTAATATCATATTGCACTTCGATGTAAGAATGCCTGTGCCTCGATAATACATCCCAACTCTAGTAATTTAACTGGCATTTAATACAGATTGAAAGCTATGAACTAAAAGTTCACAATGCAACATATGTACTGGAGATTAACTGAAATAATGTGCAAGTTATAATTGCCACCTATATTAATTACTACTATTCTGAAAGGAAGGAAAGGGATTTTTTTTTTTAAGACGCAGCTCTGATTGACTTTTACTTCTTAATTCTCCTTAATTTGCTGCTTTACCATCATAGTCCACCAGAACACCTATCTGGAACGCAAGTTCATTTACTAGAAAGCTCAGAAAACCTAGGTCTCAGGACTTACTCCCCGGCCACTTATTTTCCTTCCCTCTCACTTTCCCTTTGCTGATATTTTCCTGGCTGGGTCAACCATAAAATACAGGTTACATGACTCATGCTGAACAAGCATCCTCTGCCCATGGTAATCTGTACATTTTTCTGCTGGAAGGTTCTGCACTTAGAACCAAAAACCTTTGTCAAAGAATGAAAGCAATGACTGAATTTGTATTTATTAGCAGTTACTATGCTCTCTCTGGAGCTCAGTTGACCGAAACTATGCTAGGAAAAATCTACTTCTTCACCACGGGAATGGAGCACAGAGCCTTCCGACTTCTTCTTGCATGGTCCCTGCTTGCACTCCTTGAGTACTATTAAGAGCACAGAGAAAGATCTGAACATAAGGTCTTCTTCCACACAGAGGCCACCACTTCTACTCTGTGCTCTTCGTATTTTAGTATAATAAGTGGTTTACGTGTTGCAGCAAGTCCATAATGTCTTTGTCTACACACTATGCTTGATGAAACTGCTAACTCTCTCCTTAGACTGAAAGTTGCAGTCAACAGATTCAGAGCTGCTTTTCTGTTTCACCTTTACTCTGAAACCAGAGCATAGATATCAGAGTCAAGCTTGGGCTTTCATCCATACCTACCTCTTTAGCCACTATTCCTCATGAGACATCAGCCTGCTTTCATCTCTTTCAAAAGAGACAGATATTTTCTACAAGCTATGGTAAACAGAGCTTCGGACAACTGAGCGTTATCGTATATTTTGTACAGAACAATGACCATGATGTGATGTAAATTGCTTAATTAATTCAAGGACCACACCTGGCCACACTCTGACATTCAAGGACACACTCTGACCAGAACCTGACATTGCTTTATTTTTGTACTCCTCATTTATCTTTACTTTGCGTTCTATCCGTCTCTATTTCTGGATATTTTATATGTTATGCACATTTCATCTGCCTTATCAAATGTCAAACATTCTTTTCTATGACAACTTCTGTTTTATGAAATGTGGGAATACTCAAATGCCATCATAATGTAATGTATATATAAAGAGTTACTTCTTATTTTATTTTGTTAACGTTGTCCAGATCAGTCCCAGCCTTCTCCTTCCTTTCCCCATTTGGCCAGCAGGTGTCACTGGCCATCCTGTTTTCTTTGTGTTTCCCTAGGTGTAGTTCCTATATCAGTCCCTATTGTTTTCTTTTGCTCTGTGAGTTACAGTGTAGCTGAATAGGCTGAGCATGCAGGTATGATTTGTGCATCCCTTCCATTGTGGGTTTGAGCCTGGCCATGTTGGATATTTTAGTTATCAGTTGCTCCTATGTTTATGATGTGCTTATATTTCTATATTGGTTCTGGTTTTTGTGCTTAGTTATCCCTGTTTGTATCTAGTTTTTTTTAGTTATGTCTCATTGCTCCTTGGTTCTCAGTATCTCCTGTGTAGCCCTAGTCCCTGGTTGATTGTTACTACCCGCACCTGTTCCTCATCTAGCCCTTGCAATAAGTGTATATATATTATATTGCCAAAAGTATTGGGACACCTGCTTTTACACACTGATGAACTATAATGACATCCCTTTCGTAATACATAGCCTATAATATGGAGTTGGCCCACCCTTTGCAGCTATAACAGCTTCAACTCATCTGGGAAGGCTTTCCACAAGGTTTAGGTGTGTGTTAATGGGAATTTTTGACCATTCTTCCAGTATAGAATTTGTGAGGTCAGGCACCGATGCTGGACGAGAAGGTCTGGCTCGCCGTCTCGGCTCTAATTCATCCCAAAGGTGTTCTATTGGATTGAGGTCAGGGCTCTGTGCAGGCCAGTCAAGTTCCTCCACACCAAACTCACTCATCCATGTCTTTACAGACCTTGCTTTGTGCACTGATGCACAATCATGTTGGAACAGGAAGAGGCTATCCCCAAACTTTTCTCACAACTTTGGGAGCATGAAATTATCCAAAACGGCTTTGTATGCTGAGGCATTAAGAGTTCCTTTCACTGGAACTAAGGGGCCAAGCCCTACCCCTGAAAAACAACCCCAAACTATAACCCCCCCCTTCACCAAACTTTACATTTTGCACAATGCAGTCAGGCAAGTACTGTTCTCCTGGCAACCGCCAAACCCAGACTCATCCATCGGATTGCCAGACAGAGAAGCGTGATTCATCACTCCAGAGAACACATCTCCACTGCTCTAGAGTCCAGTGGTGGTGTCCTTTACACCACTGCCCCTGACGCTTTGCATTGCACTTGGTAATGTAAGGCTTGGATGCAGCTGCTCAGCCATGGAAACCCATTCCATGAAGCTCTCTACGCACTGTTCTTGAGCTAAGCTGAAGGCCACATGAAGTTTGGAGGTCTATAGCTATTGACTCTGCAGAAAGTTGGTGACTTCTGCACACCGTGCGCCTCAGCATGTCCTGTCTCCGCTCTGTGATTTTACGTGGCCTACCACTTCGTGGTTGCTTCCACCATGTTATAGTATAACTAACAATTGACTGTGGAATATTTAGTAATGAGGAAATTTCAGAGATGGACTTATTGCACAGGTGGCATCCTATCACGGTACCATGCTTGAATTTATTGAGCTCCTGAGAGCAACCCATTCTTTAACAAATGTTTGTAAACGCTGTCTGCATGCCTAGGTGCTTGATTTTATACACCTGTGGCTATGGAAGTGATTGGAACACCTGAATTCAATGATTTGGAGGGGTGTCCCAATACTTTTGGCAATATAGTGTATGTTCCTGCCCTTGCCCTGTTCCTCTGTTGGTCATTGTAGGTGCTGTAAGTGTAAACCATCTACATACCCATGCAGCAGGGAGTTAAGGGCCTTTCCTCAAGGACCCACAAACATGTTACTATCAAAGCTGAGCTCAAACCGTCAACCTTCTCATCATTGGTATAGAGTCTTAATCAGGTGAGCCTTTTTTGGGGGGAGATCAATGATATAATGAAATGAATGCAAGCCATATTAGTTTAAACCAAATCTCAGATTTTTTTTCTATGTTATGAAATGAACCATAATCAGAGCCCAGTTGTGTTCTGTTTTTTAAATGATGCCTATTTAAACGTCTGTGCTGTGTTTAGCTGTTTCAGTATAGCTCTATCCTCTACATAAGTTTCATGTTGATGGCCATAAGCTATAAATGAGCATATTAAAATCACTGATGGTTAATCCATAGTTATTGACTTTATAAAAAGAAGAATGTGAATAGCTTAATAGATGGCAATTATTAATAACAGTTAATTTCAAGAGCAGTTACATGGAGAATCAGCACAATTTACCATTTTATGTCATTTACAATCCTTATAGCAGCAAAATGGCTATCCGCCTTTAATAAAGTACCCCCTTGGTGATGGTGCTAATTTAATCAACACATACTTCTGCATGGCCCTTGGCGACACTGTGTGAGGTCGGATTTTGTTCCTTCACCACAGCCCCCCCCCCCCCCCCCCCACCAGAGTTCTGATTCAACTGTGTCTCATTCTTGTTGCTGATTTTTCATTGTTGCCTAGCATACTTAACTGGTTTATCCGGTTCCATCAGTCCCCCCCCCCACCCCCTGTCTCACGTCTTTATTTATCTGGGTGCTTTGCGGTTGGATCTCTGGTTCCCGAGGTAGTCATGTCACAAAATCCCTTGCCAATTATGTATTCAGCAGAGCTCCACAGCACGCTGGGTCACCTAGAACGGCACCTGGAGGATCTATGTGCTTCTCAATCTGCCCCCCGGTGCTCCCTCCCTCAGCCCATTGCTCCAAGTCTCTAGTCCCGTCTGTCTATTCTTGATCCCAGAGCGGTATGATGGATCGCCTGAACACTGCAGGGGATTTCTCATGCAATGCGACTTGTTTATCTGACATAATGGTGTCTTACTGGCCACCGACCGTGACATAGTTGACTTTGTGATCTTGCTTCTCACTGAGAAAGTACAATGGTGTAGCCCATTCTCTGGCTATCAACACAGTGCAGTTCTTCGCTTCTTCATCACTTTTACTGGGCACCTTAAGGAGGTGTTTGACCACCCCTCCCAGGGCAGAGATGTTGAAGAGCAACCGCTAGACCCCTGCCAGCAAACACGCCCTGCTGCAGAATTTGTGGTTGATTTCCAGATCCTGCCAGTGGGTGGAATGAGCCAGCACTCCTCACCGGTTACTGGAGAGCATTAAACGTCAGGCTGCAGTCCGCGATGGACTGCAGCGCAGAAGAACTTGGGCTAGAAGAATATATATATATATATATATATATACAGCTCTCAATACATCTGGATAACCGCCTCCGGGATTGTCACCCTCTGCAGCCTGCCCAAAACGACCAATTGTGACTCCCAATCGCTCTTCAGACAATCACATCATCGTCCTCAGCCCCCAGAACAATGTCCATGCTGCTGGAACGAGCACCGCTCACTCCAGCTGAACCTCGATGGCGAATACAGAACCAGCTCTGCATCTACTGTGGGAAACCTGGCCATATCGTCTCCCAGTGCCCCTCCTGTCTTTTGCGTCAGTGCAAGAACCCCCAAAGTGCTCAGGTAAGGGATCTTTAACCTTATCGACATAACTTGCTTTACTTGTCATCTGTTGTGACTCTGGTATACATGTCTCCACAGCCCTGAGATTCTGCTGTAGCTGGGAACTTAGCTGATGCCTAGCTCGTCACCTAAAGGTGCACCCCATTGAACCCTCACTGAACATCTGCACCCTATGTAGGTCCCCAATGGATGAGTTACATTTCTTGCACACAAAGCCAGTGTGAGTGTGTGTTTCAGCTCTCCTGTGTATGCATGTGTGTTTGCCTTACCCCACATCCCCAGGATACTGGCTTTCTGACCCCAGCTTGTTCTCTTGACTCTGACTAACCTCTTGTTTTGATACCCGGGTGCTCTGTGTTTGGATCCCCAGGTCCCAAGGTGTTGAGGTTACACACTGGCAGACATATATTTTTTTTACCACTGCAGATATCCAGTAGATGCTTTCATAAAATGAAAGCTAAACCTAAACGCTGGTCAGAGTCACACTGTGGTTGCAATAAACACAAGTGTAGCATTTGTGATTTTGTCATCCACATGAGGGAAGTGGTATTAAGCTCATACAAAAAAATTTTATGAGATGAGAAATTGGTCTAGACATATTAAAACACTTAAACACTTCTGTGTCTCTCAGAAGGTTTAGGAACATAAGTTTTGGCCAGAATAGTGCTTCTGAATATAGTGGAGTTTGCTTCATAGAATGTATTCAGATTATAACATTAATGTTTCTGCCATTACATAAGTCTACAAAAGTATCCTAGATTTATATCATAATGCTCTTGTTTTTCAGTACAGGTTCGTGGTTGACCAAAGTTGACTACAGTAGGGGAGGGGGGAGGAATCCAAACCTTGATTGGTTAAAAATTTTGGCTATCAGTTACATCTTGCAGGAATGGCTATACTGAGATAAACATATAATATCTAATACAATATATACATCGTTATACTACACAGCAATACAGCTGGCCTGTTTATTTGATTTATTCTAAATTTACAGCACTCTAGAATGCTCTTTCAGAAATATCAACTGCTGTTTTGGCAACAGATCAATTTCAATATAAAATCTATTAGGCATTGTTTTATGCGTAGGTTGTGGAGGTTAAAATCAATGGAAATAGTCAAATGAGTAAACCAACCTTGCTGATTAACTGCTTCTAAACTGCAAACCATCCTCCCTGATCAAATGTAACAAAACTGTAAGCCAACATTGAGATCCAGTGTCCCATTTACTGAAAAAACACTTATTTCAAAATATTAGAATCCCGTAGAAATGTGAATATATAAAAAAATAAAGCAAGATTCCAAATCATTATTTCTGAGACAAGGAAAAAGTGAAACTCAGTTAAGGTCACTGTATTCTTGCTACTCTTGATTTTATTACCAGATATTAAGACAGATTCTAATAAATAGAAATATACTGTATAGTCAGAACAGTATAAACATAAGCACAATATATACAAAATAACAAGACTTTTAGTTCATGATATTTGGCCCAGTGTTGTTTTATTTGATGGCATCCTCATGTCTGGTTAGGATTTCAGCTGGAAAAAAAATTGCAGGCTCCAATATCCTCCAGCAGTTTAAAGGTATTCAGTTCAGGTGAAATTAAATTTCCTGAACGTATAATTGGGTGAGTAAATCTCCTGCGCTTCCCTGGATAGGCTCTGGACATCCAGTTCTACGTCATAACTCTATTACCATTTGTGCAAAATGCATGGATGGAAAAATGCTTGGAAAAATCTTCCTGAGGTTTATATCAATATGCTTTGGGATAAGAAGCACTGTGTCTTTAAATATTAAACCACACTCTAATTCCACTTTTTAGGGGATAATGTAAAAAATAGACTAATTTAATTGCAAACTTATATTGTACTTTCCAGTGTAAGGGACTGAAAATAAAGATTCCTTCTGGTCCTATAAGCTATTTAACTGTTTCCACATACATTTTTTAGTCAATGATTTATATGATTTATATTGACTAAAACAGAGAAAAAATGTATGTGCATGTCATCTCCATCACCATCCTCATCACCCTCTCTACAATAGATTTGTTTCTGCCAAGCAAATGTAATTTCCATTTTTAGTATTGAGTGTCTGTATTTCTCCAAATAAGCCCTCTAAATTGTGCACAGCACACAACCAAATAAAATTACTTAGTGACATATTTCATTCTTGTCTGCCCTTGTAATGTTGTTTTAGGTTTTTTGGGGTACTGGTGACTATCCTTTGCCCCAGGGCTGTTTTATGATTAGTGAGTTTGAAAGAAAGACAGAACCGTTCAATACTGCCTGGTTAATGATGAGAGCCGGCAGATGGGAATATTGCCAACCTGTGGGAGTGAGAAGAGGGCTGCCGCAGTGCTCACACTGCCATTCTTTCCGGAAAGAGACAAACCTCATTCTGTCTCTTTGGGTAAAGACTGCTGACCATGCATTTTTGCTCCGCTACTTGTGTTGTATTGTAACTGAAGTTGAAGTTAAAGCCCCTGGTGGTCAGGACTGGTATAGCATGGAAAATGGCACTATAGCTTGATTCTGATACTGGGTATTTGATTGTAAAAGATTCAGTCATTGAAAAGTTCCCCTGCCATTTTTTTGCACGTATGATTTTACAGCCATTCATCATAAAGCATTTATTATATTTTAATAATCCTTATTTTATTTTTATTTATGCAATGTGGCCCTTGACCATCGCCTCAAATATGTGTCAGTGAAATATGTGGGCATATGATGGTAATTTGTTAAATCCAGTGTTCATGACAATTATACCTAATGGACATGTTTAAAAATAAATTTCTTAGTTTCTGCTCCTTCTGTCCTATTAAGCATTCTTTATGTTGCATTATTTATTTTGTATAAAATGTTGACTCAATATCATAAAACCCCCATGGTGATATTAATTATAAATGCTGTTTTAGTCTTTCAAAGCTTTTTATGTTTATCCTAGAGATACTGATAGAATGGACAGAATGACAGATTTGGGGTATTAGTGATATAGTTTTAGGCCACTGGGAATCTATGGAAGAGTTACTGCATAGTATTATTAATACATTAGACGCAAGTTCTAACTCGGTATTCAGTAGTCCAGCCATTCCCATCTACTAGGGAAGTTCAGGATTGTATAAATCAGATCCCTATCCAAGAGACTGGAGGCTGTAGGGCTGACAGGACTAGAGAAGGTCAAGGAAATGTAAGGTTTCAATGGATATGTAGAATAATTGGGATAATCTTTGCATGGACTTAAACATTTGGACTGTTCACCTGTGGCACTCTCAGCCTGAGGCTTGTGGACCTGGGACCAAGGAAGTTCTAGGATCACTTGATTCATTGGTACCACACAGGTACCAAGGGATTGAATATGACCCTATGGAAAATCCCTATTGTTCCTGGGGACAGATGGCCTCAATAACAAAAGTCATATGTAAAAGTCTCCCATCTGTGCCTCAAATGGACATCGTCATGCCTCAATCTTTCAAATGATTCATCAGTGACATTTGCTGCAGACACAGAATCTATTAGAATTTCTGTTAGGGATCTCGGCCCCATTGCTCCTGAGGCATGTTGGAGCACGGAACAGCTTCTTAGGAGCACCACTCCAGTTGCCAGATAAACATTACCCCTTGCAAACTCTGCTGTTGTAGTTGAACAGGACCCTGTAGGGTGACTGAAATTTCTGGGGGAAAAAAGCCCCCCCATCAGCTAAATTAAGGCGCCCTGCCCAGAGCCCTTTGTCTTGACATTCCAGCTCTTCCTCAAAATCCTCACATCGCCCTTGATAATATTCTGCGATTGGCTGAGCATGCTCAGCTGCAAGGATGCAAAACTCAATGGAATAAGCAGAAACGGGGACACTACACTAGCTGCTGGCAAGTTCTGCTGACGCGGGGTGATCAAACGACACTGTAAAATATGACAGGAAGGTACGAACATCATCCACCTG
>JAAGVU020000092.1:23074709-23092422 GCA_011763525.2 Mormyrus iriodes | reverse complement strand
CTGGCAAGTTCTGCTGACGCGGGGTGATCAAACGACACTGTAAAATATGACAGGAAGGTACGAACATCATCCACCTGCAGTCTGTGTTGCTCTCACACAGTGGTCGCCCATACTAAGGCACATCCCGCTAGTAAGGATGTGACATAACAAACCCTAGTTTTAGAAGTGAAATCCTGGGGCTGACGGCAGTCAAAAAAACCACAACACCAATCTGGATTCCATCATAACTATTAGAGACAGGCATATGGGGTGCCCATGCTCACTCCCTCATATCCCACTGACATCATGCTGGTGCCACCATTGTCTGTCCACCTCTGCATGCAATCGATGAGTCGGGTGACAGATTCGGTAACTGGTCATGCTGGGAATGAAGCATTAGGGTCTCTTCAGGTACCAGTCTTCTGAGATATTTAAACTCACTAGAGTCCATGTCTGGTTCAGTCCTCTGTCACGACCATTGAAAAGAATTGAAAAACATAACTTTACTAAAGTTCAAAACAAGGTATGCTAGCACTAATAAATGGGCATGCTCAAGGTGAGCTGAGGGTCTTCTTCTTGCCAGGCTTTCCTCTCTGAGAGGTTGGTCTCCAGGTCCTCTGTGTTGTACTACTATACTAGACTCTACTCAGTTGTCAGTCTTGGTATAATTTTGTAGGTCTCATTAGATATTGTATTTGCACCGGTTATTGAAAAAGACCATAATTATGAGGAATAGTATTAGTGTGATTTATTTGCTATTATGGGCCTGTTAGAATAACCAGACACATTTCATGTTTATAGTTGCATTTATGCACAATAAGTATCAGACAACACTCTCTAAATTTGGAGCCACACTTAATGATTTCAAAACAGTTTAAAATATCTTCACTTAAAAAAAGGCATTGGGAACTTTTCAGCAAGAAACTGTTACAGTGTCTATTTTTAAGGATTAATGACAAAATATTGCAATACTTTGCTTAGGAGAGTGGTTGATGATGGCATTCTGTGTCTTTGGGGTTCCTTTCTCCTTCTGGAATCATGGTGGAGTCAATTGGAAATCAGTCTCTGTTAAAACAATAAAAAACAAAACTGTTAAATGAGATGGTTATGCTCTGGGCACAGAGTTGGTCTTACTTGTTTGGGTTTTTCTAGAATCCTTGCCCTGGCTCATCAGGCCTCACACAAACTCTTAGCAGAGGGATGCATGACATTAAGTTATTCCAAACACAACGGGACTCTCATCTTCCCTCTGCGGTTCTTTTAAAAAAATTAATAGATCTTCTGCTGTCTGACCCTGGCCTTCTATTTGTCATTCAGTGTATTATATTCCTGACACCAACACTGTAAGTTGTTCCCTGAGTGAAAATACATAGAGTTTTGGGGATTATCTGTAACTGAATCTGCAATCAGTCCAATTTCCTGCACTGTGCGATATGGTTCTTGTCACGCAGATGGTGACTGATTGATTCATTTCCTGCTAAGCGATGTAGAGAGTCCACTTAATCCATATAGGCATCGTGGTGCATACTCTACACGGCGCAGAGTGATGAGCAAAAGGTAGGATTTGATGAAGTGACTGCACGCGCACAGCAGCGGCATGTGTCAGCTTCACTGCGATATCGATAAACTGACAGAGCTGTAGCACAGACCGCAGTTCAATAGCTTGGGCACGGGCATCTGGAATCCGTGCGTGGGCAGCTAACAGACGATGTTATTGACTGGCGTGCGACAGCATATGGAGTTACCCAGAATCCCTTGTGGCTTCATGTCGATTACCGTACCATTGGAATACTTGTTAAGCATAAATCTCATAGTAAAACCATTTCAAGACAATTAAAGCCATATATTAATAGTTTCTCTTCACTTGTTTCTGTTGCAGAGGTATCCAATGAAAGAAGAATGTAAAACAGAAAGAATAAAAGTCATCCTTCATGTACGTATATAAGATGTAGGATATGTATTGTTTTGATTACTCATCCGTTCCATTACTCATGACTGTGACTCAGAGTGGCACCAGCAATACGTTTCCCTCATTAGTGAGAGAAATGATTCAATATAGTTAACAAGGCCTATTGGTAAATTCAGGCCTCCTAAATCTATCTCATAAGCGTAGCATTACATAAACTATGCTCATCCCGCTAATGGCTGTTAACCTGTTCCAGCTTCCTGTGCTTATCCCACAATTGCACACACGCAAATGGACTTAATTGCTTGCCTAACTACTAAATAGTTTATGTGTGTTTAACAGCCGCAATAATAATGATTGGAAGCGGCTTTGGAAGAAGAAGCTGGTTAAATAATCTCGTGAGGGAGGAAGAGTCAGCTGACTGGACTCCCCAGGCCCGGCCATCCCAGTGACCTTAATGCCTGTCCTGATTCTGTTGCACTTCTTGTTTTCTTAAGATGAAATAATCCCCACTGCACTGTGCCCCATCCCCTGAAAAGGGAAGACCAGCCCCCGCTGCACCTGCTCCTCCACACTCCCAAATACGTTATTTTGATGCAGATTACAGAACGTTTGAGCATTTCAATAATCCACTTCACATCATTTTTAAAAAGGTGTTTTTCACTTTAATCAGAATTCTTTCTCTTCTAGGAAGTAGCGGTTCTTTAACGGTTCAAAGACAGAATGGGCAGCAGTTACTGGCATGTGACAGGACAGACCCCAGGCATTAAATGGATGGGATCCCATGACTGTATTAGAAACATCCATTTGCATATTGATGAATAACTCTGTTTAATGGTCTGGTACGGGCTGTTTTAAGTATATCTTGGATTGGATTGGGTTTTGTATTGCTGCCATATGGCTGCTGATCAGAGGGAACAATTCTGCATTGACCACATGGGCAGGAGGTATTGAGGGACGCTTTCACAAGCACACATCCCTCTGTTAATCCATCTCAACATACTCACCCACGGGCCCCACCAAGACTCCTCATCCTGGCGGAGGATGTGTGCGTTGCCAGTGAGCATCGAAACACAGTCAGGAGAAAAGGAAAGTACTAGAAAACAAAAACATCTGTATGCGAATCCTTGGCGACCCACATTTACATATTCAGTTCTCATACATCAGTCATTTATTCCTGTTCGTTATAATGAGTGCAGTCTGTTCAAAGCCAATATAATCATTCAAATTTCATCTTCAGCCCTGACGAGGGCCCAAGAGGTGATTGATTTACTTTACCATTATATGGCAAAGTAGCGATAATTTCAGTTAAAATAAAATATGTGATCAGTCTGACAAATACTCTTCCGTACTAAGACCATACTTATCCTTTCAGTATGGAGTATATTTTAGCATCAAAATAGCGGCCTGATGACACACTCTAAACAAATACATCTTTATAAAGGGCTACTGCCCCGGGCAACTGAGTTCGAAACTTCTGACCTACAAAGTCAAGAAAAAGGGGAGAAGGAAGATAAAAAGAGAACTAATCTGCTAAGCTTGACCTTGCATGAAATATCCTGGAATACCGCTGTAATATTAAAGGTAACAGCTGAGATAGAGACTGATCTTGTACAATCCACGAGGGTGCATGACAATGAGGAAAGGAGGCTGTGATGCTGAATGCTGCCTCACTGTTTCTCTAAATTCACTATGGAGCAAGACTGAAGGAAAGAATTACTGATCACCCCAATTCTTATTTCAACACAGATGGCAGCATGGAACACAATCAAGTATTAGCGCTTACGTTTGGAGAAGGTGGATAGTTATATTGTTGTGACATTATTTTTACACCCAAACATCTTATTCCTTTACTACCATGACTAGACCTTTTCACATTCAGTACCAGTGAAGTTTGGACACACCTACCCAAAAAGGGTTATTTGAACTATAATCTAGAAAAAATTTAGAAAAACTATAAAGACATCAGAACTACAGAACAACATGTATGGAGTTTTACACTTACCAAAAAAGTGTGTGGGGGGGGGTGATTTTTTGGGTTGGGACTCATTAGGTTGCCGGGTCAAATCCTTGGGTCGGTAGAGCCATCCCACATGATCCCTTGAGTGAGGCCTTTAACCCAAACTGCTCCTCGGACTGGCTGGCCCTACTGTCTCCTCTACACCAGTTTTATGAGGTGGCCTCCTAGAATGCTTGTCCAGCTGTCCTGAAGGAAGTCTCACAAATG
Source organism: Mormyrus iriodes (assembly GCA_011763525.2). Taxonomy (NCBI): domain Eukaryota; kingdom Metazoa; phylum Chordata; class Actinopteri; order Osteoglossiformes; family Mormyridae; genus Mormyrus; species Mormyrus iriodes. The sequence continues at coordinate 23,088,310 of JAAGVU020000092.1, read as the reverse complement.
CTGACCACTCATTGGCCGCTTTTCCTTCACTTTCTGATCAAACTCCTCCAAAACTATTTCCACTGTGTTTAAGTCAGGCGGTCTGGTCATGTGATGCAACACTATCACTCTCCTTTGTAGTCGGCTTGGCGTGTCCAAACTTTCGACTGGTGTTGTATATTTCTTGGAGGCTTAAACGCTTGGACGCTTTTGTCCAAAGTGATGTACAAGTGAGGAAAGCATGGGATCAGAGAGCACCCAACACCCGTGGAGCGAGTGGGGCTGTGGGCCTTGTTCATGGGCCCAACAGAGATATGATTAATGACGAGGATTCAAAGCCACGACTTTCTTGACAGAAATCGATCCCTAACTGATTAAGCTATACCCAGCCTAAGCTTTTGATAAACTAACTGGCGTTTTAGTATGCTATCATTTTAAGCTATACCCAGCCTAAGCCTTTGATAAACTAGCTGGCGTTTTAGTACGCTTACTATCAAATTTTATTGGTTTCTTTAGAAGCGTAATCCAAATCGGGTTCCAATTGACCTGGTGATATTGTACATTTATCATTTTTTTATCATATGAGCATTTAGTCTTTAACTGGTCAGTGCCCCATCCTGGGTTATTCCCTGCCTTATGTTTGTAGCTTCAAGGACAGGCTCCAGACCCCCATGACCCTGCATAGGACAAGCAGGTATGGAAAATGGATGGATGGATGGATGTGTATTTAATGAGTTCAATGTATAACAGCTACTAATACAGCTTGATGACCAAACAATTTCATCTATAGATTATATTTAGACATTTTCAGTTATTGAGAAGGCAATCCTGAGCCATATCAAACTGCCTATTTGAAATTACAATGTTTATATTGACCCATAGAAAGGTGTTAAAGAATTTAAAATGACCATGTTGATTACGCCCATTCATCTCATGTCACCTACTCAGCACTTCTCCCGGAGAGGGTCACAGTCTGACCAGACCTCTTTTCCACGTCCACAGAGACCCATTTGTCCTAGGGAATCCATAGATGTCCCCAAGCCAGGTGGGAGATAAAATCCCTCCTGGATGTCATGGCTCATCACTGAAGCCTCAGCCTTATTCAGATACAAACATAAATTAAACCTAGATGGACTGAGCTTCTCATGTAAGCAGCTAGAGCTTCAGGAATAAGCCCACCAAAGGAAAATTTGAAAGCAGGATTGATACGGTGGTAGCTGTCATAATGGAAATGTAGCTGATTATAAGTCCTAACTTTATATTACTGTATTCAGTCTTACTATTAAGTGACAGTCCTCATGAGGAAAAGCAACTAAAAAGATAGAGAAAGATAGAAAGATAAAAAAGCAACTAAAAAAACACAGCTGGTCAGGATAAATCAGTCAGGAGCTCAGGACCTGTTATATGCAATCTGTCACCTATGGTCAGGTGGGGTGAGATCATCATAACACTGCATCAGATAGAGTAATAAGGGACACCAGCATCATCCCCTCTCATCATGTAATGTCTTGCCCTGAAGAAGACTTGTACTTGTAATCTAATCAACGAACCCATCCCTCATCATACAGCTGGAGTGGAAGGATTGCAGTGCGCTCCCACCCTTGGGAAACTAGAGTTACTAAGATACCCAGGGGGAGAGGGGCAAAAATACATCAAGTATTTATCACGTATTTTGGTGCATATTGGCTGGTTCATTTAATCACACTTCAGTAGTCATAAAAGCATCCCATGCATTTAATGTTTCCGTTTCATGTTCAGGTTTCAATGGTCCAAAATTACAGAACTGTTCCATGTTCCATAGGAGCATATCCGAGGACGCACACGGCACAGGAACACCCTGGACAGATGTCAGGTCATCACAAGTCACACCCACATTCATCACTCACTCACTGTGGGCAATTTATAGACTCAAATTTGCCTAATTTGCACATTTTGGGGCTGTGGGCAAAAACCAGAGTACCCAGAGGCACACAGAGAGCCAGGGGCGGGCTTTGAACCCCCTCCCTTGGAGGTGTGAAGACAGAGCGCTACCCAGCGTGCCCTCACCCCACCCATATCAACATGAAATCCAGCATTCATATACAAAAAAGACATGTTTTCATTCATCATTTTAAGAAATCGAATAAGACAGTTGTTTGGTTTAGAAAAATCATGTTTTCTCCTTATGATTTAATATGCATTACAAAAGAGTCTGCAGATTTCCCCCTCGATGGCTACATTAAGTATCACAATTCAGAGAGTGATGCAAAGTCTCACAGGAAAACATACGGTACCTTCAGGCCATGCAGGGCAGCGCCAGGCTGAGTGAGGAGCGAGGGCATTTGAAAGACAAATTAAAGTGGTATTTCACAATAGCTGCACACAATGACTCACATAAAGAGGTGGCCGGGAAATAGGAATAATGATTAGTGAAAGACAATCTCACTGTCAGCACTTCATTGTCCTTACTTTGCTTTTTGCAATTTCTCCATTTTATTTATTTCAAATCACGATGACATTCACACGTACCCGTTTTACAAATTAAGCCATTCATCGCTTTGTTAATTTAGAAATAAATGACTTGTGTATAGAGAGCTAACTGTGACTCCTAGAGTCAAAATGAAAACGTGGCGGCTGATATATTCATACCCATAATATCAAACCCACCAGAAAAAAAAAATCGATACAGTCAACCTGAAGCACGAGGAAACGATTCTCCTGAGAACAAACTCAGTTTGAGTCAACAATATTGTTTGACTTTGGAATGTAACAACAAACACAGTTTGAGACTTGACATGAATCTTTCATGTTGCTTCCTGCCTGGCATATTACATTAGAGTACTGCGGGGAAAAAATAAGAAGGCATTTCTCCAGTGTGCCACATTCAGCAGTTTATGTGTCCAACTAACTGTGGCAATGAACTCTCTAGAATATATTATTCATCGGATTGTAAATCAGCTAGAAGCTTTGTTCATCAGCTCATCTTTTTTCCTGCCACCAAAAAAATTATCGGCTGATTTATTAACGTTGCGAAGGAGGGAAATCGGGTCGAGATTAATGATACGTTTATTTCCCCAGTGTAGACACATGGCGTCTCTGAGACATTCTTTCAAGCACAGATGCGGCCATTTTGACTGCTGGAAACAGCTTGCTCCTAATTGGGCTTTGTGGTTATGACTCCTTGTGTAAGTAGTTTTGTTCCAGTCGAGCACCTAATATATTAATTTGCTTGAATTGAGCTACTGTTGTAATATATCACATTACTCAAAACATATTAAATCTTTTGACTGTCCAACTAAAAAATTGTGGCTGTATTAACATTTTTCTGGTTACATATGCAAATCAGAAGCCCTTTTTTTATTCATGGATGTTTAAAGTTAGAGGTGGTTCACCTGGATTTGGGGTGTTCAAGTCTTGTTTTCTCCAGGCTACCCAAGTGTCCTTCTCAAGACCAAACACCTTCTGACTGGTACACTAGTGTCTCTAATTTGCTCATTGTGTGTGTGAGGGTGCCTTTGTAAATGTGTGCCCTGCGATGGACTGCCATCCTGTCCAGGTTGTACCCCTGCCTTGTGCTCTGTAGTGCCCGGGACGGGCTCCAGGCTCTCCATGTCCCTGTACTGGAAATGTGGTTTGGAAGATGGGTGGATGCTTACAGAGGACACAGCTAAAAATCTATTATTGTCAATTGTACATTTTTAAGTAGCAGGAACAAATGATTTTCCATTTGATGCAGGCCATTCTTCCCCAGACAAAGACTGAACTTAAGCGATCATAGATTTAAATGACAATCTAATCGCAACTAATGGCAACCAAGGCTAATGAGTTCAGAACTTATCTGGAACAAACATGGATTAGAGGATCACTGAGAAACATAAAACAAAAAACGAAGTACAAGTCCATGAAAAAAAATGCAGGATTATTTCCTGACACCTCTGCTTAAGGCAATTAACTATGACTCATGCAAACATCAGCATTTCCCAATTGTTGAGATTCTGAGCATTACACAGGACTAAATTAAAATGTGGGCAATGCATAATCAGTGTAACATTACTCAGCAAATCACTCAAAAAAATCAGCTACAGTTTCAGGCCAGGTTCTGCCTGACCACAAGGAAAATGAAACAATGCATTAGCCATGTTTCTGTTTGCAAATCCTATGTTGCTCTCCTTTAAGACATACAGGTGTGAGCAAAGCTTGGGGTCTGAGTGCAGAGTCAGCTGTTTATCTGGTATCCCTGGAACAAACTGGGGTTAAGGGCTTTGCTTGGATGCCCAATGGTGGCATCAGTCTGCCAGACCCAGGATTCAAACCAGCAGCCTTCTGCTCACGGGCACAGAATCCCAGCCCACTAAGCCACATACCACCCCCCAGAGGTCTTCTGAGGGCTTTGGAAAGAACATCATGGTGGGGATACATCATGGGAGGATATTGCAAAATCCCCAGCGAAGCTTGTAGGTGGGCAGCACACACAGATTATAGCACAGCTCTGTTTTTGCTCTAGGAAGGAGTCCTGGCGCTTGGGTAAGTAAGTTATAGATATAAGAGTGAGAAAGTGGGGCTGAGAAACACAGTTCTGATTTATACCAAAGATCTTTAAAGCAGATTCATATCTGTAGAAGTTGTTTAATTTTTTCCTGCAATGAATTTTTGGTTTGAGTCTTTCCTCTCTGTATCTGAATTCTGTACCAAATGTCATTTTATAACTTAATAATTAATAGTTATTCCTACTTTTCTGTGTTTATTAAGCAGAAAGAAAACAGACTTTTGCTCCAGTGCTGCCTGACCATTATGATGTGGACATGGGAGTGGTATGAAGTGGGTGTACTGTTTGGCAGACAGTACTGTTGCAGACTGGCATCCGCTGCATTGAAATGTCATAGAAAGGAACCAACAAGCAAAACTAAAGTCAACTGACAGGTCTGCTATTACCTGCCTCAAAATCCACTTCCAGAATACGGCAACTGGAAGCCCTGGGGACTACCTATCCAAAAGGGTAAGAGTCTCAGCCATTCACCACGTCTGTCACTTCTCGGTGGCTTTCAAAAGTGCTCCTAAAGTTACAGGGTAAAGTGTAAGATAAACACACTTACAAAGGCACTCTCAAGTGAACGTGTATCCGACAAGCACACCGTCTGAAAACTCTACACATCAGTAATTCTCTGCTAATTAGAAGATCTGCTTAATATTTCCCATGAAAATCATCTTTGATATATAATTTAAATTCATTTAAGTGCCTGTGCTATGCATCTGCTACACACATATACCACATTCTTTCTTAAAATATAAGTAGTTGGACTAACCAGAATGAGCCTTTTGTGTAAGTGGCCGTTTTCTATTTTCTGTGAATGCCCCCGCTGTGACGGACCTTTTATGCTATTTTATCAGTTTGTAACATATTTCCTTACTTTTATGCAGTGAGTTTTCATGCGCTTACAAAGAGGTTTACTCATCTTCAAACAACAACCAGCAAAATGATCTAATTCCATGTCTCAGAGTGCCTACCTTCTCCATTGTAGGAACCAATGGAAAAATAAACTCCATGGGAATGCCATAGTGGCAATGCAGCCAAGTGACTAATTCCACTATTGTTAGGAATATAAAAGCCACGGATCCTGGTGACGTGGGCCAGAAGTGCCAGCACATCTCCCCAAATCGGTCCCACCACCTTGCACCATGACCTTGAAGAGACTGAAACAAAAATACCAAAAGCTGAATCGGGCTACGAGAAAGTACACCAAAAATCTGCTGCTTCTGCTCCAAGAATCTCTGACTCTTGAATTAATTTCTGAAGTAATGAATACGGTAAATTTCCCTTATTGCTTTCAGATATCACTCTCAAAATGTAATAAGAAATAGGTCCTTATATGTGGCAATTTTATGTAAACCACTTATTCACTGAATTTACAGAAAATGTGCTATATCGTGATACGTGTTATTATTGTGATATGAGATTTTGGTGATACGGCAAAGCACTATATGCGTGTGTTATTAAAACATCCGAGGATCGCCTCTTGCCATTTCCAGGGCCACTTTCCATGATGAATGAAATGGTGCTGTATATTGTACAAACAGTATAGGAATCAATCTCTCCAACTGGACAAAAACACAATGCCCAAAGGATTCCTCTTGCTTTTCTAAAAGTTTCTAAGAGCTGCCAAGATTCTAAATCTTTGACGTCTACTCCCTGCTTCGAGTTGCTAGACATGACTTTAACGAGAAAAGCTTGAAATCTCGATATTATCTGTCCCATCACTACCTTTCCCCATTGTCATCCAATTAAAAAAACAGTAATGTAATTATAAAATCTAACCCAACACTACATAAAAATGGCGTAGAGTACAAAGTATCAGAGCGCTTCATCACAGTGGCAGGAACAAAACAGGTTTTTCCTTCTAGCCCTTAAAAAGACTAACACAAATAACTAGGTAAGCCACACACGGTGGGTAGTTATACAATAGCTAAAGACCTGTGAGGATTGGACTGGATTCACAGATGACACAGGTAAGGGCACACACGACAATGGGGAACACATCAAGTAGTTACAATGACACATAAGGGGTTATTTATACATATCTCCCAGCATGCTCCACGCTGTTACTGAGCTCTGCTTTGAGGAGCCATTTTGCTGGCGAAACACCATAAATGTTTTGATGTCCATGGCTAAATCTACTTAAGTACAGTAATGAATTGCTAGCTACTGCCACTAAAACCCCACATATCTACCACATTAAGCTTAAAATGGTTACCAATTAGGCAAGTGTCCTGGTCAAGTAGTTCCGTTGGGTAGTTTTAAACTAGTCTATGTAGTATGTGTAGGTGAACAAAAATAGACACGAACCAGAATTCAAAACGAAGAGTTTTGCGATCCACCTGGAAACATGCCATTCATTCAGTATCAGTGGAAGTACATCTTGATGAGGGCCTTGTCACCAGGATATGTAGACGAATCATTTAGGCTATATGACTGTTCTAGGAAAAAAATATTTTTTTCAGTTGAAACAAGTAAAAACCAACTTCAAAGCAAAATTATGTGTCATCACCAGGGATGGGCAGTATTTCAATGAAATGTTAAATAGGCATTTAGTTACTTTTGAGTATTTTGTAATTTGTATTTTTCTGGACAGAAAAAAATTACATGTAATTTGTAACAAACTACAAAAATACTTTGAGAGATTGTGTTTAATGTATTTAAAATGCTTACTAAAATATGTTATTTTACTTGTTAATTTTCTGTCATTTTAAGAATCTTCATCACCAGGTTTACAGATTTTTATATATAGCCTATCACCAGATCTGGATAGATGCAAGTAAAACACATGATACATTCTGTTGGGGGGGGGTGGCATGGTGGTGCAGTGGTTAGACACTAGACCAGGGTTCAAGTCTCCACCCAGGTTACGTGTGTGGAGTTTGCATGTTCTCCCCGTGTTGTCGTGGGGTTCCCTCTGGGTACTTCAGTTTCCCCCAACAGTCCAAAAAAAAATGCTGAGGCTGATTGGAGTTACCATATTGCCCATAGGTGTGAATGGTGTGTGAGTGAGCCCTGCAATGGGTTGGTGCCCCTTTCTGGGTTGTTCCCTGCCTTACGCCCACAGCCTCTGGGATAGGCTACAGACCCCCCATGACCCCAAATGGGATAAGTGGGTACAGAAGATGGATGGATGGACATCCTGTTGGGCTCAGCTTGCTCGTTGTGAACTTTATTTTCCCATGACCAGTAATCAAAGGAAAGAAGCTGCTTTGGTGCAAACATGTAGTGATATACATATTTATACAGTATATACTATCAGATATTGCTCACTGAATGTCATTAAACGACAGGAAAATAGAGCAATTAGCAAACAGCAGTGCTATGTCCTAGAACTTGTGAATTAACTTAATAGCCGGCTAGTGGCATTCTAGTTAATTTCAACAGGCCTCTTCAGGCAGTAACATATTGTGGTTTGCCATATATGGAAGCCTGCATTAGCAATAAATCAGGCTGGCTGCTTTTGTTAAACGAATAAAATTAATTTCTACCAGCTAAACGTAGGTGCTTTCACAGCTACTGAGCATGTGTAAAAGGGAGAACCGACTGGTGAACTTGACGTTGCATATTATATGCATGGTTGCGTTGTACCTCCTTGTGCGTGCACACGCACACACCAGCACCCCTGGCGGCCACCCTCACGAATTCAGTGGGAAACACTGGATATAAATTAAGGGTGTAATGTTTTTGACACGAGACCGAAACCGCAATTCAAACAAATACAAAACACGATCTCATATCTTGGTTCCGTCTTCCAGAACCGTGATACCCCCCCACCAACCCCAACCCGCTGCCACAGGTGCCTAACGAGCTGTTATTACATTACTAATGTCACAAAGGTAATTTTTCAATTCCTAATTAACATTAGAACACATGGAAATTTCAAAATTATAATTTTATTTAAAGGTAGGGAAAGCTGCATATTTTATAAATATTACACATACTATGGCTGTAATGGTACATGTATTCATCATGTAGCGTTACTATTTTATATATTTACTATGTATGTACTATAGTTTAGTATTTTGAAATTACTAGTTTCTTGTATTTTAATTAAATACAATTTCTCATGGCAGTATTTTGTATTTTGTTCTGTTACATTTGATGAGCAACTATTTGTAATTTGTAACAAGATACTTTTTGATGTATTTGTGCCCATCTCAGACCTACAAGTTGTAGTACATGCAGTTGCACTCCTGTGAGAGTGGGATGGAGAACGGTACAAAGACAGACATGGCCAAGAATATTCCGTCCTCTTCTTGATGTGCTTCAAATGATGGACATTGAATGCATCAGAAAGGTTAAATGGCACTATGGAGACGGTGGGCTTGGTGTTGGGGTTTGCAAATGTTTTTTTCCGTTTTTCGGATGTGTAAGCAGTTATTTGATTCTTTGATGCTTTGATGTCTTTGACAAACGGCTGCAGCACCTGGTGTTCGCAAATGGGTAATACATGGGAATCAGGGGCTCGCAAAATGGGGGGAGGTGCGGGAATCAGGAAGTCTGGTCAATAATTCCGAACTCCACAACCAAGCAGCATCGAGGGACATTTTCACATGGACCTGTCAACCATCAATATTACACATAATAAGCCACGCCCCTAAACTAACGCCCATACCTAAGCCACGACCATAGTGCTATTTAACCTCTCTTGTGTCATTATATCAGAAGTATAAATGGCATAATTTTAATATACCTAATATGTTAAGATAATGTCAATTGCTCTGCACAAAATTTACACATTTCACAGTGGCTGCATCATTCTAAGGCTGCAGTTTTGACTAATTTTATCACAGCAGTGCAACAAGGCTGTCCCAATCCAAAGACTCCTTCCAGTGCATACTTTTACCAGGCTGTGGCATATCCACCCGATGGATCTTACTTGGCCCAACATACAGTACTGTGCAAAAGTCTTAGGCAGTGACAAGAAATGTGTGCCTAATGGAAGTATAGACCCCCATGGTGATTAGCAAATATGGTTAAAAATAAAAACAATGAAAAGGAAGAGTTAAGTTTAGTCATGCGTATTTCGCCTCCAATCTAAGAAGGTAGCTGACACAGACATTATTAACTTCATTAATTTAGTTCCTTTCTTCTTGAATCTTCTAGCTCTTTTGCGGAAGTATGCTGCAGAGGCTGTGTGCACTTTACGGTCCTAGACTACTAAAGCATTGTGACAGTATACAGCTGTTTTGCACACACCTGGATGGCTTGTGTAACACGCTACTTCGCATGTATCTCCTGTTCCAGTAATTCCTTGTGGCACTTCATATCGCTTGGCATCAGATTTTTCCTGTCTGTAGGGAGCAGTGTGTGCGCATGCTAGTCAGGTTTAGTTTCCAGGTACTTAAGTTGTTTGGCAAATGTAATACAGCTACATACTTAGTCTTATAATAACAACAACAACAACAATAATATTATTATTAACAAGAACAATAACAACAACAACAACAACAACAACAATAATACTAATAATAAAATATTTCCTTAAAACTAATACAGTATGCACTAGAATAAAAAATGCAAAATAAACATTATATTTTACATACATTTTATGCTTTATGCCTCAAAATATATACAATAACACATTTCTTTACTCTATCTGCGTTCATCCTTTGTAGCTAAAGTGTTTATTTGCAAATTACTGAACTATTAAACTTTGTAAAGACCACAACCCTGAAACCTGTTCCTTTGAGTGCAAGTAAAATTAAAGAAATTCTAGAGAAGTTCAATGAGGTTATGGCATGAATGAAACTGCTTGTCAGTTAAATGTAGAGAGATTCTTTGACATGCTTTGCAGACCAGTAGAAGAGCTAATTAATGGTCGCTGGGAGAAACTGACAGAAAAAGAATTGAAAGAACCATTGCAGACAAACAAGGAAAGTAAAAAAGAAGTTATTTTCAATGTAAGACTGAGTATTAAAAAGTTTTGGATAACTGCTTTGGAATGTGTTATTCAGATCAGTTCAGACCATTGTGGTGGGTAGCAGACAGTACTCCTCCTCCCCTGCAGAAGGCGCATACTCATTTTCTCAATGGTTATAAAAGAAGTCGAATAAAACAGGAATGTGGGGTACTTAGTCTTCAAAAAAAGCTAACTTGGTTTTAGAGTCTCTTACTGTACTGTCCCTGTTTGGTAGAAATTCACTCAGCTGCATTGAGGGCTTCAGGCTTTGTAACTGTGGGTTGTTGTTAGCCTACATGTTCTTCTTTATTTATATATGTAGTTGTTCCAGTGAATACAGTCAGATACTTCACAACCAAAGCAACTTTATAAAACACAGAGTGGAATATGGAAAACTGCATTGCAACTGACTACCAACATGCTTTGTAGTCAGTGGGATTTGGTGAGTTGAAGCCAAAGTATACAGGCCACATAAAGCTCTTGCTGTATGCAGATGTATGCAGCTCTGATGTTCCAATGGTGTGCTGACAACCTGTTGGTGTCAGATGTTTTAATGTTTTCCTTGATCACTGTATACCTTATATTACGTATATATCAGTAGGGATCTAATGGAATGTGAATTAGTCGTGTTGTGTGTGTTTGGATAAATGCAGTGAATGCCTCATTATACCTTAACCACTCTTCTTCTTAGCCATTATTGGTATGTATACTGTGACTACAAATACCAAGAATTGACTGCATTTGCTTATATATCCTTGTACTCAGTATTTTGGAGTTTTTCATGACTCATAGCCTTGAAAAAGCTTTAGCATAACGGTGGTGGTTTCTTCTATCCATATATGGCTTATTTAGTGAAAATCACAAATGATCTCCTGGATTCAGCTCCAGAGGCCAATATTGCAATTTAGACTTCTGTGCTCATCCAGCCGTTCCTTACTTGATATCGTTGTGTTTTTGAGATCATTGTCTTGCTGGGAGGTCCATTTTCAGGCATATATCAGCTTCTTGGCAACATAAAGGGGGCTTATATCCAAAATATTGTGGTACTTTCTGGAGTTCATCATTTAATCTGTCCTAACAAGGGCCCCAGGATGCAACATAACAAAGACCCCTAGCCGTATTTCTCAGTAGGCGTGTGGCTTGTTTTAGAATACATTTCATCCTTCAGGCACTGTGTGTGTGGCAAAACATGCCAGAAGTGCCTATAACACACAGTCGGAATTGTACTTGTGGTGTAATTAGGTGAATCTAAGTCACTTTTTTTTTTCCTGAATGCCCTTGAAAAAGGCCTTCTTCCAACCAATGAATGCTGTCTTCATAGAACCCAAAATATCATGTGGGCTTAGACATATCCAGCTGTCTTCACTGAATATGCAGTTTCTTCTTGAACCATCTACCTGAATGCGTGTGCATGAGAGATGATCTCGTGATCTGTAGACGTCAAGAAACTTCATCTTCAGAGTTCTCCGCCTTTCACTATGCGGATTGCTGAATTTGGAAATGTATGACCTCCTTTTTTATATCCCCAGGAAATAGGAAATCGGAAAAGACTGCCACACGGTTCCCCAACCTTGCTCTGAACTTAGCAAACATGTTGACTTACTTTAGCTGTATTTTTTAACTGTATTTTATTAAAAAAAATCCTTTACATTCTGAATTATTATGAATCAGCTCAACTGAAATATGCAAGTTTGGTTATTGACTAAACGTAAAAACATAAGTAATATAACATGAATTTTTCCTTGAGATGGCAAGATTTGGCATTTTGGCATTTTATTGGTATTTTTTTCCTTTTCAAGACTGCATGGAGTTGGGGAGGGTCGAGGCAATCATAACACCAAATAATGAAAGGGGGGACACCAGTAACACCAACAATTAAAAAAAAATCTATACATAGACATAAACATATTCTAGAATCCCAGCGGGGTAGTTCTGGTTCTGGAAATTCAAACGTAAAACTAATCCCTAAAGCATGAGACTGATAAACAGCCGAAACACATACATATGCAAGCATACAGTAATGCAAATGAGCATAATACGGCCAGCTAATGCCAGCTAGGTCTCGGTAACAAATTGTGCTGCAGAATCCCAAAGCACGCCACCCACATTTAGTGTGGGTCTAGTGCGAGGAAGTTGTGTCCTGCCTGAGGCGAATACAAGGTAGATGTGAATCTTGTTTGGTCTTCCAGCGCTGAGAGGCAAGTGTGGGCGACCAAAATGGTCTCTTAACTGTGCAACCTAGAATCTGCTCTGAAACAGCTTGCATTTGAAAAACTATATGCTAAAACACACATAAAGCTATATTTATAAATATGGATGCATTTGCAATCAAATTGTATGAATTTTTCTGATATCATTACAAACCAGGAAGTTGTCTAATATTGTGGAGAGCAGTACTATTATAAATGATCAACTTGGAGTCATGAATTAAAAAAATTAAAATTTGCTCGCACTGGTGGGATACTGGGGGGGCTGGCATAAATGTTAACATGAAGGATGTGTTTGGGGTTTCATCATATTCCACAAATCCAGCAGATAAAAATTCTTGTGCAGAATTTCCTGTTTTTCATTAGACAAGTATTACGCATTATATTTAGTAATGAAATTACTATTTTGGCATTTTCCTGACTGCTAGCATAAATAACATTTAAAAAGAGATTTTATGACTTTAAAATTGCCATGTAATCTGTTTCTGAGGGAAGGGCTGGTGCCACTGCATGCTGGGAGAGTTTGAGAACTTCACTGGTCTGTTTTTCTGGCCCCCCAGTCAGCCTGCACCCAAGGGAGGCGGGACAGTCCCTAGTTTCCGTGCAGTATGTGGTTTTCTCTTTCTTCCCTGAAACACCTCTTCGGTTTGTTTTTCCCATTGTTATTGTGTAGTTCACATCCTGCTGCTCCTCTTCTCGCCCTGAGAAGGGGAAGCGCATAATGAAGTCAGGGCATGTGTTTACACATTCCCCGTGTCACCTGGCTCTGTCCTCAAGTCGGGCTAGTTTCCTCACTCTAATACTGTCACTGCTGCTACTGCTGTTTTTGCATTGGTTTGTATATCTCATACATAGTTATTCTAACACGTTCCATGGGTATCTCGTATAGGGAATCGTTAATGGCTGAGAATTATGGATGCATAGATGTTGCTTGTGTTTTAATGAGCCTTCATTCAAAGACATCTATCTATCTATCTATCTATCTATCTATCTATCTATC
>JAAGVU020000092.1:23063893-23074609 GCA_011763525.2 Mormyrus iriodes | reverse complement strand
GATGTTGCTTGTGTTTTAATGAGCCTTCATTCAAAGACATCTATCTATCTATCTATCTATCTATCTATCTATCTATCCTTTCTACTTATGCTGGTTAGTATCATAGGGTGGCCTGGAGCCTATCTCAGGCAGAACAGACCACAAGGCTGGGGCACACCCTGGATGGGATGCCATTTGTATTTTCATCATTTTATGACTGTGTTAGAAATGCAGTTTTTCTCAGCCGCGTTGCTTTCTTGAATTGTCCTTAACATTTGTAAAACAGTAAGTGCATTTCTTGAAACAATTTGTACAAACAGCACGACATGAGAGATTACCTGCAAAAACCTGTAACTTTCTCATAATTCTTAGTTTACCTCTGAAAAGTAAATATTTATGTCAATGAACATGTCAGTGCAACCAGAGTGACAAGTCCTTGTGTCATTGTTTACGAACAAGACGGTCAAAATGCTTAGCCATGTTGTCAGTATAACAGTGCACAGGTATTTCCTAATATAAACTATGGCTAAGGTTTTGATGACAATGACTGAAAATGCACAAGGATGCACTTCCTCTGCATGGCATATATCAATTTTAACAGTGCAAAGTTACAGATACTATACATATACTGTAGCAAACACATATGTATACATATGTACACAGTGCAAACATGCATACATATGTGTATATGTCCAGAATGTAACTGTATAAAGTATATTTACTGTATACTATAAAAAGCAGGATAAATACTGTATTACTTCATACTGTGAGTACTGTATGCATTACAGTAAGTATACAGTGTTACAATACAGCGTACACTGTTGGATTACATACCTGTTGTCTATGAAACGTTTGAATGATCGAGGACACGGTTGTTCTCCAAATATTTGGCTGTACCCTTTGACCAGCCTTGGCCATTGTAAGGCCATGATTGAGGACATGGTCCACAGTTATGGTCCTTATTTCATCAGTAACGTGCCTCTGTCCTTAGCCTCTCCCAGCTCTTCCTCTGTTTTACCTCCCCACCCCTCCACCATGCAGCCTTACTCCTCTTCTGTTGACCTTGTCGTTCTTCCAATCTAACATTGTGTTGTGCTCCCTCAATTTATGCTTGACTATTGAAGGATTATGAGAAGCGTCTCTGAGCTTTTAGAGTAGTGGTTGATCATCACTGGTCGATGTACCGCTTTAAATGTTCCCCTCTATTGGTGAAAGTCAAGATTCAACTGAGAGCAAGTCATTAATTCAGGATACATTTATTCATATATATACAAGCACATATATACACACACACATATATATATGTGACTGTAATAGAGATGTATTGAGAATATGTTTCACCAACTACGACAATTGGTTCGGCCATTTTGCATGTAATGACTTATGCAGTGACCTAATGCCTAGATGTTTTGGCAGGTAAGACTATTCAGTACCAGTATAATACATTTTGACCAACATGACATAAACAACTGATAATGTAGGAATGAGCAGACGCTGACTCAGAGCATTTGCAATTTGACCAAAAGAATTAGTCTTTGCATTTCTGATGTGCATAAGTGACTCGATGGTGTGGAAGTTGTAGAATTTAATTTCTGATGTGAGAAATGTACCAAAGCAACTGAGAAAAACTGTAAATATGTTTAGTTTATTCTGAAGCAGTGTGGGCTTTTAACAATTAAATCATGAAGGATGTGTTGCCACATGACGCCATTAGAGTTAACTCTTGTTAACCTCTGAGGCAGCCATTTTTAAACGTAATGAATGAATATGTAAAAGAGTAACTCTGGACTTAATAGAGGCCTACGAAGCAATTTATGCTGTAATGATTTGTACTTATTGGGCTTGCTCACCAAGGAAATTGTACACACAGATTAATAGAGGTATTGGATCTTGATTGAACTTTGGCATTAATCGAAGAGCCTCCCAACAGATTTCCATGCAGCGGAACTCCCATTTTGGAGACCTGGTTAAAAAAACCAATACAACCATTTGCTGAAACACCAGTAACAAGACTGAAGCCACAAGGCTGGTTTAACAGATTCCAACATTGGTAGAGATCCTGGTCTTTAAGGTGTTCAGCTTCAGCTAAAATGTCAAAGAAAAAAAAGTGAAATTAATACACAAGAAAATAAATGTCCAGCTTATTACACCCAACAGCTGTTTCCTCTTTATCCTGCTGCGTTGAGACCCAAGGAGGGACAGAGGCAGACACAGAGAGACTACAGAGTGACAATACAGAGATGGGAATTTCCTGAATAAGACTGCATGCCACTCATCACGGTGGAATATAGTGGTGAAAGGGAAGACAGACCCAAAAACACCATGTATGTTTTTCCAGGGAATGTTGCATAGCTTCCAGTTCGCTCCATTTACATAGCTAGGAATTTCCCAAAAAAGAAATGGGTTATTTTGTAAGCGTGCAATGAGTCCATACCCCCTGTGATTTGAGTCTGTTGAGTTCTTTAAACACTACAGAACCTGCTGCTTAACACATGGCATATCATTATACCGCGGCTAAACTCCAGGGAAACCCGCAGATAACATTGCGTTGGGCATTTGTGGGGATTGTCATAGTTAGCTTGTGTCACCTGCAGGGTTGACTCACTGAACCTTTGTTTACTGCGTCTTTCAGGACCTCGAGCGAAACGGCACTCTCGTCTTTCATCACACGTGCTGCTCTGTGGGTGTTTTCCAGCTGGACTACCCACATCATTTCAGACTTTATCACCTCAGAAATATAATGGGTATGTGCATGTTTTAGCTAAGAATCCCCTTTCATTTGAACAATCTGGTGCATGTGATCGCACAACATTCCTACTGATGTTTTGTTTATACTACCACTCCAAGTTTTTGCACACACTGAAATTTTCTACTATTCCATGTTACTCACTTTGCACTTATTAAAAATATACTCAATATTCTTTGCTAGCAAATAATTTTACAATATGTTCACAGTTTGAGTACCTTTATTAGCAAGAAAATGTCATAACTTTGATTCATCAAAGTAACCTCCTCTAGCAGTTATAACAGCAGAGAAAATCCGGGGCATTCTTTCTAACCTAGTGCATTTAAAGTTAAAGGACAGCCTTTAATTTGACTGCCATCACCACACAACCAGTTAATAGTGTGCCAGACATGCACTGTTACAGACTCTTTCATGTTATAAAGGAAACATTTTTGAAATTTGCCTTATATTTTCATATATAGTTGTTCACTCAGCTTTCCAATACTTAACAAAAATAAAAAATCTGTAGTTCATGAAATAAATGGATTAGTGGTAAAAACCTGTAGATTGCAGAAACTTTTGGCTGGCAGTGTACCAAAACAGTGGTTACTAAAATGCAATTGGATTAATTAAAAATCCTACGTTAATGTATAGTAATTTATCTAATGATCATCATAAGCAAACACTGGGCTGTAAATGAGAATAAGGATCAGTCTTAAACTCTTGGTAAAGGAAAACTCCTATCACGTAGGGTTCTGTCTGGCACTGATTTTGCTAATGCATTATAAACAAAAACCGGATAAGTAATCGAAGACGGCAGCTACTTCTCTTGCCTGAGTTGCATCTGGGCAGGTTATTTATTTGTTTCTTGGCTCTGTAAGCTGGAAATCACCTTGGAACTGTTCTGTGGGTGGCTGCTTGTTGTAGCGCCGCTTCGGCACCTGTGCCAGGGGAACCTGCAGGGGCTCCTGGAGTTACTTCTGGTGGGCGTAGCTCGTGTGTCGGTACGGCTCTGAGAGGCGAGAGCGGATGGGCCGTTCTGAGAGGGCTCTAGACAGATGGGTTTCCGAACAGGAAGCTGCTGGGAGCAGAACGTCGGTGCCAACGCGCCGGGCAGAACATGGAGCCAAAGTGACTTCGCTTCGCCCTTTCTCCCGACAGTAACTCCTCTTCTGGCTGGAACATGCTGGCTGTAGTATGTCTGAAGTCTTAACTGGTGCTGTTCCACATGAAATTTAGGGATAAAATTGACACAGCAAGTTCCTCTAATATATTAAAATGGGCAACAGCATACGGTATACATTAGGCATGTCAGTTCCCAGTATATTTGTCTACTTTTTTGTGCCTACTGGGACAAGTTATGTCGATCCTTTGAAAAACATCACCTGGGCATGGCAGACATACGTAACATGCTGTAGTGAGTCATCCCTCAAACGTTACTGCAGTTATTAGAACTGAGATAAATCCTTTCACTCGGTTGTTCCTGTAAATAATTTGGCTGCTGGTTTGGATGGTAACAGGTAAGATGATCTGAACATATGTGCTGGCCTTGAGTCAGAAGCCCCCCCAAGGCACAGGAAGCTTACTGGCATTCAAGTGGGAAAACGCCCGTTTCAGGTTACATACAGAAAACAAAACAGTATTAAGTCCCCTTTTATTCAGCTAATCTGAGTTTAGGCAATGTCAGATACATAAAACTGTACAGTAACTGTCCCTTCTTTCGGTCTGGTTTGTAGGCCTGCAGTTACACAGAAATTAAAAATTAGAGGGGATGGGCAGAACTCACAAACTGGTAACTAATTAATGTCTTCACAGCCACGTCAGCAGCTCAATATTTCCATTTTCTCAGTGGTGTTTTTGCACACACACACACACACACACACACATATATATATATATATATATATATAAAACTTTAACAAAGAGTTTGCAGATGTAAGCAGTTTCCTTTTGAATGCGACACGGAGACATATGGCTCAAGCTTCCCTCAGTCATATTTTAGACTTTGATTCGGTGAAAGTCTGAAACACAAAAGTGACGTCCCTGAATAGCTGGAAATGTAGCCTATCAAATGTACTAGCTAATTTGCCAAGAAAGCTCTTTGCAGCTGGAAGAAATGAAAAACCTACTTAACCACATTTGTTGCGCTGAAATGGTTTTAATTTCCAGTGTCCTCTATTTGAGTAATCTATAAATGTTTCTTTAAGTCGAAATTATATACAATTCTGTTTCAAAGAATCCAGAATAAGGAGAAGTAAATTAAAAAAAGATCACATTTTACTTGAGGGGACATGAGTAACGTAATAGTACACACTTACTAAATGCATTAATTAACCAGTAACTAAGTGTTAGTTATCTACTAATCCAATGCTTGTTCATCATTAATAAATCATGACAGTTCCTGTCATTCAGGCACTATATTAGTTAACAGTTAATTAATTAGTTAAAAATGGTAAGCATTTTAAATGGGCAAAAATTACTTAACTCATTTACTACTCAAGAATAAATCATGAACTAATAAAATGAAATACATGAACTGTCATGATTGATTAATGAGGAAAGACCATGAGATCAGTCAGTAACTAACATTTAGTTACTGGTTGACTAATTCATTAAGTAAGTGTGTACTACTGCATTATTAATGTCTCAAGCATAGTGTTACCAAAAAAATAAAATATATATTTTATATTACAAATATACCTTCTCTAATTCTGAATGCTGAGATAAAATGATTTTGAATCATTTTGAGCTTGAAATATCTAATATGAAATATCCAATGTTTTGTTTATTGCTTATCTGACACTTGTTGCAAGAAATATTGGTGTATATTACATCTATTGGCATGATAACAGTGCCACTGCAGAAGTTAGAATAGGATGTAAAGGAAGGAGCACCAAAGTCAAGTTCAGTGAGATGGTGTGAGACGGTGAAAGGGAATGCAGACATGGTGGGATCACGCTGAGCCTATAATGACAGGGCAGGGGGTAGATTTAAACCAGAAACATCACTCCTTCACACAAAGGAAAATAATGCAACTTATAAATCTATTGTATTTTTTTCTATACCACTTGAACTTGAAGAAAAACTTTAGCACTATCACTCCCATTTGGTTTCATTTCAGGTCGGGGAACCAAAACTAAATGATTAATCCCAAATCTTATTTAAACTGAAAAAGGGATTTTATACCTTTAAAAATTGCACCGCTGATAAATCGCTTTACGCACTTTTGCCTTGGGTAAAAGCGGTTATATGACAGTAGCACTGGCTATCAGGGGAGCTCATGGAATGGGTTGGAGGAAGAAATGAGGTTAGTGGTGGAATTTAAGGTTAAGTATTAGGAAGATGCCCTTATTCCTTGACTTATATCATCATTGTTCCACTTTACAATAGACAGGTAGTGCTAGGAGATGGCTGGCAGGCCACAGGCAGAGGGACACAGGGGTAGTGATGAGAAGGAGTGAATGGCTTGATACATGATAAGTTCACTGGACAGGCCGTCATGGATCGGGTGAAGGTGGTGATGTCACGGCACAACGGGGAAGTTGATTTGGCACATGAGTGTCTGTAAGTGCTGGGAATGATTGCATCTTCAGGGCAGAAGGAGTTATAGTCCAGTTGAGGCTGCGTGAATAAGGTCATTCTGAGGCAAAGGAAGAAACTGGCCAGAGCAGGCATATCTGCAGACGTTCATGAACTGGGAACTTGGGGAGTCCTCTTCCTCCATACTGGGCCCTGATGAGCGGGAAGCGACGGCAGCTGATCTCCGTCCCCATGGCCCAGTTCGGCCCCTCCCTCTTCTGAAGGCACTCTTCCTGAGCTGGGTCTCATGCGCTGTCCTTGGTGCTGAAACCTCCTTTGGCTGCTCTTAGTGAAAAAACAGTGTGGAAGCTGTGGGAGGCGCTGGCGAGCAGGGCAACAATCACCCTCTAATCTCTTACAGTGTGTTTGTGCCCATACACTCCTTGTAAGCCAATGAACCATCTGTTATTAAATAATAAAACATATAGGAATGAAACTTATCATTAATGTCACTTAGTGAGAAGCAGTACTTGGCAATACATATGCGAAGTGCACTATAAATAGGATTTGATTCATTTCTAAACAAGCTTTTGTATGATTTTTGAGTTATTATACTATGCAATATAATTATACTGATGATTTATGTTACTATAGAAATGTTACATTCAAGCAATTTTTCAGATTTCCATATATTAATTCCAGTAATTTTTTAATTCAATTAGCGCTCTCTATATGAACTTCTAATAATTAGAATGTTGACTGTTCTTGCTGAAATAATTGTTATTCTTGTGTCTATCATCAAATTTTTATTGCATATGAGGTGTAACTAGTCAACATTAGATTTATCAAGTGGAGTCATGTTTCTCTAGCTAAGCCAGCTGCAGCATCAAATTATCCTGCACATTTAATGATCTTTTTTTAATATTAAGGGGAGGCACAGGCTAACCACGACTTTTACATTAAATTTATCTCCATGTGAAAATATGAGAAACCCATGGACTGGATATATATATATAAACATCTCGGAGCAGGCCTGGTTCTAGACTGTATCAAATGGGGGGGCAATAAGAGATTTTGGTGGGTCGCATCTTTGGCTTTAGTGGGGTATGCGGAGCATTTGGTGGGGCATCGCCCCCCCCCGTGCCCCTACCTAGACCTGGCCCTGTCTCTGAGCATAACACATCTGCTGATTCACAGATATTCTCTGCCTTACTATGAATCAGGCTGCAGTTTAACTGCAAATCCAAGAATTGCATGTTCTTGGTTCTGTCATTGGATGTCTGGTAAGCTGTTGCTAGGAAGGGGTGGGGACACTGAGCTGGGAGCTCTGGGCATCCATGTGGGGAAGTCTCTCTGGAAGAGGCTCAGAGGCCCACACCACCTGCACTCACTGGGGTTCTGCAGGGCTGTGGAAGGAAAACAGTGGGGTGGGGAAGGGGGCTCTCCTAATATGGGCATGAGAGAGGAAACTGTGTAAAGGGGAAGAGTGGAGAAGAATTATGCTGGGGGAGGGCACCAGCATTGAGTGGGGGAAGAGGGCTTGGATTGAGTTTAGTGACATTCCTAGTGTCAAGGTGGACAGTCAGGTGACACCAAGCCATTCCAATCCAATAGTAGCAGAGTCCTAGAGTCCTCTGACTCAAGGCAGCCGTGCCCTCAAACATAACAGTAAAGCCTTCTGCAGTATTGTCAGAACTCATCATAATAGATCCAGGCAGCAAAGGAGAAGGTCATGGGCAGTGGGCTAGCACTTCCAGACAGAAGCTCTTTCAGCAAAGTCTCTGAGCATCCCACTGGTGCTGAAATATGAATACTATCTTCTGTAGCTCTTCTGGGCTTCCAGTGAGACATTGAGCTCTGTGTGGTGTATATTGTACATTCTCTCCCTGGTTCCGGAATCTAAAATAACTAAATACCTTCTGTTCACAACAATAGAAAAATGTGTAATATTACCTTGTATGATAGAGAAAATCAAGGAGCACAGGAAGCACGTGTTTCTGCTCTGCCCAGGTAGAATGCACAGTTTGCTTAACCTACCATTTTCAGGCTTCATGTATGTAATTCAAGCATGTCTTTCAAAACAGCACTTTTGCTATGTGATAAAACATTTCAAAATCCTCCTATCACCAGGAGAATGAGTGGCACGGCAGTAGCTGACATGTACATGGCATGCAAAGGTACTGTCCCTAACTGCTGAAAGTAGCTTTAAGCGCAACAGTGAGCAGCCTCAGCTCGAAGTGTTCATACAGGGCTTTAAGAAGGGTCTGCAATATGGCTCAGCCACACTTACAGAGCTTAACTATGCCGTAAATTGAAAAGAGCGTCTTTAAAAGTATAACGGGTGGTGCCGTAATTGACCACTTCAACATAATGAATGCCAGAAGGTTTGGTTTTATGTTGCTGTCTGTAGCCCACAAATAAGGTATGACAAGAAATATACCTGTCTCGGTAATAGTGATCGTAAATTTCAGGCTATATCCTTCTTGGCACTATGCTTGTAGATGATTATTCTGTGTGTTTGGTAGAGTTGTTGCTGAAATAGACATCTTACTAATAGTCATCTTACTGTGCGATCAGCACATTCTCTGTCGCAGGTATTGTACATCTTTGTTATTTGTAAGTGGTGGCCATATATGTTGTTTTTCTTTAAGTGCTGCACATCAGTAGATTTAAATTTTTTCATCGTTTGAGACTGTTCACTTTACAATAGATATTTTGGATCTCAAAACATTTTCAAACTCTTTGAATGGTTATATGAATATTTTTTTTTTCAATAATTATGAATTTAAGGGCAGAAATGGTACTAAAAATGGAATATAAGCAAATAATACCTTTGCAGGATTCTGCCAGTGGGCACAAAGGCAAGAATCTAATTAGACCAGAGCTAATACAGCAGACCTCTTGTTCAAGGTACTGTGTTCCCTTTAAGCACACCCATTGGTGGTTTGGCCAGATAACATGGCTGGAAGAGCATTCCAGAAAGTGGCCAGCAGCCAATCAGCTCTAATTGCTCACGGCTCCAGCCTGGCCAGTCTACTTCTTTCGCCTGCCAGGATTGAGCTTTCCCTTGGAGACTGTCACCTAGGTAAGCCTCCTTCTTTCGGCAGCCGGTGGTGGGTTATAGCCAAAGCCTCTACCCATGCTTTAGGTAATGGTTTTACATGATGTTCCTCAGAGCTCCGGTGAGGTGAATTTAACAGGGATCACTGACAGTACCATGCTGCCTCATAGACCTGACATTTCCATGTAAATTTTACAGTTTTGACACTTGAGAACCAAAAATTATGCAAATTTTGGTGTATTTATATTTTCTAATTTCTATTTTCGTATCCCTGACAATTAAAGTTATTCTGTAGAACGCTATTTACTTATTCGTTCCTCTCACTACTCTTCACTTTTTCTTTATCGCGAATCATTCAATAGAGCACATTCCGGAAGGTACTCAGTCAAACCATTATGTATATTTTGCATATTTGTGGTTTTTTTTAGCGGGTTATAACCTAAAAAAAAAGATTAGTGTCTTCTGAATGAAAATGTTTGTACTGTAAATGTTTAAAACGCCGGTATTTCACATAACACTGGTCAACGAAGATTTCTTTTTCATGGAACAGCT
This sequence comes from Mormyrus iriodes, assembly GCA_011763525.2. Taxonomy (NCBI): domain Eukaryota; kingdom Metazoa; phylum Chordata; class Actinopteri; order Osteoglossiformes; family Mormyridae; genus Mormyrus; species Mormyrus iriodes. Next base: position 23,064,773 of record JAAGVU020000092.1, on the reverse strand, counting down.
AAGTGGTGTCTTTCAAGTACTTTTTAATGCTGGTTTAAGAAATGTGCTCAATTTTGCCCTCATCCATAGGTTTTACTGATGTGATTTTTAGGCTATATTGGTAGTATATAATTTCTTACGGGCATATTTAAGAGTAATTTAACAAATTTATTTCTATTTCTGAATATTTTTAGGACTTCAGAGAAGGGGGTGAAGTACTGTAAGTCTGTTTTTCCAAAGTTTACAGGCTGTTTCATGTTTGGACATGTTGAGACTGCTCTGGTCCTGCTCCCTCTCTGATATCAAGGCGAGTGGAGTCCCAGTCTGCTAGCTGACTTCTGCTGGACCCTTAAGAGGGATGTTCCTGAGGCCAACTACAGCAGAAAATCATACACTTCTACCTTTAAGATGAGTCACTTCCACTATGCACCTATACTGTAAATATACATATAGCATAAGGTTTAATTGTGTATAACTCAAAATGCTTGCATGAAAGGTAAATTTTGATTGGATATCTGAATTCAGCACAAGCAAAAAGCCATAACACATTATAGCCATCTTTATTATGCATTATGAATACTTTATGAAGCTCTCATCTCTAATAGGCAATAGATGCCTCCATAAGGCAGTACAAAGCCATCTTAATTCTTATACTGACCATTATTATGCATTATGAAGGTATCTATGGTGTATTATAAATGAAAGCTTCATTGGTGCTTATGAAGTATTGTAATGAACACTGTTATCGTCAATCGAAGATGATGTAATGCTTTATTAATTCTTATACCGACCATTATAATGCATTATGAAGGTATCTATGGTGCATTATAAATGAAAGCTTCATTGGTGCTTATGAAGTATTGTAATGAACACTGTTATCGTCAATCGAAGATGATGTAAT
>JAAGVU020000092.1:23049115-23060123 GCA_011763525.2 Mormyrus iriodes | reverse complement strand
ATGCGGATTCCGTCCTGGTCGCGGAACACTGGACCATCTCTTTACCCTCACAAGGATTCTGGAGGGTTCGTGGGAGTCTACCCAACCAGTCTGCATGTGTTTTGTGGACTTGGAAAAGGCATACCACCGTGTCCTTCAGGGAGTTCTGTGGGGGGTGCTCCATGAGTATGGGGTACGGGGTCCGTTGTTGCGGGCCATCAGATCCCTGTACAAATGGAGCGAGAGTTTGGTTCTCATTGCCAGCAGTAAGTCGGATTCGTTCCCGGTAGGTGTTGGACTCCGCCAGGGCTGCCCTTTGTCACTGGTTCTGTTCACAACTTTTATGGACAGCATTTCTAGGCATAGCCAAGGGGCGGAGGGGGTACGGTTCGGGGGCCTCAGGATTGCGTCTCTGATTTTTGCAGATGACCTGGTCCCGTTGGCGTCATCAGGCTGGGACCTGCAGCATGCACTGGGGCAGTTTGCAGCTGAGTGTTAGGCGGCCGAGATGAGAATTAGCACCTCCAAATCTGAGGCCATGGTTCTCAACCAGAAAAGGGTGGATTGCCCTCTCCAGGTGGGGGATGGGTTGCTGCCTCAAGCTGTGGAGTTCAAGTATCTCGGGGTCTTGTTTACGAGTGATGGAAAAAGGGAGCGAGAGATCGACAGGCGGATCGGGGCAGCGTCAGCAGTAATGCGGATGCTGCACCGCTCTGTTTTGGTGAAGAGAGAGTTGAGCCAGAAGGCAAAGCTCTCAATTTATCGGTCAATCTACGTTCCCATCCTCACCTATGGTCATGATCTTTCGGTAGTGACCGAAAGAATGAGAGTGCAGATACAAGCAGCCGAAATGAGTTTCCTCCGCAGGGTGGCTGGACTCAGCCTTGGAGATAGGGTGAGGAGCTCAGACATTTGGGAGGGACTCAAAGTAGAGCCGCTGCTCCTCCACATCAAAAGGAGCCAGCTGAGGTGGTTTCGGCATCTATCTAGGATGCCTCCTGGACGCCTCCCTGGGAGGAGGCGCCGGGGCAGACCCAGGACACGCTGGAGGGATTATATCTCTCGGCTGTCCTGGGAACGCCTTGGTATCCCCCCGGTGGAGCTGGAGGAGGTGGCCAATGAGAGGGAGGTTTGGGCATCCCTGCTTAGATTGCTGCCCCCGTGACCCGACCCCGGATACGCGGCAGATAATGGATGGATGGATGGTACAGAATACACAGAAAGTGTGTTATATTTTTCAGATGTGTACCTGAGACATAGACTGGCAAAGGCAGGTCTTCATGGTTCCTGATGAATAACTGCAAGCCATTTGAGCATTTTAATAAAAAAAAATTTTACAGCCACCATATAATCACTGGTGTCAAGTATGGGGCACCAAGTGTCAAGCGCTCATTTTCGTGCACAAAATACATTCTATGTCACAAATAGCATTATTTAATGAAATCAGGTAATGCCTTGCTGCATTTTGTGCAGGAAACCAGAAAGATTTCACTTTCTTTTGTGCACAGAAATCAAAAGGAATGTTTCATTTTGTGCACAGAATTGATATCAGCACTTTGCATTTCGTGGACAGAAGAAAGTCATTTTGTGGTCGAAATACATTTTGTGAATTAAAGTCAGTCATTTTGTGAATTAAAGAAATACATTTCTTGAATGATGCACAGTCATTTCATGGACGAAGCTGATTCAGGCTTTAAAATTACCCGTTTTGGCTGACATCACCTCACAGTAATGTTTGGGAACCAAACCCACATATTTTAATCAGGGCTTCCAACTCTCATGTATGCGTATGCATGCGTGTGCAAACTTGTCTCAAATTGAAAATGTCACGCTAGCCAGCTGACCAAAGTTGACAACCCTGTTTAAATGTAAAAAAGAGTAATACCTAGCTAATTAGGAGAATAACATGAATCCACCTCACAATAGGCAGCTGACCAGCAAGTCAATCTATTTTCTGTAACTGTTCATCTTATACAGGGTCACAGGGGGTCCAGAGCCTAGGGGCACAAGGCGGCAAACAACCTAGGAGGGGACACCAACCCATCGCAGGGCACATACACGGGCAATTTGGCAACTGCAATTAGCCTCAGCATGTTTTTGAACTGTGGGGGGAAACCGGAGTACCTGGAGGAAACCCCACAATGACACAGGGAGAACATGCAAACTCCACACACATGGAACCCAGGCTGAAATGAGAGCCCAGGCCCCAGTATGAGGCAACAGTGCTAACCACCGTACCACCATGCCACCTTTGCTGCTGTCACATTATGTGCTATTAAAATGTATTAATGGGCAGGTTTTGAATTGCTTGTTTAACCTATATCCTCAATCCCTCTAAACTGGTCACAGATTTCATGCTGAAAATCATCAGAGGAATATTCATTCATACTGGAAATTGTATCATTTGCAGGCATTATTTACATTTATTTATATGTCAGACTCTTTTGTCCAAAGCAACATGAAACAGGCAATACATAAATTACAGTATATTGTAGATATGTGTCTTATGCATACAGGGTCAGCTTGAAAAAAATTGTACATTGTAAAAAGAACACGGGTATATTTATGTGCTGGAAATGGTACGTTATGTTTGACTGGTATGGTAAGGTACAACAAAAAAACCCTCTTCAAATCTATTCACAAAGGTACCACTGAGGTACCCTGAGCAAGGTACCACCCCCATGCCCTGCTCCCTGGATGCTGAATTAGCTGCCCACTGCTATGGGTTAAATGCAGAGGACACATTTCATTGTTGCACACTGTGTGCTATGGTGTGTCAACAATGACAATTAATCACTTTCACTCTTATTATCCACTGAATCTCTACATGCACCACAAAGATCAGACCAATTTTTCGGGCTGTACATTGGTCCTCATGGCAACCACAACAGAAACAATTTGGGTGACTTGTGCTCTCACGATTGTGAAGTCCAGTAAATTGTCATTTCTGTTCTCTGTCCTAATATGGGTGCTTCCGAGGCATGCAACTCGTAAAACTTGGAGAACAGGAGCATTTTTGTAACAGAGATACAGCTTTTAATCTCAGCCAGGGTTCACTTTATTCTATGATTTTTAAAGAGAGTTTCCCCCCCTATTTTTAAATTAAGAAAGCATTTACTTCTGCTAAGTTTTTGAGGCATTTGGTAACAAATGACTAGGATAATCCCGACCAAAAAAACACAAATGCTTTGTGCATCTGATTGCTTCTCTTCACCATCCATGCTGCAGAATTCCCGCTACCAGCGTGTGTCCTGAGGTGTTAGTTCGTGCCCTGTGATGGATGGGCATCCCGACCAGGGTCGCACCAGCTCTGTGCTCCCTCGATAGGCTCACCGCATCTTTGCTCCAGACAACTGATTATGGATAATGTCCACCACAATTTAACATTGACGGCATGGCTAATGGAAATACAGTCCTCCAGTGCCCGCTGAAAATGTAATATAATTAAGTATAATTATTATATTACAATGTTGCGGCTCTCTTCTCCCCTAATCGAAGGCTCATTCCTATGTGCTCAGCTGATAGAAGTGCTGCAGTGAAACAGAACCCCATGTAACCCAACACCTCTGTGCTGACAAACTGGTGAAGTTGGTCTTGACCCGTTAACGAACATTCAGCACAAATGCCCTGTAAATAAAGTTCAAGGGGAGGAAACAAGTAGAACAATATTCAATATTTTAATGCCTTTCTTCCCGTTGTGGCACGCTTTGTTATATACTGGAAACTTTTCACCATGCTGTAAACTTACTCTAGGTACGACACCCCGTGCTCCGAATATTTGTATTCTTTAAAGATATGTAGGCTAGTATGAGTAAGTACATATTTGTGGTCGAAGTTTATCATTAGTCGACTATTATTAAGTTTAAGAAATCGCAATATAACATCAAAGCTTATTTTTCCATTTTGTCTATGTATTGAGTTATCGTTCCAAACGAGGATATGGTTTTAACCAGCACAACCTGATTGACCCTCGTGAAATTAAACTTTTCACAATAATACCGACTGAATAACTATATCAAAATCATCATGATAACTAGACCGCAGGCAAGTTATTCTGGTCTCATTTTAGTGACAGGATCTGTTTCTGTTTTAATGTTGAGTTACTGTTTTGAATGCGCACTCCAACAAACGAGTCCACAACCAAATTAGAATGATCTGTATTTATACGACATTTAATGTTCGACTCTTTTACAACAGCTGTTTACGATATTTAACCTGTCTGTCTAAATCCGAAATAGCGTCGCCTCATAGTAAAGTTCTCTGTTTATAACTGTAACAATAAGGAACGTTGGTTAACGATAAACCGGGCTTGCATGCCCCTTACCAAATAAAACAGCTTTGGAAACACCGATGTATATGGAGTGGATTGGAGTGAGAACAACTGGGCTTTCAACCAGGATTTTCCCTTGAATTAATCACATCCTATTTAATGGATCTTTGAGGTTTGCGCTTGACGCAGTGAGGGGCTGCAGCTCTTAGCAGTCGCACGCTGACTGAAACCCTGGATTTCAGATAGATATTTGCAGGTCTCCTTGAACATGTATTAGGGTTTGGAGTGACACGGAGTCTGGAAAGACATGGCAACTCCGATCACTTCACATTTAAGAAGGTAAGCGATGTACTATTATGGTCCTGGGTATGTCATACTTGTTCTTCTGATTGCATATGAGCTACAGAAAAGGACACGGATAATGCTTTACTTCATTATTTCATCTAAATGTTTCAGATGTAGAGCAGAATCTGTATGGGGTACATTCATGTAATGTGTGGTTCATTTTAAGCGGAGATGCAGTTTCAGCTTATGTGCCACAGCTATTTAAAATATTTTTATATCGATAAATAAGTTAAACATACACTACACTTGTGCAACGCTAACCGGAAGCGTAAATACATTTTCTCAGTTACATGCTGCGGGAGTGTATATAATGACCCGCTTACCATAGCCGAATTTAAAATGTAGTAAGAATAGTTTTACATGGTATACGGGCGATCTGTGTAACTGTTGAAATTAACTAATGGTTTGCAACTGGAGTCTCCTAAAAGGAGAAACATTAGTTTTAAAATTGCTTGACAAAAATCTATTTTTGCATTCCTATAGTAAGGCAATACCTTATACACTTATAATGCTTTTGTTTTCCAGTGAAATAATAATGAATTTCGCACACAAATACAGCCGATTGCCTCTATATAAATATGCAAGGTCTGTCGTTATAATGTTAGCACCATGGCTAGCAGGCAACTTCATTTGCCGCTAGAGTTCGCCTCCAACCATAGAATGTTTCTCTCCTCTCACGTCACGTATTTTGCATTCCGGAATTAAAGTGTATTTCTGAATTTAATGTAGTGTTTGGAGTTTCCCAATGTATCTAAAAATACAGTCGACTGATGATTGAATTATGTTCAAATAATTTTCTACTGACAAAATGTATGACTACTATGTAGTTTTGAGAAACAAGAGTCTAAGATATTTATATTGCTGATAAAGCAACAACTTCTGTAACTGCTTGAATATGACATCATTCCGACTGACGAATCTTTCGGTATATGCATGTTCAAAAATAATCCTTTTAATTTAATTTTGCAATTACATGAAGATAGGCCTACATGTATGCAGGGCCATGGTGATGAATGACTACATGCCATGCAAGTGCATAAACAGAGGTATTGTCCCAAAAGTAATGCACACGTAGGCAACTTCTCTCCTGTATTAATTTCAAGAACTTGTTTGCAATTGACAGCAGGCAGCACAGAGTATAACCTCTGGGAACCAACAATGCACGTTCATGTTTATTTGTTCATAAGCAGTTCACGTTAAATCCCATTAACAGGTAAATTATGTTACAAAGGAACCATTTCCATATTTGATTTGAAAAATAAGATCATAAGCTTTTCTTGAGCTGTTATACCTTAGTGGTACAACAGAATATGGTGTGAACCTGATCTCTCAAAACACAAAACCAAAGAGATTGTTCCATCTTCCCTCCCATTGCCAAAAATGTTAGAAAGTACGTGGGTTCTAGTTAGAATTTAAAATAGTATATATGCACTACTTAAATACTGTAAATCTGATGAAACACCTAATGAGATGTGTTTTTTTTTCTAATAACTATAACAAATAGTTGCAATTCTTGAGAGATATATGCTGTTTTGCTTATGTAGGCCAATGTACTTATGCATGTATATATTATAAATGTCTTTATCAATGCCTCCTGTCACAAACAATAATTTCTCTGTTAGAAGCAGACTGGTGGTTGAATAAGAAAGATTGTACACACCTTTATTTAGCAACAGGTTTTAATGCTTCAGTCCATCCATCCATCCATCCATCCCTAAAGGGTTGCAAAATAAGTCAGATTTAAATTTCTAATTTGTTGGAATTCACTCATTCATTCATCTATCTCTTTAGTTTTAGTTTTGCCACTTGTTTTGCAATTAACGCCTATCGATGCTTTATTTAGTGAAGCTGAAAGTCGAATACATAACAGACAGTGGAGACTTGTCTCAAAGTTTTACACAAACATATAAAAAAAAAAATCGTTCCTCGTATTGTCAGACGTGTCTGCGATATTAAATTGTAAAATTACAAATTGTTATCAAAATCTTTTTTTTCAATGAATTGCATGGTTATTGTAATTGACGCGACAGTAGTATTAATTGAAAAAAACAGCATTTGGTTTGCGACTTGCCCTTTAGACGTATGCAGTGTTATAATTTGTTTCTTGGCATCCACATATTCATTCACAGAATATATATACTTATGAATATTGTGTATCATTCATATTTGAATATCATAATTTTATGTGTGATAAAGACCGGTGGTAAAATATGGAGCGGATTTATTTTCTTCTCTGTTTGCAGAGGTTCTCAGAGTGAATGAGTTTTCAAAAATGATATCTTTCGGGTTACGCCGCCCCTAATCAGCTTGGTGCCGTCTTACATGTGCGTTCCGGTTGCTGTCTCAGTCTTTCTTATCTAGATGTGTTGCTCTTGGATTGAGTCAGCTGTTTTGTATGCATGTTGTCTCTGATGCTTCGAGGAGAGCAAGATCGTGCCGTGGGTACTGAAAGACGTTCAACCGCTATACCTGAAACACTAAAAGAAGAACGAAAAACCCGATACGGATTCTATGTCACGTCGTTATGGGGAAAGATGGCTCCACGTCAAATAAGACCCATATGTGATTTTTGTCACCATGCAGTCCTTACCGTTTATTAGCCAGACCTTTCAGAGTTCATATACAACATGAAATAGTCCATGCTGCTTCTGCCTCATTCAGGTACCACTATGGAACCAAACATTGGTTGCAGTGCACGCAGGGCTAACATTAATGTTAAATGATTTCCTCGCTGAGCACTATTGCCTATGATTTCCTTAAGAAGTAACATTTCAAGAGATGGGATACCTCACCGCGACGAAATCGGCTGTCTGGAAAGAAGGGAATCAAAATTATGAATTTAACATGAACTGGCAAGACGGAGCTTAAACCAATCAATAGGCACAAACAGGAGGTTTTACGAAAAGGGGACGGGCGAATGGTGCCAATCAAATTGTGCTTCAAGAGAGTTAAGAATGGAAGGATCTTGTTATCTTCAGGACGCTAGGTTTAGGTGGTTTCCGACTATATTTTCGCAGTTTGTTTTTTAGAAAACACGTGGATTTGATGTGCCACGAGACACCTTTGTTTAAGTACATGCTGCTTGTACTCGCGTAGTTAAAATGAGACATTTGATCCATTAATATGAAGGACTTTTAATTCTACCAAGAAGGCTATACTTGGATGAAGGTTATATTCTACAGAGAACTCTGACTTATTATAACTTAAAAACACTAACTACACAGAAAAGTTGTCTATATGACGTACTATATGTGTTTCTGAAAAGGTAAGGTTTATTATTATTATTATTATTATTATTATTATTATTATTATTATTTCTACTACCACTACCCTCAGGGTCATTACTATCGCTGTCTTCGCTAAGGGGTTTTGTCAACTATTAGCAGGGTCAAATGATCCCATGGTAGTAAGAATTAGGAAATTATGAGAAATGAATGTAAAGTAGTGTGCGCAGAATACGGTTGTTTCCACTTTAAATTATTTTTGGTAAAGGAGAAAAGCTCTTCAGCTCTTCTGTTGTATAAATGTTTGGTGACAGAAAAATTGCAGCATAAAACGTCAGGGTGACAAAACCCTTATGTCTATGGAGCCTATAGTAATACGTATGCGTGCTTTCCTTACTACGCAAGACTTTACTGGGTAAAGTGTCGTATTAGAGAGGACACTTTGCTTTCCTGAGCATGTAAACGATGAAGAACCACATTAACTATGTGTAAAATATTTAGTGTAATAGTCAATGTATATTAATTAAAGAATTCTGGGTAATTTGATTTTGAATTAAAAGACAAACATTTGGAAAAGGAGCCAGATTCGAAACTTTTATGGGTATTTATGGACATTCATCTAATCTTGGTCATTGATCGTAACTTGTGCCTCACCAGTCAGAGATACTACTTAACTGCTTCACTACAATACCCTTTGATTCAATAACATATAGCAAAAGCAAAATTTTCTTACAGTGTAAACTACGAAAACAATGCATTTAACTATTATAGACTGAAAATACCTGTACTGTAGATACCCGTAACTGAAAATTGCAAATGACTTGTTTCTTTCTTTTATCTAACTTTTGTGCTGGGAGAGTTTAAAGGATTTTTATATAATATAAAATCTGAAAGCTGAAAGATTTCCAAAAGGTTCGCTTAATGCAACAGTTGTCATAAACTGTGATGTGTATGGTTATGGTCTTAACGAAACCGCTGTGCAATCCGGCTAATGACGACTAAACACACACTCACGCACATTGGCCTATATATCGGTACGTTATTTATCTGTATATGTATGTTAGAAGTCCAAGACATACCTTACGTGCCATACCAACAAGGGGGGTAATTGCTCTCAAAACACTAGTTATTTTTATGTTTATGGTATGGCAAATACGCAATTAAAGTAACGACAATGATACATGCAATAGACCGGCAATAGGTCCCGGGGGTGCACCTTGCCGAGCTGGCGGCACCGGTGGGAGTTGCCAGGCATTCCGAAAATTACCAGGAAAATACCTCACCGATAATAAACCTTGACTGCAAGTATACATCTATAGCCCATACCACCGTAACCTACAGTTATAAATCATTGCCTATCATACAAATCGCAGTTTAAATGCATTTATAAAGAGTTTATGAATCATGAAAAAAGTTTGATGTCCTTGTATTTACTCTTTAAATATTCTTAATTACTTAAATTAAATTATATATATATATATATATATATAAAATGCTAAACAGACAAAGTGCAAAGACATTACATACAGTGAAAATTATTTCAGTGGTTCATGAAAACTAATTCTCTTCTAATCTGTTTGTGCAGTGTAATACAATGGTAGCTTATATATATAAATGGAAAATCAATAAATCCCATTTTTTTAGATGTACTGTTTTTCATGTGGAAGCGCAGGTTGTTGATATGGATTGTTTGCATTTGTACGATAACTTTATCTGCAAAATGCTTTACAATGGGTGTCGCGTTTTCCCAATATGTCCAAGATTTGTCCCAATTGTTTGATAAATCCAGAATTTTGCATGAAAAGCTGTGTACACACATTGTGGGTGACTTTTTATGCATATGCTACTTTGATAAATGTGGCCCCCGAACTTTTGGGGGCAGGCCATGTCTTCTGTAGGCTCCTTCATGAACATGAAATGAGATACCCCCTCACCAGTCCTACTTCTTCTCATGATGCCCACCATTCATGCCCTTTAATGAACTTATCTTCCTGTAAGGAAAAAAATTTCAAATGCCCTTTTCAAACAAAAATAAAGGGCACCTGGTTCCAGAACCACATTTGACCTTTTTTCATGCAGATGTTTATAGGAAAATAGTGTTACCATTTTGTCTCCAATAAATCTGCAAATGAAAATAAACTGCATCACATTACATTGAACTTGGCATCATGTTACATGTAACTTATCACCACTTATCACAAATCTTCAAATAAAAATAGCGCTAGGTCACAAACCCCTATTTTTACTTTATCAAAAACATTTTAAAATGAAAAAATACCTGAGGTTACAGAAGCCCACATGGCTTTGTATCTAAAAATATTTAAACAAAAGTAACTGCACCAGGTTTTTCAGCAACAAAGATTTTTCAAAAAATATCTGTCAGCCTATGCATGCATTCACTTTGGCATTAATGGAAAATTCTTCTACAAAGAAAAGCATTTCTGCCTTGTCACCAGACATTTTGTTTCTGCTGTCATTCACCACATGTCCAACCAAGCTAAACAAGTACTCATTATCATGTTCATTATCTATGCAGACAGGTAAGCTCAAGCAAGTGCAGCAAGTGCAGGAAAGTGGTATTTATTGGTTTGACAATAGCCAGTCCTTGCTCACCACTTCTGATTGGTAACTCTGACAGGTAACTCTGTAAGTGCACAGCTGAAGGGTTGGCCAGCAGCTGTTATTCCTCAAAATTCTGCTTTATGATGTCATCACGTACTGAAAACAGTAAACTTGATGCCATTTTTTCAGCAGGTTCTTCTTTGATTAGGCAACCATTGCATCCCGCGTCTGTAGTCTTTTCCTTGGGTCTGTGAATGGTTTCATTTTCTCCCAGTATATTCAGATGTACCTGACTTACTTTACCCTTAAAGCTTCCAGCTGAGAAATAAAGATTCTTAAACCTTTTGTACAGAGAGAGTGTCATGATCCGGCTCTGTACCCCTTGTGGTCCTTTATTTTCCATTTTAAGTTTGTTTTTGGTAAATAATGCCCCTTTTTTGTTTACCCTGTGGCTGCCTCCGAGTTCTCTTTACCTCATCATGACACAGAGAAAAAGACAAGTAGGTTAAGTAAAATAAATAAATTGCTTCAGAGGTAACACATCAGTCTATAAATATCCATCCATCCATCCATTTTCCAGAACCGCTTATTCCATTTCGGGTCGCGGGGGGTCCGGAGCCTATCCCGG
>JAAGVU020000092.1:23033319-23043517 GCA_011763525.2 Mormyrus iriodes | reverse complement strand
TTGTAGTATAGTATCCCATAGAAAATGTTGATTCTGAAAGGAAACTAAAGGTTTTCTGACAAATCTGTTGGGGTGTATTCATTTATGCTGAGCACTGTATATATATATATATATTTATTAGTGATGAACGAGGTAGAAGTGGTCACCCGTTGTAACATCATTCTCTATGAAGCAGTTTGTGGGGCCATCCCCCCACCAAATTTTGCTGCCATGAGCCAGTGGGAGCAGTAAGCCTAATGATGTCCTTCTCTTCCTCCACCCTGCATATTGGTTTTGGAGATGAGGTTCTGAAGCACAGAGAGAGGTAGCTTGCAGATCATTAAAACCCGCATTGCTAGCTGTCGCTCGTCATATTCTTTTTTGCTTTTTCATCGTGCTGACGGGGAGGTGGGAGTGATCTAGACGCCAAGGGAATTTTAACTTTTATGGAGCCCCTTGAGGCTGCTCTTTTTTGTCACTTTGAAAAACTGAAAAGCATTTTTTGGGCCCCGGAAGAGACCCCAAAGAGTAGGTTTGAGAAAAGGCAAAAGTGGCCTTCTTGGTGGTGGTGGGGGTGGGGACGGGGTGCCTTTTTCCCTTCTACATAGTTGCTGTTGCACAATTCTGAAATCCCTATAAAGATTTGTTTTGGTTTTCTTTTGCCTCCAGCAAATGTGACCAGGTCGGTACCCCATCCTGGGTTGATCCCTGTCTTGCGTCCGTAGGCTCCTGACCCCACGCGACCCTGAATAGGATAAGCGGTTACAGAAAAAGGATGGATGGATAAATGTGACCAGACTGCAGCCCTTGTGCTGACTCACATAGTCCATTAATATTCCTCGAACTCCATGCCAGAATGTACAATGTGATAGGTCTCTGCTTGGTAACCCTACAAAGAGAACTTAGTTCTACAGCCTGTTTCCATATCACCATCCTCTGTTATGTCATCTCCTCTCTAGAGAGATTCTCACAGGATCAACATTGTTTTCACAACAACTCACACATTTTCAAAAGTACAGCTTGCACTTTTTACTTTCCAGTTGGTGTGAGCTCACTTCGGCTGTATGGCTATACTCCTGATTGAAAATTGCAGGTGCGACACACTTACCAGTGTCCCATGGTTCTGCCTTCGGGTAAAAAGTACACCTTTGAAAGCAGGTTTACTTCAGATTTATACCCCGGTGGCGATGAGTTCGGAAGCCCCGAGTATAGGTTTCACAAGTAAGTAACACGTTACTGGCCCTCCGCTTTCCTGAGAAGGGGCTGGTGTCATAGGACTAAGATGACCTCTGATATGAGTCAACTTTTGCGTTAATGCCACTCTGAATCAGCCTGCACTTGCTGTGCTGAAAACCAATTATTTATTTATTCTCTTCGGTGTTCATAATAACAAATATCCGTAACTTTCTCCTTCATCTCTGTTAAATGGTAGACTCTGACCTTGTTATCGCTTGAATAAATGTGTATATTCATGGTAATGAATTCATTGTGCGAATGCTTGCTGGGCAGTCAGTTGGAAAAAGCTTCAATGCTTAGAAAACATCTAGGACCTTTCCTGCACTGTAGCCTAATTCACACAAAGCTGCTGTGTCTTACGTTCACACTGGCTGGCTGAAGCTTTTATCTCAAATACCTGACGTTCACAAAGTAAAAGAAAACAGACATGAAAAAACGGGAGTTAGAAAAACAAACACTAAGGTACCCAATTTGTTTTTTTTTTCTACAATGAAAGTAGCCGTTTTTATTTTGACAGTCATTAACATGTGGCTAGTCAGCTTTTACCTCTAACTTCTACAACTCTTTTAAACTACAATATGTGCTGTAAGTCAAACATGATTAAAAAAGTGGAAACTTTTTAGTGCATTTAGAATAGATACCTCAGCTGGAGATTGTAGCTATAAAAATTCAATATGTGAGTATAATTTGGCAATAAAGCAAAAATTACAAATAATATGCAATATCTCCAGAACCGCTTTACTTGTTCGTCTGCGATTTATTTCATTGGTTTATTATGTGATTTTCTGTGTCTCTGGAGCTACACAAAATGAAATCAGCAGGTCTGTATGTCTCACCAACTTCTGGCCATAGTTGAGATCGTGTCTGTATCCCCTGTGCAAAACCCAGTGTTCATCAAGTTTGCCCATGCAGTTTTTCATTATTTGAAGGAGAAGTGGAAGGAGATGGAGGTGGGCCGCACAGCACAACAAGCAACTGAGGCAAACATCTGGGAACAGAGCTTTGTTATTGCAATAATCTGTCCATCCATCTGTCCATCCATCCATCTATCCATCCATCCACCTTCCATAATTGCTTGCCCAGTGCAGTGTTGAAGCAGGCCTGGAGCCTGTCCCAGAAAGTACTGGGCACCAGGCAGAGGATAACTTGGAAGGAATGTTATTCTATCACATTGTCACGTCCCAAACACAAAGGAGACAGGAGCACACGTGAGAGCAAAACAATGAGAGGTTTATTAAAGGAACAGGAACAGGAACAGGAACAGGGCAAACAAGCATAGAGCACGTGGGTTCAAACCAAAGGAAAAACTGGCAATGGGGAAACCATTAGAGCCCACACTAGGGCAACCTCAATGTCTGGACTGGGGAGCGCAGGACTGAAGGAGGCTTTATACAAGGCAAAGGAGCAGACGAGAGGCACCTGGGGTCATCCACACGAGGGCTGTAACGAGGGTTAAAACCAAACAAGCAACAGGTGTGGCTCATTAGAGGGGCACTAGGGAAAGAACGAGGGGACAAGAATGTGGGGTGTGACCCTCAGGGAATTATTATAATCATAGCATCACTAAACGCGTTAGGTGACCGCCTGCCATACAGAATACCAAAGTGTGCGTTCTTCTTGGAAATGGGTAATAATGCTATGTTGTCGAAGGACAGTTGCATTACTTTTTTATTTACAAAAACATGCCCCCTTAAAAAATGCCTTTTTAACATTTTTAACTACCATCTAATTTGGTTGAGGTCATTTATCGCCCTTTTCATTTGACGGATGTCTTGTGAAAGTTCATGCTAGATAGTGATTTTTTTCAGAGTATAATATGATATTATCTAAGACAGGGATGCATAATTAATATTGGTATTATGGTAGCCATTGCTGACCGTATACTCATGAAGGTCATCTTGAAAACCAAGAATGCCCATTACCTTGGATGTAAAAGATTGACAGATTATCACTCAACTCCCAGATAGACATCTCTATAAATATTTGAACTTTTTACCATTAAAGGTCAAGGGAAGTTAGCCTTTGACTGGTGAGGGTAGGGTGACTAATAACAATTTTAAAACTCATAAATGTAATGTGGCGTGCCCGCTGGGTCTCATTTACTAAATGTCTTACCAAGGGGACTATTAGGGGCCATGCCAAACCCATGCGGTTTGAATGTGAGTATTCCAAAAAGGCAACACGGAAATATATAACCTCCATCATTTGGGCTTTGTGAAGATGTATGACGTTGAAATATATGGTGGCACAACTGTTTATAACACAGATCCCCCGAGCTTCAGTAGATGATGATTTCAGAACCATCTGTTACTCCACATAATGGAAACAACAGCAAAAGGCTACAGAACCAGGTATAATATTCTCTACACCAGAATCCATTACAGCTGGCGAGGTACAGCATGTTCATTATTTCAGATTACAGCCTTTTTTTCTTAGCAAATTATCAATGAGCCACCATGTGATAAGCACATTAATTGCCTTGTCCGTGTCTCGCTAAAATACATGCATATCTGGGGTAAAGTCTTTTTGACTAATTTTGTCACTCCAAACAAAAATGTGTAGCTGCAGATCTTATCTATAGCACATTATTTTCGTCAGATATTAAGGACAGGAACTGAAGAGGTATCATGAAAGGGTGTGATTGAAAAAAGAGGGTATGTTGACTACATGTGTTATAATATCAAAGTTAAGCCATCGTCATTACAGAAAGAACAACTTATAACATTTTAAAGATATATGGTATAGCGGTCAAAATTCCATTCAGGCCAAAGAAAGCATATCTTCGAAATCCATTACTGGCAAGAGTGGCATCAAATGGAATTGTGAATATCGGATAAATGGAAAATTTAAATATGTCTAAAATTATTATGGATAAGCAGCTGTGAAACTTGAGAATTAAGAACCACATGTTCTATGACACAAAAATTACAAAACAATAATAAAGGGAATTATTATTTAAAATAGGTAAAGCTGAGTGTATAGTTTCTTGGAAGGTTAGCTGAATTCAAACCCTGTTTCCTGTGTTGGATAATCTCAGGCACTTATATGATGGTGCAGGAACAGTACAAGACAGACGTCCACCGTTGTAGTCAAATCTGACAGTAATAAGGTTTGATGAAACTGCAGATTTGGAACTCAACAAGAGGAGAAATCAGCACTGGACCCCAAATAGCAGATGTGGAGTTCAAATTGCATTTTTAAATTTAATGTATATTCCCCTTATATGCAACCACCAGATAAGGTGAAATGAGACAAATTTCACGTAAACCATGATTATCTAATATCAGCTGATATTCGGTCGAATAAAATGTCATCTCTAAGTGATTTTGCGAAGAGAAGCAGTATATGTAGCTAAGAATGAAAGGGATACTGCAAGCATCCAAGAAAACCAAGCAAACAAAATCACTCATCAGAAGAGCTGCTTTTTGATGCGCAGTATCTGTAATGATTTATTAAGTACTTGTGATTGATCAGGCCTTTTTGGTTCGACTCGCCTTTCTCTGAGGGTCTTCCCGAGCCTCTGGAAAACAAAACAGATTTTGTGCCAAAAACATGCTATAAAGGGCCTCTTTGCTCTGTTTATGCTGATATGGTCTAGTTTGTGCAAAGTGACTCCATTCCATTTGAATGTGCTCATTTCATATTTTACTTCATGAAGAAATTGGTCTCCTATATAACTGAATAAGACTATTAATTAAATGATTAAATCTACTGAAAACAGGACCAACTCGGGACAGAAATATACCCATGAAAAATCATTTTTACCGAAGTAACTAACAGAATTTTGTCCTTTCGCTATGACCTCAACATACGCGCAGAGGACAATATCTAAGAATGAAAAGAATCATCCATGCTGTATATTCACTTTCCTGTTTCTGCTCTTTAATCAGGATGTTATTCATAGAAAGTCTGGTTGAAACTTGCATCAGGACGCATGCAAAAATACACTGTCAAAAAGACATCGGCAAGCTCTAATTAAAAGAATACTTATGCCTGGATACACGTATACACACTTTAAAAGGGAATAACATATACAAAAACAAGATGTCATGGAAACGAGATTAAAGCTGCGACCGCACAGACTGAACGATTTTCTTGTTCAGTCGAAAGACCTACGGCCAATCAGAATAATTAGTTCCCAAGGGAAAGGAAAACTATGAGCGTCAAAACTGTAATACGGGAAACTGCAGTGGTTCCACAATAAAGTAAAAAACAGGGCAATGTTGTACAAAACTCATAAGTGAAATCAGCATTATTTTTGGTTTTAAGGTACATCGTGACAATCTTTGCCATTTTTTTGAGTTATTGATTCTTTGATGACTAGCTTTTTGGTTTGTGTCTGTAATTTGTTCTCAGCAAAATCATAAATTATTAGATTTGCAGATGATACCATGTGTTAAAAATCATAGATTTTATTTTAAAACAAGATTTATTTAAGATACATTGATTACCTGTGTGGCACTGAGCTTGATACAAAAGCTGTAAGGAAACTATATACATATACAGTGGGTTTCAGGGTATCAGTTTTGCCTCAGATTCTCATTTTTGGAGTCTGCATGTTCTGCAACACACAGATAGCTACGAATTGCCTATAGGATGTGAATGTCTGTGTGAATGTGTGACCTTTAATAGACCATCATCCCATCCAGGGTGTCCCCTGCTTTGTGCTCTACGTGCTGTAGGCTCACTGTGACCCAGACCTAGATAAGCGTTTCTGAAATAGAGACGGATAGATGGGTGCTATAATACTTCTCTGTCACAAACTCTTTCACTCATGTTCTAAACACCTGTTGAACAGACAGACGGATCATTGCCTTCTGGAGTTATCTGCTTGGCCAAGTTGAATACAAGGTGAAAACAACACTGAATGACAGGGAAAGAATGGATAAGCCCTAGGAGAGGGTGTTGTGTCTTCTGGTCCAAGCCAAGGGAGGGTCTGGCTGGGAGCTTCCCACCCCACCACAATCAATACTTTATTTCTCTGTGTGATTGTCAAGTGAATGCACTCCATCTGGTCCTTCTCCATGGATGGCAGAGATGTATTGACTACCGCTTGATATGTCAAGGAGATTTCACAGATACAACTGACAGCCAATGTGGTAATTAAGATCTTTCGTCTAAAGGTTAATAAGAAGTTGAGGGTACTCACATAGCAAGCTGGATATGATACAGTATCATGTCAATGGAGTCACCTTTGCTTCATAACTGGAGCGAAAATGATACTTTAATGTTTAATTGCAGACCAGAGATCACTGATTGTCAAGTTTAAATGTAAAGCAGGAGGTGAATCCCAAATGATAGCACTGCTATCCTGGGATGTATAACTTCGAGTCTCTTTCACGTTACGCTGAAGCAAAATGCATTTTACCGTCGTCAGGGACAGCTGTTTATGTAGTAGCAGGACCATCAGAGGGAAATTATGGTAAGGGCAGAGAACCAGGGCCTCAAACATCTTGAAACGCGCAGACAAAGCTAATAATCGCATTAGCCTTACATAGACACCATTTCATTTCCCAGCTGAGTTCTTGGCACAGGTCAGATTATTGATGGCTGTCTCCAGATTCAATTTGAGTGAGTAATGAAAGCAGTGCCGAAGCAGAATGTTTATTTTTCATTTCTTGGCAACCTTTGTCAAGTTTTTTTTCCTTTTTTAAAGAAATTTTTATTAGACATTTTTATTAGATCTTGCATTTCAAAAGTGGGAAAATTCACGTGTGAAATGCTACAGTACAATAATGTGAATACAATCTTACTGTCTGCAGTCGCAATTAATCCTCGATGTTAAACTTCATCAATGCACCTTGAATTTCTCGTTAGTGTTTACGATCCTCTTTTTAATGTTATTTTCCTGCTAAGGGGGTTACCGTGTTGGCTTCATTGATAGCTCTGTAGTCTCTCACCTCCCAAATCTGGGATTCAGATGTTTCCCCCGCACTGTGTGTGTGGAATTTGCGAGGTCTACCCATAGCAGTTTCCTCCTACAGTGCAAACTTGTTGTTTGGTGAATTGCCCTCTCTAAATTGCCTGTAATGGGATTGTGCATGTGTGCTTGTGCCCTGTGATGGATTAGCATCCCATACTGGCTGTTCCCTGCCTTGTTCCCTATATCTCCTGGGATAGACTTCAGGCTACTGTCACCCCAGGTTTGATAAGCCCTTTGTGAGACAGTGGCTCCTGTACCACAACAAGTAGAGTAGTGTGTTTGCAACACAAAGATTATGGGTTTTTAGCCCAGGCAGTGTGCATAAAGGAATTGTAACCTCTCCCTCTTTTGTAAGTTGCACTGGATGAATGTCTTAACCAAGTGTCTGACCATTTCGAAAATGTGGCTCATATGTTGCATAGAGTGTAGAACAGGAGCAGGCAATCTTATCCAGAAAGGGCTGCTGTGTGCGGGTTTTCGCTGTAGCTCCCTAATTATATTACTAATTAGAGGACTGAATGGCTGGAGAGTTCTCATACCTGGGTTTGAACAGCTGACCTAAAGGTTATCCCAAAAACTTGCATACACACTGGTCTTTTGAGGATAAGATTGCCCACCCCTAGTATAGAGAATACCATTAGCACACTGGCTTTTTCCTGTAATTATGGGTGAATAGGAGGAGGTTCTTAACAGCGACTGAGATTCATCAGTTGAATCTCAGTAGTACTTTTCAGCAGCCAGATGTCTGCCAAAACGCTATTTTTATCACCAAAGTGTAAAGAGTCGTGTTTGACAATACGTGCGTATTGTGAGTTGAAGAGAGAATCCGAATCTCTTGTGAAGGTTTCACACAAAAAGCATTTGAAGAGGAGAGCAGCTCTTGAGATACTGGGAATCCAAGGCATCTGGTTCTGATGGTTTAACTAGCTTAAGAACATTGTGCTGAAGTGTGCACTGAGCACTTGAATCTTCTGCTACCTGCTATGTAAATTTGAGATGTTTGGAACAATTAAACTGCATGCTTAGTATATGTGAAGTGTTTTTAACTAGATGGCACCTTCTTAGAAGTACATCACAGCATATTGTATAATATAAAATAAAAAAAAAGCACAGTCGTTTTTATTAAGACATTTGGAAAGATACAAATTAATAACGATACAGATATAAAAATATTTACAAAATACGATTTATAAAACAAGTAACAGACAAATATAAATAAACTGTAGTATATAAATAAAGCAAATAAAAAGAAAATTGAATTTTTAAATTATTACATTCTGGTGTTATATCAGCCTATTGCATGTATAATATTATACCTATATGATTAAATAGCTGCGAACCTTTATCTTTTGCACATTTCTCCTGTTTCTCTCCTCATTTTTCAAAATCAGGTGATGGTTTAAACCTTATCCTTTTAATTTGGCACTCAAGCATCAATACGTTACCCATCCCCCAGCACGGTCAACCAAGAGTCAAAAGTAATCCATTTCACCTTGGTGGCGTACAGACTGGCTTTATTTCATTTTTAACGATTTTGCACAAACCAGAAAAAAAAATGAAAAAATATGTCTGCGAAAATATATATTTGAAGTATTATGGATGAATACTAGTTTTTTGGTAGCAGTTCATAGTTTGAGTGATTTTACTGATTGCATTAGTACTGTACAAAGTTAAAGGTGCACTATTTGATTGATTCCCCCTGCTTCCCCTACCTTGGGCTTCTAATGGGATGACCTGAGGTCAGCCCAGCCCCCTCCCCCTCCCCGTCTCGTACTTCTGAGTGGTATCCTGCCTAGCCCACAAAATAGAATCATGGCACCCACTCCGATAAGGCTACTTGACCCACATGGTGACATGATACCATTGACGTGATGTGCAAATGACCAATATAAAATGTATCGCGTGAAGCCATCATTATGATGCTTTTTTTTGTATCGAAATCTGCCAGTGTATCGCGCTGTGAATAATGTTGGAACAAGTGTGCAATGTCTGTAGAATTTAAGTCTTGGGTTTTGAATTAAAGGGTGAAAATTATTCTTGAAAATATACTACAAATTTTCCAGGCAGCACAGTAGTTTAATGGCTAACAGTGTGGTTTCATATCTCGAAATGAGTGGGTTTCGTGTTAACCCTCGGTCTGTAAGAGCGGAGTTCGCATGAGTTTCCTCTCACTGTTAAATGACATGCAGCCTAAGGGGATTGGTGTCTCCAAAGTGCCCATTGTGAGTGTGTACCTCTGTTAGGCTGCAGGCTCCTTGTGACACTGTACAGGATGAGTAGGTATGGAAAAGGAATGGGTAATCATGGGAAATAAAAAGCAAACTGTGGTAATCTCCGTGTGAACAGCACACTGTGATATTTATTGCACTATAAAAATATCAAGAAGGCGTTCTCCACCTGATCACTTTGACCCCTTTGTGTCCTTTAATAGGGAAACAAGATGTTGACTAGACCAGCCAATAAGTATTCGAGTTAGTTGACTAAAATAAACCTCATCAGACCAGCAGCGGTGATGTCAATATTTCGACTGACTACACAGATACAAGAAATGGGTACTTACTAATACCTGGGTGAATTTATAACCCCCCCACCCCCCCATTTACACTGATGAGGGATGATGATTCAGAAGGTCAAATTGCATAATGATCCAGAGGAATTGCTCGAATGCCTATTCGTGCATACATTTGCATAATATAAGAGTAACACTATTACAAGGATGCCTGAAACCAAACACATGTAGCAGTATAACTGAGCTGGTTGCAATTTCACTTTAATACTTTTTCAATAATATTTGTTTGTCAGGGCTATGAACATACTATTGGTGGAAGCAAAAGGTTCCTCCACTGATCAGTGGTCATGTATTTCACTTATTACTTTACATATGACATCAGAAGATTGTGACATTGCCCATACACTATGAATGCGAAGAGATATTGCTGAGATAGAGATAGAGATAGAGATATATATATATATATATATATATATATATATATATATACACTCACCTAAAGGTTTATTAGGAACACCATACTAATACGGTGTTTGCCCCCCTCTCGCCTT
>JAAGVU020000092.1:23019928-23033219 GCA_011763525.2 Mormyrus iriodes | reverse complement strand
TAGAATTAAGGCAGTTCTGAAGGCGAAAGGGGGTCAAACACCGTATTAGTATGGTGTTCCTAATAATCCTTTAGGTGCGTGTATATAGCCAAGTACATCGAGTAGTTATCAACATAATTTCTATGGTAACTTAATGGACCAGCCACTTCCGCTGAGTAGCCTGACCAGACATTCATTCTATCCTTATAGGGACAATACTTTTAAGAGCACATTGGAACATTATTAAATGCTTATTTAAATAATTTTCCTCTGAAAAATTAACCATGACTAGTTTATCCTATTATTATTTTTTGTTCGTTACCTGTGGTATAAGCGGGATAAACCACTTCGAGGTGCTCCATCATTGGTTATTACATCAAGTTGTCGTTGATTATTTTTGTATAACCGCACACCTTGTTTATCTGTAACATACATTTTTGCACATTGTGGATATGTCCAAAACTGTACATTAAAAAGTAAGCAACTGTTGAAATAATAAATAAGATGTCTGTACATAATAATGATGCTTCATTGATCCCTGTGAGGAAAATTATCTTTTTGCCCACCCCATCTTGAGCACCATGACACACATGTAGGTGAGAGCAAGCTTGGCAGAAGGGCAGCCTCCTGTAGAGGTGCCTATGGAGCTGGGGGCTAAGGGCCAACAAACATGTGACTATTCTCCTGAGACGAGGTTTGAACTGATGACCTTTAGATCACAGGAACAGAGGCTTGGCCCACTGAGCCACATGCTGCCCCCTTATATACCTGTAACAATATGTTAAAATTGTGGTGTTAAAATATAAATGATAGTAACATAAGAGAAAATAAATGAATTCCCAAAGACTCAATGTTTTAGCATACCTGATTTTCCTTCACACAAAGTCATCCATGCATTAAGTTTCTACTTGTTTGGCCTAGAAAGACCCAACTGTAAGGATGGCGTTGGGGACAGGGACATGGTGTCAGCCTGCCACCTGTTCATCATTACTTCTAGAGGGCCAGTGGGCGTCCGTGCAGATGCCCTGTATGTTGATTAAGGCTTCTCGCTCACATTATCTCAGCCAGTGTGACTCTGTGAGAGCAATGAAAAGCCCGAAGCAGATCACACCTAGAATACAGCCTTTACTGATCAAGCACAGAGCAGAGAGCGAACACAACAGCAAAATGATCAGGGACTATTCCCAACGAATCCTACAATACGAATGACAGGAGTGGCATGAAAGCTCGTTGCCCTCCATGGAGCACTGGGGGCTTTTGCTTAATTTAGTCATCAGGATGATGGATGGCAGTATGGGAGAAAAATAGTGGGATTTCTCTGCTTTCGAACTGAACGGCAAGTCATGTAAAATGACGCGGTGGTGTGTAGCCTGGACACTATCCTTCGGAAATGTCATGTCAACCAAGGGTCTGTAAAATCTGCAGGCCTGAAAAATCGAAATATTACTTTGAATTTTATACCACTAGCCTGGATGGAATACGTGACATCAGAAGATTGTGACATTGCCCATACACTATGAATGCGAAGAGATATTGCTGAGATATATATATATATATATATATATATATTGAGATGTAAAGGATTTGTTGTTTCGTATAACAAATGATGTCTGCTTTGCACATTAAAATGCAAGGATTCACTGTTATTTTTCCCTTGCATTATTTATGCATTACTTTATATAAGCTTTTATCTTCGAGTGATAAATAATTGTGCCCCTCCAATGTAATAGAAAGATTTAAGTTTTAATGTAAGTTTAATTTAACTTTAATCTTATGTATTAATTGCGGTTCAGTCAAAAGCAAAGGCTGGAATGATGTCAGCAAGCAAATAAGTCCATTTCTGTGGAAAATTTGTAGTTCAGAGAGGATGCGCTAGGTCAGGAGAGTAGAATAAAACGGGTAAAAGTTGAGAATACCTCAAGCAGTAGGGACACATAATAACATTCCTTAATTATTGGTGTGGTATGTGTTGGTTGACTATATACAATTTTTTTTCTTGATGCAGAATCTTTAAAGGTAGCTAGTTTGTACTTTTTGTCTTTAAGAAAATGTCTTCACCTAAATCACATATATTCTGCCTTTGTTGCCACCTGCCCTCCAGCTATTCCAAACGAATTAATGTCTAAAGCACTGGAGACCTAAAATAATACATTTAAAAATACTGAAAGTAATTAAGTATAATTTATGCTTCAACTCAACTGCCCCGTGACACTTTGTCCTTGTAAAACAAATAAAACAGTGTAGCACTCCACAGCATTAAATTTCCATTTTAAAAGGACAGATATCCATGTACAAACTGCAATCATATTGTCAGGCATTGTGTAAACTCTGTGATTATCTTGTTCATTCGCAGTTCTAAAAGACAGATGCTAGAATGTTCCGTACCCGATGCAAAATATACTCCGCTGTGTTCGGTTTTCAGATATTACAAGAATGACACTGAGCGCTCAGCGGTAGTGTGCTGAAGAGTGCGGGTGGGCGAAATATTTTGCTTACAGAGGGATTTAAGATATTTAACCAATCAGGAACAAGTATGGATTTGCATTTTTTTTTCCGGTAAGATGTCCTTGAGCTACAAAGCAATGTAAATGAGGCCTGCTAAAATTTACAATGTTCAAATGCATTGTGTACACTTGAAAAACGCAGACGCTCAGCAGATTTCTATCAGCTGTCTTTAAGTCTGCAACGATTCGACTTGCATGCAGATTCAAGGAAAGCATCTTCCTAGGTACACCTTTCAGCTGAGAGATGATAGATTGCATGGTAGATTGCACAGACGTTCTGCAAAGACTGCAGAAATGGGATTTATGAGGAATTGAATGGGTGTGTCATTATGCAAAATAACTGGGCATGATATTCATTTAAACATTCTCTGAAAAGAACAAAAAAACGTCCAGAGAAGAGCTTGCCATTGCTTTTGCATGATTTGTGCTGTCCGGCGTCATTTGCCTACACTTCACGTTTGTCAGGAGGCATTTTTCACAGGGGAGTTTGCCTTAAAAGGGCTGGCTTTCAGGAGAATGAATGTTCAGCTAATTTTCCTTCAGATCTGGTGACAAGGATTTTAGAGTTTCCAGCAATTCTGAACCCCTAAAGCTGGTTGAGGTGTACAAGCAACACCCGTGGCTAAACGAAAATACATCTGTGAGGAATGGCCCAGCGCCGTGTGCCCTGAAGCACTTGTCATCATCGCCACCTCTGCTGTTTTTTCCCCTACAATGCATTAAGAGGTCTTTGATATTCTGCATGCAGGCTCGCTTGCGTAAGCCAGTGTTTCTCGAATCTCCGGCCAGCGGGTATGAATAAAACAGGAAAAGGGCAATGAGTTATGAGAACAAAGATACCAGCATATTCCTGGTTTGTTTCTCACCTGTGGCTGTGAGCCCAATCCTGTACAATGAAACAATCGCATATAACTTATAAGTCACCCTCTGTGTTTCCACTGGAGACCAGCAGTCATCTGTCATCCTATATGTATGACTTTTTTGTTTTGTTATGCTTGTTATCTCATCTAGAAAATGAAATGCCATGTGTCTCCAAAAACACTTAAAAACGATCTGAATATTTGTATACTAATTTTACATCTTTGTCTCTTGTCATAGGGTACATCACTACATATATTCAGAATGAGAAATACAGTTTTCAGAAAGGTTACTGGTTACTGTTACAGTAGCATTTAATCCTTGTGTGTTTTACTTCTTCCGTTCTAAATTCTAGAATCTGTAGAATTTAACCTCATTTTGAAAATGGACTGGGGTAACCTCGACCCCAAAAATAACACAGTGGTTAAATGAAACTGGCACAGTTTTCGTTGCGTCCGTTGACTACAGTTGGAATCTGCGTATCTTGGCTCAATGGCTGATAGTGGTATCTGGTATAAGATCCTATCAAAGGATGATGAAAAAAGTAATGCTGAGATGAAGTTGTGAAAATGGTCCTCAGACTTTCCCAGATTATGTTTTTTAAGCCATTTTTGCAATATCCATCTTTCTGTTGGCAGGTCATGTTTTCATGGTGATGCCTCAGGACATTGTGACCAACAAAATCTTTCGGACAGACTTTTCCCTTCCAAGCATAGTTTTCACATCTTACTCCAGCTGTGACATCATTTAAAAATCTCCATAAAGAGCGTCAGAGTGGCTAAAAATCATAACAGGTTAATAAAAATTCATAGGGTCCATTCAAGTGATGAAAAAATACACAACTTTACAAAACAAAATTCAAATCACTGTCGGAGAAAGTAACTTTACAGCACATAAAAGCAGGATGAAACTGAGCGATGTTTCACAGTGAATAAACCCCAAGGCAAGAAAGATTTAACAGATGCAACCTATTTATCATGATAAAAATATTTTTCATGTGAGCAATGAAAAAACAACACATAAAATGGCATGCCACTTGAGCATTTAACAGTTTGTTTTATAATGAGTACAAAATAAATATTTAACAAATAACAAAACCCTTTTCTTAGTGTTATGCTTTTAAAATAGGACGCATTTCCATCTTGGAAATAAGGTCCTGTTACTATATCCTGCTTTTTCATGCTGAATTTTGGTTATATGTTTATCCCCGAAAGCATTTAAGATTTTGCTACTCACATGGATAACGGTGTCTCATTTTACTCTTACCCATATAATACAACGAGTTAGCCGGAACTGAAACAAAATTGTCCAGAAATTACGTCAAGAACTGAGTTCCAGAACGTTAAGCGAGTGCTTCTTAAGGTGGGTGCCTAAAGCTTCCGTATTATAATGAGGTACTGTGGTTCCGAGCAGATACTCATTAGTGAATCTCATGGCCTCATAAAAAGGACTGTAGCGGTCTGAGTGCACAAAGTACAAGCTGTTCTTGATGGAAGCAGCTGTTTCCTGTCGAACCCGAAAATCTACTGCATGCTGTCATTGTGGGAACTATGGAAACGAGGTTGCATCTAACACTTAGGGCAACGGTGGGGGTGACATTTTGCACCACCCTTTTACTAAGAGCCATTCCTGTCTTTCTCAACTGGGGCGATGTTGTAAACGGCATGTGTTCCTGTCTGACTAAGGGCCTTGGATACACCCAGGACAGATGGTTATCAAACAGGAGAATAATCCTTCATTCTGCACAAGAATTCTTAACAACTATGCCTTTTTGTTGCATTAAAGGCGCCCTGAGGATGAAAGAGGATCGATGTGTACATAACAACACGACGCCTTCGTGGCGTGGTTTAGATGTGATCCCGAAGATCCAGAAGGGAAGGCACATGGGGTGTGGAGTATTAGCAATGTAAGCCTGCTGAGAGCTTGTTTGTTAAACATGCTGCTACTGTAAGCACACATTTAAGCAGGAGATGTATACGCCAAGTAACATATTTGTTAAGTAGCAGATTGGGTTCAGTTACATATTTGTTTAGTAGCTAATTTACATGCCAGTGTAATGCATTTGGCTGGAGCATCATTCCTGTTGTCAATCTGATAAATAAGTATATGTTGCAGTGTAAGTTACAAGCCATAGACTTCTGATATTTTTCTGCATTCCCTTCACACATCCAAAACAGTTTGCATTGTCGTGAGACTGTAGCTAATCTAAACAACCATTATCAAACTCGGGAACCCAGCTCAGGGAAAGCCTACGCAACTTCAAAGTATAAAACCCATTATGATATATTTTACAAAAGGCTGGGACACAAACTGGTTATTGGTTACTGGTTGTTTTGCTTGCTTTTCCACCGCAGATCAAAATCTGGAGCAGGGAAGGTTTTGCATCTTTTGCATGTAAGGCAGCAACAAAATAAGACAGTGATTGGGGTGGCATGGTGGTGTAGTGGGCAGCACTCACCTTTACTCTGAGTGTGGAGCTTGAGTGTGCTCCCTGTGCAGAGGGGTTTCCTCCAGGTTCTCTGGTTTCCTCCCACTGTCCAAAGGCTTGCATTCAGGCTGATTGGTGCCTGTAAATTGCCCAGAGTGTGTGATTGTGAGCGTGTGTGCATTCCCTATCATGCCTGGTATAGGCTCCAGGTATTCCTGCATCCCTGACCAGGATAAATGGTTATAAGATAGATGGATGGATAGATAGATAGATAGATAGATAGATAGATAGATAGATAGATAGATAGATAGATGATACTGGCACCAAGATACAAAAGTAAAAGTACTACATGATTGTCATCCCTCAGTATGGTCATTGTAATTTATAATTTGTTTATAATATAGTATATAGCTCTTTTAACATCTAATATTTGCTTAACAGTGAGATTTAATTCTATCACACCATAGCAATATATAAAAAATATTTAAACCCGAATGTTGAGAGATGTTTAACAACCTAATTCTCTGTTTTGTTTTGATATTTATTAGGCAGATACTATATATCAGTATTAAAAATGAGCTCCTTCCCTGCAGGGGTAGGGGGCTGATAAAGTTTTATATTTTCCAAGGGGTGTTGTTCACGAAGACGACACGGACTAATGAAAAAGTCAGCAGTCATCTATAATGAAAGACAGTCTGCCAATTAACCTGCTGTGGTGGGAAATGTAACTGCAGTTATGTACTGCTTTTGTATCACTACACACTTGGTGTGGTAGCTCCGAGGAGACATCTGCTCCATGTCATTTGGGATCATAGTGCCGCTCACAGGTGTCTATTACTGTAGCAGATGATGGACAACTCTTTGATCTCCAAATTAGGGCTCTTTGTTAGGTGTTCCATTAGGAGTTCTTGGGTGTTCCTGTTTTTCTAAAAAGACCTAATTTCCTCCTTTTCTTAGTGTGTAGTACACACTGTAAATGATTAGAAGACTGATCGGTACAGCTGATCCAGGTGCGCGGCTTGCATTGTGATTCCTCGCTGTTGCCTGGGAGATATTCATATGTCCCAGACTCTCTGTGCTAAAAACAGTATCGCAAAACTGGCACCCGTGGAGTGAGTTCACCTTTAATGAACCGGGGATTAAAGGGCAGTACCCTCGCCACTGCATCGGACCAATGAGAACAGTCCACGTATGAGTAATAAATAGATATATAAATAACAGTACTGTACTTTCAAGTCTATCTTTGGCTGAATCGGATCAGAGATGGAATTATACAAAGATGCCATTCAGCTTATGAAAAGCAGGCAAAAGTTGTTTGTGTCTTGAACGCTCTTGAAGTGAATTCAAACAGCATTAAACATCATTAAAAGAGTTGTCAGTGGGATAGCTCTTCAGATACCTCCTGATTAATCATTCTGGATTGAAACACATTTGTCAGTGTCAGCAGTGGCAGCTTTAATCATCATATATGGATAGAAGATGTGTTTCTCTGGTTCGTTTTCGATTGGCCCTTCCTCTGCATATCAGTTTTTATTTAAAATGACTGTCAATACTTTCATCAAAGCTATATTTTCACAATTACTCCTGATTGGCGGAGTCTAGTGAATTGTGGCAATATTAAGACGTATAACTTTACATTTCTGACTGTTTCTCATGCTAATACAGTATATTAATGTGCTGTTCTGACAGTGGTTATTTCATTTTAAGATTATAAAGCATTATCTTTTAACCAAATGCCATAACATTTGAATGACATTTTTTGAATGCAGAAGATTACCTCCCCTGAGAATAGAATACTTCTGAACACCCCCCTCTAAGCCATTATAGCACACTGTAATTTTGTCAAAGTAAAAAAGAAAAAAAGAATGCTATTGAGATCTCAAACCGGGAGAGTTAAATGTGTTTGATTGAATCGTACTGGAAATTATGATGCGTGCATTGGCTATTGATGCTAGTTTGCCCAAACCAGTTGCATGTCTGCTGTTATCATTATATAATGAGGTGGAATTGGGCCCTTGCATTTTTTACCACTCAGAATTATCTCAGACTTCCATGTGGCTGCTAATTGAGGTTTGTTTTTTTTTCCCTTTTTCACAATCTGTCAATTTTACTTTGCAGATATGCGCAAAGCTTGGTACTGAAATCACTTTGAACCCCCCCCCCCAAAAAAAGACCTCAAACCAGACAAGCAGCGAGCCTTGATGAGTGGAATTCCCCTAGAAACTCTCCTTTTGAGTCTCCATTGTTCGGGTGCACCAAGCCCATACAGACTGCCAGCATCACAATAGAGCTCTCCTTGTAATCCTTCCTCCCCTCCTCTTTAAACCGTCCTTTCTTCTTTTCTACTCCTTTTTTCCCCCGTGCTTCTCACTCTATTTTCTTAGTCTTTCTCTTCCCACCCTTGTGCCCTTATCACTTCTTCTGTTCTCTTCCATTTTATATCATTATCCTGATCCATCTTCTCCTTTTCTTCAGTATTGTAAAACAAATCACAATCGCTCCAGTCGCCATAGTATAAATGTGATTCTGTCCTCTAACAGTCCATCAACATACTGAGTACAAAAGTATTTGAAAGTTCTGGGAGATGTTGGGGGCCCTTCCAAATGTCACCTGAATCAGACTGCCATCCCTACCAGGGATGTTTATAAATGGTGGCAGGCTGCTGGTGCTCAAAGGCTGGAAACACTGTACATGGGTTTAATATATACTGTGTAGCACTTTAGTTCCTGATTGGACGGTTTACTAGTCTAACAGTATTGGCTGAAACTTCTTGTTTATGTATCACACATACATGTATTCTGCCGTAAAATGGCAAAACACCATATTTTATCAAACTTGAGTTATTAGTTATTATATTGAGGTTCTTAGACTCTGTTTAATCTTGTGACAGGGTGAGATCATGGTGATTATTATGGTAATTACATAATTCACACTAAAACCAAGGCGACACGCCTTTCCTCAGTTTCACTGCCAGCGTAGGTAGTGTGTTTTGCCTTTGTAGGGCAGTATCATATATTATACATTACATGGTTTTCCTTTGTTATCATTTTCTTTTCAATTTTTTGTAAAAATAAAAGACTTTTTTCCATTCATCCTTCTATATTCTAGCCACTTATTCTGGTCAGGGTAGCAGGGGGGCTGGAGCTTGTCCCAGGCAGCATAGGGTATAAAGCCACGGGACACCCTGGATCATATTCCATTCATAAGTACTAAAATACGAAAAAACACTCAGTTGATTACAGAGGCAGAGGAGTTGTATCCCTCAGGTATCCCCCCCCCATGTTTTACTTTATTTCCTGCATTCATTGAGCAATTGAAAGTGTGGACGTGAATCCATGAGGTCACACCTACTAAATGTCTTTGTGCTGCTTTGTAATCCGGCTGCAGCTGAGCCTGGAATACGCTCCTGCATTTCTCAGTCTCCAGAAGGCCCAGCCAGGGCCAGGATGATGCTGCAGTGAGAGAGGCACACAGGAAATGCAGACGTGGCATGTTGATGTTGAACTAGCCCTGGTAACAAGTAATTAAACAGATGAATTGCTGTCCTCGCAGAGCTAAGCATGTGCTCTCCTCGCTAAATCCCCGACTGCACTGGACTGTTAGCAGACAGTTGGGCTGCTACTCCTGTCTGACACGCTGTGAGTCATTCGCCCAGCGCTGCTGCGACCGACTTAATCAGTGGATTTCGCTTTTGCCCGGGGAAATGTAAACTCTGTATGTGAAACAATTTCGTCACTGTACTTATTGGTCCTAATCCCCGGTAATCCTATTGAGTTCAGTATGGCAGGAACAGCCAATACATACAAGGTGAGCTATTGCAATAGAAACTGCTGAATTAGCTTCCTCATTGTTTCTCCAGGATGCTTAGGTCTATTGAAGTTCCGTATATATCACCGGTAATAATCGTATTGAAATCTATTCCTCTTAACCGCAATGGTGGTAAAATCCTAGAAGACGCAGTTGTTTGCCTAGATCATTTTCTGACTCCCGGCATTCACCTAGAAAACAGACTTTTACAGATGTATAAATTCCTCAGATTCACAGCTACTAATCTATATACAACAACAGAAGCTTAGTCTAAATGTGTTGCGAAAGCATCAACTTTTGGTGGTGGTTGCTAACTTCTGAACAGGGTAATTCATTATCAGTGGTGATTAAAATGTTAGTTTGTCAGGCTTTAAAGCAGCACTGGGAGAGAGGGCATTGCACAGGGAATATCACCTTGTTGAAGAAGGCGTCTCCAGAGCCCTTTATCATATCACTAACAGCTCAACCCTCCTAGGACGCCTCCGTTAAGTGTTAGATGATTTATCCATTCTCTATGCAATCAGGGGTTTGATCCCCTTAGCCGACATGTGGTGGTTGTGTAATGCTTCATTTTACAGTACAGAAAGCATTCTAGGAAGCGTATTTAACTAGCAGCACATCTAGGTATGCACAGGTAAGATCCATGCCAAAAAAGCTTCCTATTGACCATGCGTATGTGCCCTGCGATGGACTGGCACCCCCTCCAGGGTGTACCTCTGCCTTCTGCCCTGCGATGTACTGGCATCCTGCCCAGCGTGTACCCCAGCCTCATGTCCTGTGATGGACTGGCGTCCCATCCAGGGTGTACCCCAGCCTCATGTCCTGTGATGGACTGGCGTCCCATCCAGGATGTACCTCTGCCCTGCGCTGAACTGGCATCCCGTCCAGGGTGTACCTCTGCCTTGTGCCATATGCTGCCTAGGACTCTAACCCTGACTGAGCTAAGTGGTTGGAAGAAGGATGGAAGGATCTTTCGATATGGAATTGGGATTTTGTTACAGAATTACGTAGCAGACAGGTGACAGTCACACTACTACTGTCATGTGTTCCTCTTTCTCAATATGTCTGAGCCTATGACTGAAAACCCTTTCAGTTATATATCAAGGAGGTCCTTAGGCTAAGGATTTTTATGTAAAAATATTAACAAAAGGCATATCTAAACTCTAATTTCTAAAATATTTGTCGCCTAAGTCATCTTAGCAAAACAGACAAGTTTTTTACAGAATCCATTGCCCAGAACAGTTAATTAGACAAATGACATGAAATGTCACTAGCAACAAGACTACTAATTAGTTAGTAATAACTGCTAAATGAGGCATTCGTTATGAAACATTCCTGTTTAATATTTGAATGACGTGTTGCATGCCTGTTTTTGCAAAATGATGATTTTTACATATACGTCATGTGACAGCTGGGGTTCCAATAAAAATAAAATAACTGTGGGTGCTATAATATGAATAGAACAATGGATGATGCCCAAACCTAATGCATAAAACTGATATTACATTTTTAAGGTTTTGTGATGTTTAGGAGTATCAATGGTTTATAGTTAATATGCAACTTTTTTGCTTTGCTTAACTTTAGAAAAAGGAAAGCACAATTGTTATTCTTTTTTGTTAAGTCTGCCGCCCTGTGAAGGTCTGCAATTTTATGCACCCTTTGTGTGAGCGTACTTTTAGAAGTTCATACAATTCTTATTACTGCCTTAGGCTGTTCTTAGAAGAATAATGTCATCCTGCTTTGCTTTCCTTCTTTCCAACCATGCTTTTAAAAATGCAATTTAAAGAGCAGCACCATTCCCTGAGAAGGAAGTGTGTGTTTTCTGATGATATTCTGTAGCTTTTTTGGGGTATTTTTTTCCCATAATGCCCGGTGGAGAGGGAGGAGCACAGAGTTCGCAAGAAGCCCAGCGTGGAGATAAGCCTTTCTGAATGCCTTTGTGTTCGAGGACACTATTGAGACCAATGACTCTGACAAACCAAACACTTGTTTCATTTGAAGTGCAGTGTCACCCTGAGATGCAGCCGTGGAGATGAAAGATGTCCTTTGTCGTGGAGGACAGCCTCCCCATACACTATTGCTCTCCGACCGCCTCGCGTGGAATACAGGAGATGCAGCACATGCCTTATAAAGACAAATTGTATGAGCCCCCCCTGTTTTGATAAGACTGAATCCGTCAACGTGCTATTGACTCAACCTATATAACATGCAATGTCCCATCTTTGCCTAGGAACTCAGTGCTGTAGCACATCTCTCAGATTATTTGGCATGTAGAATCTCTTATTCTCTTCAGCATGGCATGTGGGAGCAGCGATGCCGAGTCACACCTATGATTCTGTTGGTCTTCAGGTGAAGCCTTTGTCAGAGATGTCGTTGATGCCCCTTTGGTTTGCATTTTTAAATTGAGTTTAGAGTTTAGAATGATGCCAAAGGGATCTGAGAGAATGCAGTGAACGCACTGCTTGTCTAGAGATTTTAAAAGACATAAAGTAATTAAACATATACCGCTTCCCTGCATTTTGAAAGGCCGTGAAGGGAATCATTTGTTATATTACGTAATTTAAGGTGTATGTAACCATTTAGTGTGCAGTGAATTATTGATTGAATTTTGCCATTTCAAAAGGGCATTAATTGCACTAATTACAAGATTTTTTGCCCCATCTCGTCATGATAAGCAGGGACATCATTCTTGAAGAATAATTAGGTTGACAAAAGCCAACCTTTGCTAGATCACAGTTATACACTATATTGCCAAAAGTATTGGGACGCCTGCCTTTGCACACACATGAACTTTAATGACATACCATTCTCAATACATAGACTATAACATGGAGTTGGCCCAACCTCTGCAGCTATAACAGCTTCAGCTCTTCTGGGAAGGCTTTCCACGAGGCTTAGGAGTGTGCTTATGGGAATTTTTGACCATTCTTCCAGGAGATCATTTGTGAGGTCAGGCACTGATGTTGGAGGAGAAGGCCTGGCTCATAGTCTCCGCTCTAATTCATCCCAAAGGAGTTCTATCGGGTTGAGGTCAGGGCTCTGTGCAGGCCAGTCAAGTTCCTCCACACCAAACTTGACCTTGCTTTGTGTACTGGTGTGCAGTCATGTTGGTACAGGAAGGGGCTATCCCCAAACTTTTCCCACAAAGTTGGGAGCATGAAATTGTACAAAATGGCTTTGTGTGTTGAGGCATTAAGAGTTCCTTTCACTGGAACTAAGGGGCCAAGCCCAACCCCTGAAAAACAACCCCAAACTATAACACCCCCCCCCCACCAAACTTTACATTTTGCACAA
This sequence comes from Mormyrus iriodes, assembly GCA_011763525.2. Lineage (NCBI taxonomy): Eukaryota > Metazoa > Chordata > Actinopteri > Osteoglossiformes > Mormyridae > Mormyrus > Mormyrus iriodes. The sequence goes on along the minus strand of JAAGVU020000092.1, from coordinate 23,020,349 downwards.
TGCAGTCAGGCAAGTACCATTCTCCTGGCAACTGCCAAACCCAGACTCATCCATCGGATTACCAGACAGAGAAGTGTGATTCGTCACTCCAGAGAACATGTCTCCAATGCTCAAGAGTACAGTGGTGGTGTGCTTTACACCACTGCATCCAACACTTTGCACTGCACATGGTGATGTAAGGCTTGAATGCAGCTGCTCACCCATGGAAAGCCATTCCATGAAGCTCTCTACGCACTGTTCTTGAGCTAAGCTGAAGGCCACACAAAGTTTGAAGGTCTGTAGCTATTGATTCTGCAGAAAGTTGGTGACTTCTGCACACCGTGCGCCTCAGCATGCACTGTCCCCGCTCTGTGATTTTACATGGCCTACTACTTCATGGCTGAGTTACTGCTGTTCCCAATTGCTTCCACTTTGTTATAAT
>JAAGVU020000092.1:22993419-23013058 GCA_011763525.2 Mormyrus iriodes | reverse complement strand
GATTTTGGTTTCTTGGCGGTGGGGGGCGCGGGGGGGGGGGGGGGGGGGGGGGGTCTGGAGCCTATCCCAGGCAGTGCAGAGCACAAGGTAGAGGTGCACACTGGCAAGGATGTCTTACAAAGATTAATACATCATATGTAACATCAGTGAAGTAGATTTTGGAAGGATATCCTGCACGAGTCTCTTGCAGTCTTTTCCCGGCGTGAGATGGCTGTTTGACAGCTCCTCTCCCCCAAAATGCTTTGCTGCTTCCATCTCGTCTCACTGGCGCAGGACGGGCCTGATCCTACCGCAGAGAACACACCTGACAAAAGTCCTGGGCTTTAATGGACCGAGCAGCATGAGGGGATGGGAGAAAGGTCCGCTTCGCCCTCGCTGGCTGTAAATTCTACTTCTCTCATCGCTGCTTGAGTCAGCTATTTAGCTACGGCAACACAATTGGCCTTGACTGGCATATTGTTCGTAAGGTGCTTAATGACCAGATGGTCGGAGCAAATCAGTTACTGCGAATTGATTTTGCATATTTATGAAATGTGGTGAATAATTAATAGGCTAAAAAAGGAAGTAAGGAGAGACAGGGGCCCAACTGTGACAAGCGTGTCGGCGCTGGCCGTGAACCCCAAGGCCAGCGTCACTCTGGCCGGCCATGAACTCCTCTGCCCCAGGACGGGGGTGTACTTAACCCCGTTAATAACCCGAGATGAAGTACATTAAATCAAGCCAGAATTCATTACTTCTTTTTTTTTTTTTACTTTTTGCAATTGAACCTCTTTCCTTCTCGAAGAGACATGTCTTCCACATGTTGCATTTGAAGGCGGTAAAATTTATCATACTGCATGCATTCATTTGCTGATCATAATAAGCAACCTGTACTAATTTTTTAATGATTTCATATCATATGTCATCATCCACTCTGCCATTCTCCATGAAGTGTGTAAAACGTTAAAAGAACGTAAAAAAACAATAGATCAAAGTAACTAAAGGCTGTTCTTGCTCCATCACCCTGCAGGACGTGCACATATGCTAACTGATCATTGAGGCACATTTCTCATGGGTATCCTTGAAATCTGAACCAGTCAAACACACACGGACTGCCCGAGTGACCCAGAACATATGGGGGTGCAGAAATTTGCCTTTTCTCTCAAATTCCAAAAAAGTGAGCTTAAATTCTTTGCATTGAAGACGCTCGGCAACATTGGTTGACGGATATGTGGGAAATCGGTTGTGAATAGCCAGTTGTCAGTGGTTAAACATGCCTTCCCCTTCGTACAGTGCAGTACTCCTGAATCAGCCAGTCATCCCCAAAAAGACATATAATAGCAGGGCATCCTCTCATTTAAAGTGTAGATAAATCGCACAGAAATCAGTCTTGTCAAATTGGGTTGTTTGTGCAGAGAAAGTCATCGTGTTCAAGCCAGTATTCAGTACTGTACCAAATGAGTTTCTCAAATAAGTTGAAAATTGTGGAGAAAAGCTTGTAGCTCAAGACAGAATATCTGAGATCTTTCAGACTCCTTTTGACAAGGATAACAGCCACTATCTACCAAAATGACACGCACTTTGTATCCAAATGTCGGAAATGTTCGTTGTTTTTAATGAAAGTAAATGATTTGCTATTTTGTATGTGACTTTATGTAAAATTTCTTTTGTGTGAATATTCATTTACGGCTGATTCACTCCTAAGAAAGGGATAATGTTTTTAATTTTCTGTACCTCTAATGGCATTGACAGGAAGAAATGCAGCACGTAGATAATTTAAACTGTTATTCACATCACATTCAAAACATTCTTGTTTTTGAAAAATCAGCTTTTAAAAACATTGAATAACTGGTTTCACAAACAGCAATGACAACAGACGATCCTTTTGTTTTAATACTGTCTTTATAAAACCTTGTCTATACAAAGCATTTGTTTTGGTGGGGGGGTGTACATGGTTTTCAGAAGTCATTCTAAATAGAAAATGACAGTTAATTGCTCACATTTTGTTGAAGACTGGGAAATTAAATGTAACAAATCCCAGCACTAACTGGACCTACAAAGACAATGAAATGTATGCCTTATTTTACACCTATTTTTCCATGAGCCCTTTCAACCCTTTCCAAATTCCTTTGAGTAGAAACTGTTAAAAATGCTTAATGCTTTTGATAAAATTTATCCACAGTCAAATCAGACAAGAAATGTTACATTTGCCTGTTTTGACCATAAGCATTTTAGGTGATCGTACATTTCATGATGTAACCTACCTCCTTGCACTCGATTGAGAATTATGTCAAATGCAGACCAGTTTATTCTGCAGAGCGTGTTTCATGTCCAAAGCCCTGTAAAAAGCAGCCAATGTGGCTGTGTAGTATCACAAGTGCTGTTGAGTCCTGCCAGATGTTTACAATGCTGAAAACAAGATATTTGGGACTATTTGGGTTTTACAAGGTAGTGGAAAAGAAAAGTAGTATATAGATTTTGGTCAGATCCTCACAACTCATGGATTTTCGGCTAAAATTGTTTAGGAAACTGAGCTGTACACACCTTGACTGTGTCTCCCTCCCTGGCATGGCAACATAAAAATGTGTAACTTGTTTGAAAGTTCCCACTGGCTCTGGTGCCGCTCCAGAAAGAACAATGGATTGTCGGAATGCGGCGGTCATCTCCAGAAAAAGCTGCCTCGCTCCCTTGTCACAATGCCGTGTCCCCTGTCGGCCCAGCCGAGATAATGGAGGGCCCCACGTGCGACGTCCTGATTTGCAGATCCTCTCAGAAAATTCCTCCGTAAGGGGTCGTGCCCCCCCCCTCCCAACAGCAAACGGAATAATTAACTTCAAGTTTGTTTTCCACTTCCTAACTGGACTCAACAGTGCTGTAATCTTTGCACTTCTGCAGCTCAGGGAAAAGGCTGAAATAGATTAACAAGAATTTACAGGAGCTAAAATTAGCATTCATTTGTGTGCAGTTTGACCGGGTGTCTAATGATATCATGTGAATAAGGGGCATGATGTTTTCATATCAATATTGGGAAAATATTTTAGGTGTGGGTTCTGTGAGTCCAGTACTTTTCACAGGACTAATTATAGCTCAGTTATATTGTATTCTGTATTCCAGTGAATGGACTATGTAAGGGTTATAGAGTTTCAGTATAGAGATTGATTAAGCCAGCAAGTTTTGACGTGTTCACATGGAGATATACAGCAAAGAATGTTTTTGCAGCATGAAAATAAATTTCTGTATCATATTTGTTTTTATTTACTGAGCTGTGTGTATAAGTCACTAAATCCAATTTTATGTTGCCTTAATAACCATCTAGACCAGGCTTGAGAAAAACTCCAGACAGCTGTGTTCATTGATCATGAAACAAAACCAGCTGTTTTCAATTCAATTCAATGGGCTTTATTGGCATGAAGGTTTCAAGAACAATATTTCTAAAGCATCAAAGTACAATTTGTCCAAATATTTAGACAGTACACAAGAACAGTAATGTGAACATTAACACAATGTTAATTATATATATAAATTTTATATTACATATACACACACACCCAAACACCACCCCCCCACACACACACAGTATATCCTATGCCTGTGTGTGTGCGCGCATGTGTATGTGTGTGAAATCCGTCTATCTACATCCATTGGTCCATCCATTTCATTATCAATCAATGAAAGACCAATACATAGATGGATAAATAGACCTGTATGGATACCTATCCATCCATCCATGATATTGGTGGAAACCGAGATATTTACATATACCTATCCTCAAAGGTCCTCGAAGCAAACTTCAAGTGTTCATCTGTATGAAAAACATGATTTATTTAATCAAACTGAAATATTTTTTTTTTAAATTACCTTTTCAAAACCAAAATGCCCTGCTCTCCCCTAAACAGCTTGTGAGTGGAGTAAAATAATCATAGCTAGCTTGCTGGTTAGCAGAACATGCTGCTTAAAAAAACACATTCATTTCATTGTTAGTGTGGTGGTGCTTTGCGGGAAACAGGGGGCCCCAAACCTCACACAAATATGTGGTTTGAGTTCTGGTAAAGGCCACTGCTGAACTTAACACTTAATCACATTAAACCTGAATGAACATTTTTTGCTCTTTTTCATTCCATTCCAAGACAGTTCCAAGATGCTATGCAATTATATTAGCTTTTAAACCTGATTTTTATTTAGTTATTCTCCTATAAAAAGAGATGCATAATTTCAGAGCACTGTTTAAATCCTCACACATAAATGAACAGGACAAGCTGCACCTTAACCTTACGCCCCTTGCTGAACTAAAACTTACAGGATGTCTCATATTCAGTAAAAGTGAGAGTAATATTCTTGGAAAAACATGCCAAATATTAAACCCCAATTTTGCTAACTAACATCTGTGGAAATACAGTAATAGCTTAAATTTGTTGTTCTTGGCCTGTGGGAAGCTAGTAATTCCATTCCCCTTCTGATATGCATTTCTATTAGTATGATTATAATTAATTTAATAGATATTTTGCAAAACATTCCAAAAAATGATTATGATTGACCCGGGACAAAATTACAGTAATCAGAAATAATCAGCCTGAATCAAGACCACAGCTGTCTCACTGTTTATATTTTATAAAATCCTCTGGACATATACTGTACACGGAACATCTCATGTTCATAACTTTTGACTACTGGAGCAGTTTTTTTTGTTTGTTTTTGCACTGCATTTTTCCCCACTGCCAATTTCAGTGAAAAAAATCATTTAAATTGACGGTATTGAAAAATTTGATATGTACTGATTTTAATTATAGAATATTTAAATGTTTATAAGTATTTCATGCTTAAATGTAAAATGGCAACATTTTGCCTTCCTGGTATTTTCTTGGGTTTGAAATTAATATGTACAGCATACTTGTAGGTGGATATTGTGGTTTTCGGTATTGTGGCAGAGAACTGGACTGTGCATTGCTACAGGTCAGGACCTAGACAAAGGACAGTGTGTATTAAACAAAAAAAAGCCTTAATTAAACAAAAAGCTCAGCAGGAAGCAGGAGGACATCCCTTAAGAACAGAAAAAAACACAAACAGAAAACAGCACAGCTACCTGAAGCCCATACATCTTAAACCTCCGGAGAAGATTCCCTCCCCACCTCCTCTACCAATCTTCTGACCTTCTCACCTGCTCCCCTCCCATATCCACCAAATTGACCCTGCAGTTAACATTACTCTGGGTTTCATGAACAAGTTTATAATTTAAGGCCCAGTGTCACCACACTGCCCACACCCTCACTGTGCTTCCTGACATCCCACAGTATGCAGCACCAGTCAAAAGTCTGGACACACCTGCTTTTGGTGCATTTGTCTGTATTTTAGCCGTGTCACACACCATATAGTAAAGGGCATCGAGGTAATGAAGTTATACATATCAAATATTGCACCAGTCAGGATTTTCTCAGGTTTTAGACTCTTAGAAACACCCCCCTTTTGCTTCTGTGACAGCATTGTAGACTCTTGGCATTTTTTCAATCAGCTTCCACATGTAGCCACCTGAAATGCTTCTCCAACGGTCCTGACAGAGTTTCCCAAGTTCTGGGTTTAAGTTAGCTACATTGCTCTTACTCTTCGATCCAACTCATCCCAAACCAGCTCTTTAGGGTTTAAGTCAGGGGATTGTGGGGTCATCTGTCACAGCACTCTCTCCTTGTTCATAATACTTACCACATAACCTGGAGGTATGCTTAGGGTCATTGTCTTGTTGGAAAAACAAATGATTTTCAGTAGGTGTGTCCACTACTACAACTTTTGATTGGCACTGTAGCTATCACAGTATGTCACTGAAAGGTAGAAAACAGCTCATGGATATCTAACTGTTCCTTTCCGATATTTCAGTCTGAGTTTTATCCATTAGCTTAGGACAAATTTAGTGTTTGGAAATATTCTTAAGAAATAATCACAACAGAACCTCAGTGCACAAGGAATACACATGTTAAGCATATCCAGCTTGTACTGGCCAAATAAATCAAGGTTCCTAATATAGTTCATTTTAAATTTTACCTAAAATGTGGGCAATTTATATTATGTAGGACTGAAATCATGAACAATGTGTACTTATTAGTATTGATCATTTATACATGAATTGCATGAAGGTGATGTGGAAATTATTTATAATAGTCCTGTTGTTTAAGCAAAAAAAAATGATGATAGAATATGTGAAAGAAATGGCCACACATATTTAATCACAGAGAATTTCTCATTGTTCATATAAAATAAAACATTAATTAGCCAAAGAAGAGATACTGTATGTTCAAAATGAGACTTATTCTGCTCATTTACAGTGTGACATTTTCTAATATAAGTCTTGATCCCTGAATGTGCATTACATGATCAGCAATGCAGGCAGCAGTATTAGCACAAGGATTCAGCTTAAAAGTTTCTGAAAGGCTTTTTATATTACTCAGTTCTTAAAATAACAGAAGTATCCTCAATACCTCGTCTGAGTCGGAATCAAAATGATACATATTCACAATGGACCCATCGCCGACCTCACATTGTGTTGTTTACAGGTAATAGTCAGCATAATCTACTAATATTCTGTGTAGGATATTCAGATCCCCACCAATGCATTAGTGCTGATATGCAAGACTGTGTTGAGTGGCACCATGATGACTCTTATGTTCGACCTATCCTTCCCTGGAAGGTTTGTAGCACCAATCCTGAGGCTGTGTTCTTCCAGTAACCCTCAGCAGGAGAACACAATTTGTCGGCATGGGTCCAGAATCAGAGGGGGCGGGGTTAAATTCACCCTGATTCACAGAAGTAAAAAAAAATGCCTTTAATTCTCAATGTCTGAAATACAGCACAAATATAACTCAATAAGACAGTTTTGTTTAGCTGTTGCTTTTGTTATTTAAGAGGGTATATAATGCTGTATTTTTTGGCTTGTGTCACGAAAAAATACACCTTATATTAGAACAAAGAGAAGCATACCTTTTCATTTATGCCTCCTTTTTGATATATTGTCTTTTTTGCAGTGTTTCTATATATATATATATATATATATATATATTGTTTTGCATACTGTGACCCTGTACTGAATCATTGTGGATGGATGGATGGAAGGAAGGAAGTTAAATTGGTTTAGTTATTTATAGTTGGTTATAATTCTGAATGCTTTCTGGCTGTTGATATATGTGCCCATTCTACTATTCCACTCTTTGGGAAATTCAACAACAAAAATGATCTAAAACTCTTTTAATGGGGAGCTGTCTAGCTGATTGGATTTTTCTGATGAATAAGAAGACATATATGGGCTCTCTGAGAAAAGTGAAACATTTATATTCAAATTCTCTAAAGGAGCTAATGGAAAACAGGAGCTGATTGTAGGGAATGGGGTGCATTAGTGTCCCATGCCGAATGGCATATTCGTCCTATTAATAGGACTTTCATGTGTAGTAGCCGGATGAATTTGTATAAATTGGGACAAACTTCCATCCATTAAACCGAGGGCAGCAAAAAAACATGCATTCTCATAAAAATACTGGGATTATTTGCTGTCTTTAGTTTATGAAGAAATAAGGTCTCGTACAATATGCACCAGGTGGGATGGAATCACAGGACACGACGAGAGGAAGAAGGAGTGGAGACTTTGTGTGGGTTTTCTGTGGCATTGGCCCCAGAAAATAGTAGAAAATAAAATGAATATCTGGGTCAGGGGTTGTGTTCTGGGGCTGAGAGAGAATGGATTCCAACTCTGTATAGCTGATAACAACCTCCCCCCCAACCTAACACATACTTATTGTAATAAAAACAACAGACAACTAATTCCGCAGAGGATAACCGAATGTGGCAACATATTCCGAAAGCAGTGTAAAATAATGATTATTGTCAAGAGGACTGATAATATTATCACGCTTAAAAAATAAGTCAGACAGGACGGCAGTATGACACAATATAAACAGTTGTATAAAAGCAATTAAGGATATTAATTTGTTCATTTCACTGGAATTCGAGTGACTTAGCAAGGTCAGTAAGGAATGATTCAAAACAGGCCCTTTAGGACAGAACGCAAGAAATGCAAACGGCATTCAGTCACCCATGACATCGAGCCATGTGGTTTCAATGAGAAACAACAAGAGACACACTGGACTCATACTAGGCTTTAAGTGATGCCGATAAAAATAGCTCATCATTTATCTCAATTACTCACTGCACCAACTTGGACATTTATCTCCACTGAATGCCCTGGAGTACAATGAAAACGTACATGACAAGAGATGCCAGTGGATTTGCCGACGGTGTTTGCTATGCATATGAGCCACTCTGTTTATATAACTCCTCCAGTCCATTAGAGCCATTAGCAAGAAGTACAACCTCAGAGTTAAACTCAGGCAGCTTCATTAGCATGGGTTCACCACAAATGGGCGGGCGGACTCACAGGGGGTTTACTTCCTCTTCATCCTGTGGGAAATCTGCAAAAGTGGGGGGGGGGGGGGATATCTGAGAAGATCTCCCTGTCCTGCTAAGACTTTAACTTCATGGAAGCAATTACTGTGGCTGAAGAGAAACCAAGCAAGGGATCTATAAACCGCTTTCTGTTTTCGTAATTGGGTCGGTAAAAAATGTTCATCTCTTATTGACTTCCAGTTTAATGCTCTTCTTGCCAGTTCCTTTCAAATGGACCCTGCGAAGAACAAGAATGTAGATTGTGTTGGTTTCTTATAAAGCCTCATATTTCACCAGCGGTAGAGGCAGCCCGCTGGTTTAACTTTGGCAGACGGTACAGGGGGTAAGTAGGACACAGTGTGTTTTGTTAGCTCTGCAGATTGAGAAGCTCAGAAGAATCAATCCTACAACTGCCAATGAAGTTGATAAGTAGGCTTACCTTGAGCAGCCCATAAGAAGATACCCATAGAATGAGACAACCAATTAGGGGCCATGAAACGAATCCATATAACAATACACTTAACCTATTTTTTTATAGACTGTAAATCCCTTGTAAGTTATTTAACTCTTTTAATCATTTCCCCCAATTTGGACTGGCTTAATGGATCTCATTACCCTCAGTTGAAGGTTTCTCAGGTACCCCCATGCTGTCACTTAGCTAGTTTCAATAACAAAATTATTGCGTTATTATAAAATAAATAAGGGAAACATATGAGTAGAGAATGCCGATGATAAACCATTTGACATAAGATGGTGCTGGTCACATTCATCCGTTTCCATAACTGCTTATCCAGTACAGGGCGGTTATGATTAGTTAATGCTCCTACCAGTGTTACCTTCAAAAGTGTACATATGTAGTGTATCATAAAACAGCAGACACTCATCCTACCTACACAGAAATGCTCATGCTAACCCTGTATATTGTTAACAGTTTGTTAATCCTCCTAAATCTCAATACAGTTCACATTCTTACAGTGCAGTATGGGAACCACTAGAGGGCATATTTTTTAAGCTTCCAACTTGAGGTTGCCAATTAAAAATTAAAAAGGATGCAGAGCATAGTGTAATGGCGTGTATAACTAATTATTAAACAGGTAAGACATTAAAGACAGCCTAAAATACCTCTACAGATAACAGCTTAGAATATCCATAAGCTTTATCGTAATACCCTGAGCTTAATGTAACTGTTTGGTTGTAACGTTAAGGAGTCATCCTATTACCCACCCCTCTTCCATCCTCTGACCCTGGTCAGGGTCACATCTCAATGTCACTAATTATATTTTAGCTGAAGGACATCAAATATGCAAACACACAGTAATACTCCTTCAACACTTGAAGAAAAAACACTTAATTTGTTTCTCGTGTTTTTAAGTTATTTTTCTATGTGTTATGTTTTATTTTTTTTTATCTTTTTTTACAATTGCCACTAGCATTTGTCATTACACGTGTCACCACTGCTCAGCGGGCTGTAACATTCAATTTGTTTGATTTTGCAAAGGACTTTGAGGACATGAAGGCCTGCGGTTTGGGAACTGGGGAGTAATATGATATTTAGCAGTGGCAATCTGACCTGGCAGCATTCCCAGTAAAATGGCGAGTGCTAAGTCTTGGGAACCTTGATTGGAATTGGAGAGCAAAACTATTATGGGCTTAGAAAGCTTGTAGGTATTCAAAATGTGAAATAGCGTACAAATAAACTACAGTTTTCCTTAAGCAGATCAATTCCACTAATCAAATTGTCCTTATATTATCTAATGGTACTTATTATATATTTCTGTTTGTGCATAGGTATAATTGTAAATCTTCTTCCCCTTGCACAATAACAGGGATCTCGTTGGATAATTAAAAACAGCTGATGTACAGTAAACTGGGTTTAATAACATTATTTGTAAAAATAATTATTTGAAGAGGGCACAGTATTTTCTATCTGTCTCATGATGCAACCAAGAAAACATGTGCTATAAAACCACAATAGGAACAGGCACTGTGATAAATGTATCAAATCTGTGTACCCTTGTAAATGTAATAAAAACACTGATAAATATTTAGTCATGTAAAGTGTAGATTCCTAGCCATTTGGAGCTTGTTTATTCCAATGACCATAATGTGGTCATAGATCGATGTTCTCAGTGCAACATATGACAGTGTTAACAGGGAACAGTACTGATACTGATAAAATGGACAGCATGTGTGCCTTCCAAATACAATAAGCATGACATTTGTATTGTACCAATATTACCAGCACACAACTACCGTAGATGCATGATAATTAGGCCGAGTCTTCCTAGCAAGGATAATGGTTATACATGTGAGCATACGAGCTAACCCAGAGTCGACCATGCGAATTTATATGGCTGAGTTGTTTTACTTTTTTAAGTTAGGCTGAAACAAGGCTCTTTAACAGTCTCTGACTACGTATTGTGGAGATATATACACATGAGTCCCTCTGAGGCAGAAACTGTAACAGACGCCAAAAGCTTGAGATGAGTGGATCTGGAATTTACAGCGGGGGGGAGGGAATGTGTATTATCACATACGTTTTCCCACAAATGTGTCAATTCCACGGACAGCTGGGGTTCCTCCCTGACTGATGTACTTGTCAGTGCCAGTTCCACTTTGAGAAATGAGCTTGAAATCTGTTTGGTTTTGTATGGTCTTAGTGTAGCCAAATATAGAAGATCTATGCTTCTACATGTCTGCGGGAAGCTGCACATACTGTATGTCCATTGCTATTAGAAAATGTTTTAAGGGCGATTATTGCCATATACCATCTGGAATTCTCGTATTTATGAAAGGCATCCTATACAGCCTTATAGCATAGATGGCATAAGGTATTATCTTTTTTTGTACAGTCATTCTAGGCAAATGGCTACTTGGAATATAAGGGTCCCCTCCATGGGCGTGAATAGCAGGGAGGATGGTAGTAAATGCTAGTAAATCAAAACTGGCTAATACACCCCCTCCAATAATCAAGTTTCCCCCTAAATGGGTAGAGATCTCAAAACCCACCTACAGTGTTCAAACCAAAGTTACGCCCTTGGTCCCCGCAAACAAGAACACAGTTTTCTTTCTGTATCATGTTGTTGCAGACATTCGGCCGCCCTTTCTTCTGCAAACGTGTATGTAAAGTCTGGCCATATGGAACCAAGGTCAGGAAGCTGAGCTGGTTATCTGAAGAGTGAGCACAGCAACATGCACGCTGACGGAGCTGTCCACTTCTTTCCAGGAAAGCAGCTGACAGTGCAATAAGGCAGACATTTAAAATCAAATCCACTGCTCTTAACGGTCCTTCAGCTCTACAATTTGGCGTCTTAAAATAGCCTAAAATCCAGTTGAGCAGCACCACCATAATCATAACCGATAGACATCTCTGGAAAAGTATCTTTTCTTAAAGTGCCCTTCTCCAACTGTGTCCTCGTTATTTCTCATTTATTGCAGGTTTTTCCCAAATATTGGAGTCTTTTCTATTCTCTGCCTTTCTTGGATTTATTAAAGATTATTTTATTGTATTCTTCACCCTTTAAATGTGCTATTGAACTTGCGATATATATATATATAAAAACACACACATTTAGATGTAGCACCCGGGATACTTCCGCAATAGCTGGTGTGCAGTACATAGTTATCGCAGTGGAGACACTGTGAGATTAGCATAGCCACAGATTTGAATACTCATGTTGGCTTTTGTTTTTAACCAGGATTTGTACGTTTTACGGCCTTATCTTCAAGCATGTCCATGTCCAGAGGTCGAGGACTTAACCTGTACTAGGCTGAAGTCATGGCTATAATTTATTATTGACAAATAATTCCCTGGAGCTGAGAGTTCTTCGCTTGGTTTAGAACTCTGAGCATCTAAATCATACAGGGTGAATCTCGAATTGCAAGGAACTCACACAATCACTCAATGAGAACAACTCAGTCACCCATTCATATGAACCGCATGATTCTAGACTCCAAAGTCCGGCAAATATTGTTGAATTTCTCTGTGTTTTCTATTATGTTGTGTGCTATTTAATTAGCTAAATAACTTGATGAGGTTTTGATTAACTAAGCATGGTGTGAAATTGGTTGTGGCAACAAATTTGTGGGATGTTAGGACTGACCCCTGCAGTTATTTATGGTACATTACTGTTTGGTAAAAATAGCATAGCTTTTATACAGTATCAATCGAGGCTGGAGTTGTTTCTTCATCAGTATCAATCTGCTTGTCCTCCAGCGGACCGTGACAGGCTATTTTTATCTTTTAGGCATGTGCGTCCTCTGCTCCTGTCAGCAGTGGAGCAGTCAGTCAGTCAGTCCAATTGGATGCTATTAAATCTGAAGTGGAGCATCCCAGTGCTAATGCTTGGCCTATCAGATACATTTTTTACAGCAGGTCTGCCTAAACATTAGGGTCCTTTTAGTTTTGTTGTTCGACGGCTACTCTGTCCTGTTCGTTTCAATACTATGTCAGCAACTGAGAAATCGTGGTGTAGAAATGAGGAGCTGTGACACATGATGGCAGAAGGAGAGGGATGAGGATAGAAAGAGTTTATGAAAAGGAGATTTTCCTCCCTCCATTCTCATACATCAAATGAGTAATCATGTAAACAAAAACTGATTTTAGGCGATACATCAATCACAGCTCAGCTTTTCCTGCCAGAATGACAGAGCGGCATCGTGGGTATGATTTTGATTGTAGTGAAACGCGAGTCTGTATACTGATGACGGTCCCTGAATTTACCTCGGTCGGGTCAGAAAGACGCTCCCTAGCTTTGGTCAGATGCATGCTGAGGCAGCTGCGGCATTCCCGCTGCCAAGGAGCCTCTGACTTCCATTGCCGTTCAGGACTATGAAACGGGTCATTGAATAGCTAAATGGAATCATTATGTTAAATATTTAAAAGAATGGGACACAAGGCTCCAAACTTTTTTCCTCTCTTCCATTGGACTTCACACATTTTAGTTTCCATAGGCCTTTACTGCATGTCAGCTGCCGTAGGCTCAATAACTATCACCTCTTTCACTGAAATGCAAATGGAATCCTTACCAGCTAATTAAACAACATTATCTATAGTCCTCAGGTTGATTAAAATTCTAGCTGCCTCCCAGGTTTCTGTGAGAAACTAAATTTGCTAGCGCTTTCATTTTATTTATTTTTTTGTTATATTGAGCGAGAGATGTCAGTCAAAACAAAGGAGACTTCGGAATGCCAGAAGAGAGTCAGTCATTAAACACAGAGGTGAAAGCAGACTTTCTGTTTAACATCGAGCAGCTTTACTGACATGTGCTGATGTGTCAATATGTTAATTCTGTTTATTTACAATCATTACGTACAAAAAGGAGGCGGGGCTGTTATGTCAAAGTCTAGCAGTACACGGTGACTAATGCGTGGTGATTATGGGAGCCGCTTAGGTTAAACACCAGAGCAATATCGAGACATACAAATAGGTGTGCTATGAGGGCAGAAAGAGTTTAGGCTGTAAATCCAGTATATGAAAACCTGATATTAATAATACATGTATAAACGTGATTCCTGTCAATAGCTCCCTCCTGTGTGTGCCTGTAATCACCACTGTCCTGGTACTGGAAATGGCATTCACAAAGTATGTCTGTTTGACAGACGAGAGCTCCAAGAGGACTGCACGTGTTCCTCCAGTAAGACAGCAAGATTAACCATTTAGTCATCAAAGTCAAGTGCAGCATGTCTAAGTTAAAAAAAGAAATTGCTACAAAAGTCATTCGTTTAATGCCAATGGGATCATTGTGACCAAACAGAGATCAACAAGGTTTTATAAAAGGAAGGGTGTGTCTTTAAGGGGCCTCTCTCAGATATTCCTACAATTGATCCTATGTGGATGGAAGTGTGGCAGGACAGACAGGTGGAGGTGAAGAACTAAGAAGAATGAATACGGTTATAGTTGACTTGTTACATTGTTCGAGGTCACTGTGGTTTCAGGGCAGAATTTGCACTAATAAGACTACTGGGATTCTTGAAATATTACATTATTGATTTACTGTGATGTCTTCATCAAGTATTGAAGAGTTAGTAATTATTTCTGTCAGTTTTATTGGCATATTGATGCATCTGGGAACATAAAATATGTTAGGGTCAGATTCAGAGAGGAAAATAAAAACTCACCATCTCTTTCTTCGGCAATTCTCTTTCTCCACAGACTGAGGAGGTTCCCATGAACAAAGGAAACATGGTGCCACCAAGGAACAGAGAAATATGTTCAAGCACAAGTTCCCCAAGGTGAACCTTCAGAGGTATTCAAAGCTGTTTACTTGCTGTTCCAATTGCAAAATGAATAGTTAGGGATCTGAATGCTTAGTCTGAAACATAAATTCCTTATTGCATTATTATTTTATAATTATGCTATATCACATTATTTTGCAGTATTCTGTTTTATATAGCTGGAATAACTGTATGCTATAGCAACTTGACTATAAATAACCTATGCAACTAGATGAATGGACATAAAACATTTATATGTATTTATATGTATATATAACCATTACACTTCATTGTAATAAATCAAATAAACATTACTAAACTCAAAATTTTATGACCAGAAACCGAAGAAAGCTGTACTAACAAGAGAGATTATATTCCAATAATATAATGTTAATCCTTCATAATTGTAACAAATAGGAAAATACACATGACACAGTAGGATTTGTTTACAATTTTGGAAAGAAACTCTTCCTCTCTATTGTTTCATTATGCCTGCAGACTGTTTGGTATTGTGGAACCCTCAGAATTAAAGAGCTTATACAGAGTTTGTCCTTTATTAATAGCAGAACTGAGCAATTCAGCCCCTACCATTCAAGACATGCAGAGTTCCTATAGCTTAGATCTCACTTTGGCTGAAAGTGGCAACAAAAAGGTGTCCTGCAAAGGCAGAAGGCAATTAGAAGTACTTTCTCAGAATAAAGAAGCAGCTCTGTCTACCCTGCAGATAAAGCAAATGTCTATGCAGACATGTAATTATGAATTCAACCTACAAGAAGAATACAGTACAATGCATTTTATTTATAAATATTGACAATTCATATGTCCATTGTAATACTGGAGGTTTATCGAGCTCCGTGTTCTATGAACCAAACCCATAATCGTGTGATTATTTTGCATCCATTGTGTGCTTTTGAAAAAGCTTGGAAACGGCTGGCATTTTTGGCTAGTGTTGTTACATGCGTGCCATTCACACCAGGGATCTGGCATCCGTATTTCAAAGGTGGGTTTCGGAATACGATGCTCAAAGGTACATCCTTCTCAGTGGGGGGGGGGGGGTAAAGGGGGCAGGTCCCATCCCCACTGTGACTCACAAGCTGCCAGAGGTTGCAAAGCTGGCCTCTCTTTCATTGTTTGGGTTAGATGGCTGAGTTCACCACCCTCTCTACTGAATACCTGCCTGACTGTGGGCGGAATTCAATTAATAGTGCTTTCCTCAAAGTGTGTTACGCTGCTTGATGGAAGCCTGCAGTCTCTAGAGTGACAAAAAGTGGGTGGTTGACAGCGTGCGCAATGGGGGAGGGGGTGCTTTTTTTTAAACCGCCCCTCCCAATTTGGCATGGTCGCTGTGAATAGTGGAGGAGACCTGCGGTGTGGTTTTTTGCCCATTCCCGACTGGGAGAAATTTAGAGAAGGAAGAAAGGGAAGTTATGAAAATTCACCAACATTGTCCGTCCTCCGCTGTGAATGTAATGACAGATACAGACCTTCTTGTGCACCGTGAAGCTTGTAAGTGGACAGACTGTCATTTCGCTTCAAGGTTGCGTCTCTGTTTTACCGTGTATACATCTGATCCTTGAAAACATGGTGCACAGGCATTTTTGCATTAGGTTGTCATGCTGAATCAGTTTCTCTCCACACCCATCAGTTTAATTTAATGTAACACTCTTTACAAGTGTGTAATGACTGAGGTCCACGTGTATTAAAACAAGCACTGGAGTGAGCATCAATAACAGTCCAAAGGAAGAAGATAACAGGACAGTGTGGGAAAACCGAACAGATGGGCATGAGATATGGAGAGCATGATTAACAAGAAATTACACCATTATGATAAGCCTGAGAAGATATTATATGCAAAATTAATGATGTGACATACAGGCTGATATTAATGTAAAAGAAAAAGGTATCTGTACAGTGAGTCTTGAGGAATAGAAGATGCCCAATCGATCTACATAGCATTACAATTGCATTACATAAGATTCTTAAACTGCATGTTATAACACAATATGTTTATAACACAATATGTATAGAATTTCAGTACAAGGTTTGTGGGAAAACGCATCTATAACTAATTTTTTTTTTGAGAATTTGGACATGAACTGGAATGAATAAGTCTAGATATGTACCATATTCAAGCAGTACCTTATTATTACTATGTCCAAGAGTCCACAAAGTCATAAAACGAGAATGTCCTTAAGCACAGAAAACTTCATGTCAGTCATTGACGCAGGCCAGAGATTAATATAGATGATTCACAGCAGCCTACAGAAGAGTATGTGATATTAGGACTAGCTTTTAAAGAAATGTGCGCCCAGAATGTGACAACAGACCATTTAAGCCACTCTGGGTATGGTAGGATAAGGTCATATTATTCGGCTTTGACCAACATCATTATTGCAATACTTTAGCAATTTAAATGATAAAGGGGCGGTTGAGGTCGCCAGAGTATTTGGCCTTGTGAAAGTCGGATCTTTAGACAAATGTGCAGCTCGTTTTCAGCACAGACAGTGTCCGTGTTTAAGCCATTCCTCAAATGAAAAAGGTCAGTCTTCAGTTTGAGATATGTGCCTCAAAGGTCACAAGAATGGTCGTGGACTGTTGTTACTTCAGGCCCTTGGATCACTTCATTATGAATTATGCAAAATCCATCTGAAATAAAGGCAGATTTGGCCATTCCTTCGTGGTTTTTTTATTGAAGGAAATAAAATAAACTGTAATAAAATAAGCTTTCTCTGTGTGTGTGTGTGTGTGTGTGTGTGTGTGTGTGTGTGTGTGTTTATAAACGCGCATGCGTGTGTGTGGCAGTGGCATTTGATCTCATAAAATTTCAAGTATTTAAAATATCGCAGCACTGGGTGGCTACACAAATCTAAATGGGTCTGAACTTATGGCTCATGTTGCAACTATTTCTGTATGAATGTCGAAATGTTAACTGGTCTTGGTGCGCAGGGAGGTTAATTGGTAGCAGGTGTTTGTAATATTTCATTCCCACCTTTGTGATTTTCCCTTAATAACCCCATTTAACAGCAGGAACTTTGATGTCATACAGTTTTACAATCAGCAAGATTCTTTGTAATTTTGCGAACATTAATTCTTCATCTGGTGTCACTGAGGCGTACAGCTAGGTGAGAGATATACAGCAAACGGATTGCTAAGATTGAACGCCAGCCTCGGTATGGGGGCTTCAAACTACAGCGATGTACCTGCTGGTTTCTGGCATGGACAGGAGGGGGATTACGTTCAGCTGAGATAAATTTTAAATTACATACTAATGTTCAATTAGCCCAAGTGTTAACCTGGGCCTCATCATCTTTTATTGAAAAAAAGACATGAACGTATATTTTGTTTGAACTGTATGGCCTTATAATAAACCTCAAACAATGTTTTTTTAGTTATTAATTCATATGCAGAAAGAGCACTTGCATTTTTCATTGCTGTTATTTACATAAAATGTTTTAGCACTTATAGTAGATAGTGTCATAAGATGTAGCATGAAATGTCTTCATGTAAAAGCTCAGATATTCTTTGCGGCTACTTGAATTCCGAATTTGATTCTTAGAAATTTAATCTAGCCATGAAACTGGATTGGATAATTTGGAAAGAATTCTACGCTTCATCATAGTGCCCTCCACCTACAATTAATTAACGTGTTCAATTATCAATCAATCGTTGTTGATTAATTAAATGTGGGGTAAGTTTCCTGAAACCACTGTGATGTAGCAAAAACCATTGAGGCCACAGTGAGATCATGTGTGTTTCCCTTAGTGAGTAACAAGCAGCTTACCTGCTTCATAGGGTGTCATCCAGACCTTTCATTAGCTGTGATTGCAAGCCTTGCCCACTGGATTCACAAATACTAGCTACCACGATCACAATATTAAACCCATGTCATTTCTGAAAACCGGCTTTTATTCAGTGAATATCCTGGTATATTGTGTAATGGAATTTTGTTTATCATGGAAATAAGTGGATACTATTAATAATAAAATACTATTCATGATGACGCAGCATAACATGATCACTCTGGATTATTAACGTTTTTGGCAGAATGCCGAAGGGAACTGTGGGTTTGTACAAAGTCAGGGTTTGTTTTTACCTATGATGGTGCAATTGTCGGGCATTTTGAATTTGAAAATTAATTGCATTTATCAAAGGTTATTCTTACAACTCTGACACGCAGCTGGAAGATGGATGGAATCAAACCCGACTAAGCTGGCTTTGAAGGGTGTTCGTCCATCCATCTTCTAACCACTTGTCTTTGTCAGGGTTACAGGGGCAGCCTGGAGAAAGTTACACCCTGGAGTATAGTCCATCATGGGACCAAAAGGTAACTGGTTCAAATACTGGGGCCAGCAGACTGATGCCACTGCTGGGCCGCTGAGCAAGGCCTTTAACCCCAATCGGTCCCAGGGTGCTGCATGCTGGCTGACCCTGTGCTCAGACCCCTGAGCTCACTTTCACTGCCCTATGTGTTTCACAGTGAGTAAGATGGCAGAACAGAAAGATAATTTACCAGTGGTAATAAATAAAGTATTACAATTCTATGTTCATAGAATCCCATTTTATGGTTCACATATCTATGCATTTGATTTTTTTCCTGTATGAACAAGTCATTACCCCCAATACTCCTAATATTCTGTATATAGCCATATTCCCAAGTTCATTCATATGCTGTTTCCATACCATTCACTGCGGCATAGACGTGCAGGGAATCCCGGCCACACTGGGGGGTCAGGGAGTGGGCAAATTTACTGTGAGTGACAGGCTCTTACTATCACACTAGCCACGTTTACAAATTAGATAAACAGCTATTGAAAGAACAGCGTCGTGGCCCATCCCTGCCTCACCAGTAGGAGTCTCTAGGCCAGGGGTCACCAACATGGTGCCTGCGGGCACCAGGATACCCCCAAGGACCACATGAGTCGCCCGCGGACCGGTTCTAAAAAAAAGCACAACTCACCAGTGAGCAGCGTCTAAAATCTAATTTTATACTGTTGATATGATAAAATCATAAACGTGATCAGTGTCT
>JAAGVU020000092.1:22964244-22981596 GCA_011763525.2 Mormyrus iriodes | reverse complement strand
TGCTTCCCCACACTGGCGAGAGTGGGACATGGAAGCATCAACATACACACCAAGATCTCTCTCGTAATCAGCTACCTGTTTCAGCTGTTTCAGTTAACTAGTGTACCAATTTGTTCTTGTACAAGTTATTGAAAGATTAATAAAATGGAAATCATATACTGACATATTTTAAGATTAGTTAACTCAAAGTAAATTATTTAAAAACTTTGTAATACCTGGAGAAGAAGCTTTAACTAGCTGTGGTAACATCTCTAACCTGCTGCAGAAATGGTTCTAATCACTTGTGTAAAGCCTCAGTTCTGCACTTAGCTGCACTTTATAACATATTAGTTCTTATGTTTCTTCTTGTACTCTATTATTTGTCATCTCTATGCCCATGTTTCCTTCATAATACAGGCAGCACCTACTGTAACTGATGTTATATCATAGGGAGCGATGTGAGCAGCTTCATTGCTTTAATCATGCACACCAAAAGCCCTTTAAACATTCAAGGGCCTGTGCTCAGCATGTTTCTTTAAGTTACAAGCTTAGCATCTTAAAATCTGCATTTTTAACTGTACAGTGCAGGGAAGCATGAATGTCTGACTGACTGAGGGTTTTACTGTGCGCAGTGTTAATGGCAGGATGTGTCCAGAATCATGCAAACTCATTTGAATCAGCAGATCTTGAAGATGTATGAAAAAAGGGGGTGAAGAGACAAGCGTTAACAGTCCACTGGGGAAAGTTAATTTCATAGGTACAGAATAAGTTACTTTTGGTACATTGAGATAATGGGCACGTGACAATGAGTCACTTTTTAAATTAACATTATTATTGTTTAGAAGAATTTCTTTTTATAAAGAGTTTATATTACTCATGCGCTCATACATGTCTTTCAAGGAGGAATGTAAAACTTCAGTGGCAATAAGAGTAACTTGTGAAGACGTCTCTTACTGTCATTGTTAATTTTTTAATGCGTTTCAGACAGAAACCTTGACATGCGTCTTGGAGAATGATTCATATTAGGGCCAGACAAAGGACATAAATTGTTCAGCTTTCAAACGAATTAAAATGGAAGAGGTGCCTCCATGTAAACATTGTAAAGAAAGTTTTTCACGGTTTCATTTTCGCTGATTCGTGTATCTTTCGATCACGCCGCACACTGCTCAGAAAAAAAACAAACTGCCATATTTCATTAGCTTTGCAGTTATATAATGGGGAATTTTGAGGCATATATCTGTGCGGAATTGGTCCTTTTATCTCATGGGTGCATTATGAATAATGATGGATTGCTACACGGGGAAAATTCAAAATTCATTCGGAGACAGGATTGCTTTGTGTTTTGTGTTGTTTACTGTGCTGGAATAGTAGCAGAAGACTAGGAAAGATATTCATTGTTTGATTTATGTTCTACCATTATAAAGCAGTCAATTGGCATGAACTTCAGAAGTTATCCTCACTAGGATTTCAAAGTAAAAGTACCATGGCCAGCCGAAATAACGCACTGAACTCTGAGGCACCTTCTACTGCAGCCTAAGGAGGTCACACTTACACCTGATAAGTCACTTTCTCTAGACTTTGTGTTTTCTCATTTATCTTATTTCTTTGTATTTTACCTATCTGGAGTAATATAATGAGACATCAGGGGAGAGAAGGTTTTACAGACATTATCTACGGGAAGAGAATGATGATTTATGACATAGTAGGAAATTTAAGTCCAACCCCACATCTACTATCTGTCTTACATTCATCCAAAACCAATAACCGTTTTTCCAGTAAAAGATTACAGTGAGCCTGGAAGCACAAGGCAGGGCATGTGCCATTCTGATGCAGGGCGCATACACACACACACACACACATACACATACATATTCGTATTCATACCTTTGTGGGGACTGTCCAAACAAAATACAAGGCTTTTCGATGGCAGTCATAGAATTTTTATAAAACTGAGCTTCCCTTGGAGGTGGCACAGTGGCACAGTGGTACGGTGGTTAATACTGTTGCCTCACACCTCTGGGACCTGGGTTATAATATCTGACTGGGATCCATGTATGTGGAGTTTGTATGTTCTCCCTGTGTCGTCTTGGGGTTTCCTCTGGGTACTCCAGTTTCCCCCTATATTCCAAAACATGCTGAAGCTAATTAGAGGTATCAAATTGCCTGCAGGAGTGTGTGAGTGAATGCTGTGTGTGTGTGTGCCCAGTGATGGGTTGGTGCCCCAACCTGGGTTGTTCCTTGCCTTGCGCCCGTAGCCTCCAGGATAGGCTCCAGACCCCCCGTGACCCTGTATAGGATAGGTGGGTACAGAAAATGGATGGATTGGAGGAGTTTCTCATGTTGGGAACCTACAAAATGATCCCCACAGTGTCAAAATAACAGGTTTGGGGGGTCCCCACAATGTAATATATACATAACACACACAATTACTTAAAACTATCAATCTGCAGACACTCAACTAGAAGACTGTGGGATGAAACCCATGAAAGAGAACATGAAGAAGAAGAAGAGAACATGAAGCTGAAGAGAACATGCAAGCTCTACACACAAAAACAGGAGCAGGGAACTGAACCCAAAAGCCTTAAAACATGATTACACGTTGGCCATTTTTAATGTCCATCTGTCTAGTTAAAAGTATCACTTTAAAGCTTTCATTATATTGAAAAGGGTAACTTTAACCCATAAAATTTAAATTTCAATCTAAGGACTTAAAGGTTGGGTGAAAAAAGGAACATACATGGACTCATAACAGAAAGGCTAGCATTTCTTTGGCCTGCTGGATTGCATTTGGTTCATATTTACACACAGATAAAGGAGATGATGCTGACCACTCGATGCTAGGCAGAAATTCAAAAACCAGCCAATAAAGCAAACAAATGAGATTTACATACAGCAATTCTCTACTTATCATCAAAGGCCATTCAGCGCCTGGAATAGGCCCAGATTTGCTGTAGGTCTGGTTTAAATCAGGCAACTGATGTGAGACGGCTCTCATTATTAGGTTTGGATTGAGCCTCATAAGGGTGAGGCCTCATGAGACTCAGTTGCAATTAAACTGAATTATCTGTAAGTTAAATCAACAGGGTCAAGTCTATGTAGAAGACATTTTATTCAGAGCACGGAATGAATTTGAACCAAACAATGTGATAGACATTTTGTGTGCTGGCTCGTTTCAGGGCACGAAATGAATTTGAAAGGTTACCAGACAACGTGATGGACATATTGTCTGATGATTGGCTTTGGGTTCTTGGCACAAAGACAGGTAGTCCTTATGTAGCGAAGGGGGAGTGGAAAATGTATAATGGCATAGTAATTTACTGTTGATAGTCAATAATGATGGAGGTTATTGGGTTCTACGGAACAAATTAAGTGGTTGAATGGTTTTCCTGTGTAAAAATGTAGCTTTATTTCAGCATCTGCATTTCAGTCAATAGCTGTGAAGTTCCCATTGGATTAACGACTGAAGTGCAAGACAGACTGGCAACGTGGTTGAAATTTCTCTCTTTCTTTAAGTGGATTTTTTTCTTCATAAATCCATGCTCTAAAGGGTAAAGTAATCACTGCTAATCAGGTTCAAGGTAAGTTCTCCCATTGAACTGAAAGTTACTAAACATTCTGATCTGGTCATAGCATTGTGCTGTATCAGTGAAATGTCGGTCGTGTGATAATTGTACAGTAATGATGAATATCAACAGATTGTTCAAAGCTCATCTCATGGATATTTTGTATTGCCTTTGCTTCATTGCCTACCTTTTAAAAGCATAAAAGGGAAGGATGACAGCAAAAGGCTAGGCCGCCTTCTCGGGACGTGCGATATTCACCATCTTTTAAATAAGCCACCTCTTTCCTTCAGCCTCAACCTCAGTAATTCAATTCTGCGTTGCCCGTTGCACTCACCGATTCTCAGAGCTCCGCAGCTTTCATTAGGGCTCCTCAAGTGTGCAGGGCCAGCTCAACAAGCTTAAACTGATTCCGTCTGATAATATGAAAGCATTATCTGCAGCCCAAGGCATGAGAAATTCAAATGGTATCACTTTCTGCTCTGCCACTGACATGAAGTAATCACAATCCCTGCCACATTAAACGGGCAGTCTAAGGTTGACTAATAAAATGTATATACAATCAGTTGGCTTCCAAAATAATCAGTACTCTTCTGAAAAAACAGAATGGTGGCTCAGAGGCTAGGGATCTGTGCTGGCACTCAGAAGGTTGCTGGTATTAGTCCCGTGAAAGCCAGGAGTTATTCTGTCTCTGTTGGGCCTTTCACCTGCAATTGCTTCATATGGTGTAGAAACACCACATTCGGTCGAATGGTATAAAATTCCCTCTGCTATTCAGGCAAGTAAACCCATAGCCATCGGCCTGACGGATTGCGCTATAGCACAATGTTTTATGTTTTGGCCTATGTCTCTAGAACTATGAGATACAAAAACAAAACTCTTTTTTGAGACATTGTCTCAAAAGCACTGTCTAAATTGTCTGTTTTCCTCATTTGGTAATATTTGTACTTAAGGTATATTTTTTATTAAGGTAAATCAAAATATCTCTAACTGTATATAATGATTCTAAGATCAGTTCTGGTTGTGTTATATAAAATAGGAGGATTGTAATATTATATCATTTTTGTTTTACTAATTATCTTTAACCTTACGCATTTCATAACACACCTTCATCATGATTTGCATAAACAACGTCATTGAGTGATTTCTAATAGAATCTTTTGCTGTCTCACTATTTCCCACGTTCTGACTCTTTATACAAATGATTTCCCTCCTTGTACTGCTGCCTGGCATACTGGGGAATAAGTCAAGTCACTTGAGGTTAAGGACCTGACAGGGAAACCAGTGAATATAAATTGAATTTTACGAGTGTCCACATCACCCCTCTGTTGCTGGGCTGGAGACTGTCCAGGACATACACTTATCAGCCATAACATTAAAACCACCTGTCTAATATTGTGTAGGTTCCCCCCGTGCCATAAAAACAGCTCTCACCCATCGAAGCATGAACTCCACAAGACCTCTGAAGGTGTCCTGTGACATCTGGCACCAAGACATTAGAAGTAGATCTTTTAAGTCCTGTAAGTTGTGAGTTGTGGCCTCCATGGATCGCACTTGTTTGTCCAGCACATCCCATTGATCTGGGGAAGTTTTGGAGGCCATGTTTAGGTAGGTGGTATGTGTCAGAGTAACATCCACATGAATGCCAGGACTCAAGGTTTCCCAGCAGAACATTGCCTAAAGCATCACACTGCCTCCGCCAGCTTGTCTTCTTCTTATAGCGCTTCCTGGTGCCAACTCTTCTCCAAGTAAATGATGCATACGCACCCAGCCGTTCACATGATGCAACAGAAAACGTGACTCATCAGACCAGGCCACCTTCTTCCATTGCTCCATGGTCCAGTTATGACACCCACATGCCCATGGTAGGTTCTTTTGGCAGTGGAATGTGGTCAGCATGGGCACTCTGACCGGTCTGCAGCTACGCAGCCCCATGTGCAGTAAGCTGCGATGCATAGTGTGCTCTGACACCTTTCTGTCATAGCCAGAATTAACTTTTTCAACAATTTGCGCTACAGTGGCTCTCCTGTGGGATTGAACCAGGTGGACTATTCTTCGTTCCCTAGGTGCATCCATGAGCCTTGGGCACCTATGACCCTTTTGCCGATTCACCAGTTGACCTTCCTTGGACTACTTTTGGTAGATACTGACCACTGCATACTGGGAACCTGCTGTTTTGGAGATCCTCTGATGTAGTCATCTAGCCATCACAGTTTGACCCTTTTCAAAGTCATTCAGATCCTTATGCTTGCCCCTTTTTGCCTGCCTAGAACACATCAACTTCAAGAACTGACTGTTCACTTACCTAATCTATAATGGGACCCTTGACTGCTGCCTTTGTAATGATGTTATTCACTTCACCTGTCAGTGGTTTTAATGTTATGGCTGATTGGTGTGTGTGTCATCCTATCGTGACCTCTCTGGTTCCCTGTAAAGCAAACGAGTTGGCCTCCATGATAATGGTTTGGCCAATAAACCGCACCTTGTACAGAATAATGAGGGAGACAGTTTCGATGGGAGCTGTGTGCAAGCGAGCACTATCACAACATGCGACTCAAGAACATGTAGAAGCGAGAGATAAAAATAGGGCCTGGCATTTGTTTACTCCTAACAGTCTGGCCATTAAGATTTTATCGTATTTTAAATCATACACAGCATAGCAGTCATTGAGCCCTATCAAGACAAAATGCGATTACGAATACAATAGTATCTGCTATGACAAAAAGAAATGGAGTAAAAGTCTGGTTCATTCAGACACTTTTCCCATAATAGTGCACTCTGGACAATATTATTATTCAAGGATTGTTATATCAAATTGTGTTTTGTTAACTCAACACCTGCACCCCAGGCAAGCTGGTCACAGGAATACAGAACCTGAGGCATGGAAAGAGAAATTGGTGCTCTGCTGAGGTGATTACATTTCCATTGTTGATACAACGCGACCGCTAAACCCACCACTGCTAAAGTGGACGGTTAGACGTTCCTGTCATTTCTAAAAAAAGATTAAGCTAGACCTTAATTTAATCTTCTCATAAATGTCTGGATTTCATCTAATGAATTAATTATGGTCTTAAGGTAACAAATCCCTGAATAGTGTAATTTTTCTCGTGTATAAGCAGCGTAATCTTATTTCTTGAAATCATTATACAAAGTTCAAACCATAGCAATGTTAAAAAGTATGAGCTCAAACATTGTCTGACTGGCAGTTCTCGACTAATGAGCATTGTTTGATTGTATCGATTAAGACCGATGAATGACGTGCGAATGCGTCTCCTTCGATAAGTCTCCATTGCTAATGAGGTTATTAGAATGCATGTGATGTAATTGCATACTGAGCCACACAGTCTGTATTCTAAGTAGATGATGTATAAATAGAAAATCAAGACTGCCAACCTTTGTACTAGCATGTAGCGAAATAGGTATAATTTAACTTGCCATTAAAATGGTTCCCACCCTGTGAAGATTTTATACTGTACTAGACAGTTCTTTGACGTTTATGTATTACGAATTGTAATTCTGTACTCTAAATTCATACTTTACTTCACTGTATAATATAGTTAATAAAATAAATGATATTGTTTGCATTATTGTTATTTAAATACCAAGAATCATTGATTTACATTAATATCTCACAGCTGAGTGAAATGTATCCATATATAATTGCCTTGTGTGTTACATTGAGGTTTTAATTTGAATACTTCTATCCATCCAGTTTCCAGCTGCTTTTTTGGTACAGGGTTTTGCCTCCTAATTGATGTTTCATATTTATCCATTTTGTTTTTACAAGCAGAAAGATTTTTTGTACTATAACTAATGACTAATGAATGACATCATTAAAACCTGTGCACTTTTATAAGATTAGAAATGATTTGTGTCCACACAATTAACAGTGTAAAGATCTGTACTTTTAAAAAGCCTGATGGGTAATGACTTTTTCATGCTGTTGCTAGGTACCCAGTATTATGATAGACTCTAAGGGCAAATAACACTGCATAGGACAGATAGTTCTGTTTGTTGTTTATATGATGTTGATTTTGTCAATTTTGTACATTAAAATTGTTTGCTTAGAATGGTGATTCCGAACTTTTTTATTAATTTGTTAATAAGTTAATAGCCTAGAAGGGGAAATTAATATTTATAATCAGTCCTTGTTTTCTTGATATTGTGGAGATAAGAACTGAGGACTATGTACTGAATGATATGTGTTACAAATAGTGGCTTGTGGATATTGGGTCATTGTTCACAAACTCGTAATTAAGTCTTAGTTGACCATGTACAAAGTGCATAGGTCTATCAAGACTCAGTGAAGAGACAGAGTGACAAGAGGAAATTTAGGGGTACAATATCAATGATAGATGAGGACAAAAAAGGTCACCATAGGTTGAGCTTCCTATACACACGATATACTTCAGGTGTCAGATGTCTTAAAATAAAAGGGGAGGCATTTGTGGAAGATGGGAAGCTATTGTACAGGATGTAGGAGAGAGCACCTGGTGCTATAGCTATAGAAAAATGTTTTTGATGAAGGTCATCCCGTGCTGTGGACAGACCATTTAGCGATTCAGAAAAGCTTATAAACCCAGACTGATGGGGTGGTTGAAAGATTTAACTGTACCCTAGAAGTCATGCTGAGAAATCTTCCTGTAGCACCAGCTGGGACACTTTGCTGGCAGATTTGTTGTTCTCATGCTGTGAAGTACCACAAGTCACCAGAGGATGCTCTCCCTTTGAACTGCTCTCTGAGCATCAGGTGAGGGGCCCTTTGAGCACCCTTGAGGATGCAGGACAAGACAGGACAGAAAAATATAGTAGAAGCATCTACATCTTTTAGATGCAGGAGTAGTTGCTGGCAGTAATATTTGTTCTAAGAAGAACCAATAACAGCACAAGAAGAAGAGAGAACAACATGAGCTAACATGAACCCATGAGCACGAGGTAAACTGATTCAGTAGGAACAAGCTCTTAATAAGAATGGCAAAATAGACTAAATACTATCATTCAGTAGATGGGTAACATGAGGAGAAGTTAAAGGCAAAGAAACTTACAAGTAACTGTTTGTTTTAGCAACAGAAGATATGGTACTACCTAATTTAAATGTAACCTGCCCTGTGGTGATGTCAGTCACTTGAGTTCAGAAGAAAGACCTGAGAATGAATTTAAGTGAGGAGGTCATTAAAGATAATCTAGGACATACTTCTCCTGCACAGTATGGTGTCCAATTAAAGGAACACTGGCTGTTCGAGAAGTGGTAGCATACAGCAAAGAAGCTCTTGTCTAAATTATGAGAGGAAATGGATTTTCTGATGGCGGTAACTGTTATGTAATCTACATGTGATTGGTGTACCCCAGCAGAAATGGATAGGACTATTACAGTCTGATAGCTGATCACTGTATCAAATTTGATCTGTATCCAATGTCCTGAATAGATGCACTGATTGAGATAATAGATATGTGCACTTGCTTGTTTGAATCAGAGGAGTTTCACACACTATGGGGTCTACATCAGTTTACAATAATGCTGCTTGGGTTGAATGAGACACCTGCTACCTTTCGAAGCATAATCTAAGTATGGAGGAGTGCAAAGCAGTAGGCAGAAACCTACTTGGATGACACAGTGATTTTTAGTATTTTTGGTAGTGGAGGAATCTTTTATCTTTTCTATAAAGTCTACTTATGACTACCTGTATATAATTAAAGGTGCTATTTGGCTTAATGAGAAGTCAAGTCACAGCAATCAAGACTAATGACTAAATGAGAAACTTGGCTTTTCCTTACCTGGACAGTGGTGTCTAGGTGTGGAAGAATCCAGCAGACTGCCCTCAATCAACTTGATACTGCTCATATGCAAGTACGTGTTTCGATATCAAACAAACAATGAATAAATAGACAGACAACCAAATAAACAAACAAACAAATAAATAAATGAGATTTTTTTTTCATGTGATGCTGACTCTCAATGTTAATTAACATTCAGAACTTTTATTGATTTGTTGGCCCATGGGATAGTACCAGGGAGAAGCTGAGGATGTATAAGATGTTCCTGTTCAGTCTGCAGAGCAGTGGGAGATGGGCAGCTCCAAGCTGTAATCGCTTGGATTATTATTTGTTGAAAGGATCTCTATGTCATTTTCCTATATCCTTGTTATTTTTTGTATACATTTTGATGTTGAACCTGGTGGCATCTTTTCCAGACACATTTGCAGCAGCATGCCCACAGTCTCCTGGGATGACAGTGCAGGAAACAAGCCCTGCTTGTACAACACGGCCATTTCCTGGTGTGTAGGTGGTGTTGCTTCGGCAGTATATCCTGAATCAGCCTTTTGAGATTTCAGCTATGCATCCAGGCAGCTGTGGAAGGACCTCATACCTTGGGAAGGAATGTCGACTCGATGGTCTGGAAAACTTCATAAGAACCTGTTGGTGCTATTTAATTTACTTGACATCTGTCACACACTCCTTCTGCATTAGCCAAACAACACATACAAACTCTGCTGCTCCTCTTCTAATAATAAAACCAAGTTTTTTTATCACTTTTTACAAAAATTAGGAAACTTAAACAAATTAATAATATATAATAAAGAATAAAATTGATACCATATCTTTTTTAAGATTTGACGTCATTTAAATGTTTGGGAAATGTTTAATAAAGGTCACTGCAGATAAATAACGGCACCGTTTGAGTGTGTTTTTATGCTATAAAAAGAATCATATAAAAAACACACGTCTTTAAAAATCCTGATATTTGCTGTATTCTTGCAAAAAAGGATTATGTTTTTGTTTATGTCACTGCCATACCTTTTTTATCCAAGATAATTCTATTTAATCCTGCCCTTCATTCTGTGTCTTATCTTTTTAAAGTAATGAACCTTATCTCTACGAATAGCCTTGTGTTAGACTAGTTTTCTTTAAATCCCCGGAAGATACTGTCATCTTATAAAAAGAGGCGCAATTAGATTAAGGACCCTCGATAAAATCACGCACACCTGCAGTAAATTATAAATTCAGCACAAATAGGAATAGCTTTTCTAAAAGTATGTTATATATATAATCCACACCGACCAGTCAGTGAAAACAGCTGTCTCTTGTACTGAACTTAATTACATAATAATAAATAAATCTATAAGACTTACATTCCAGTTCATATTACTAAAAATCAACACAGGTCAGACATGCTCTGTATTCAGTGTCAAAGATGACTAGGTTCTCAGTTTGTATAATACGGCGTGCAAAAATTGAAGGGTTTGTTCAAAGAGATAATGAATGCAGTGTCTGTTGCTGCAGCAGGACAATGTCTATAAGTTAGCAGGGAGTCAGTCAAATAGAAATAATTAGTGTACGGGCCCTTGCGGACTGGGGGGTGAGGGGGGGCTGTCCCACTGGGGTCTCACAACTGTCTGTTCTGCTGTATTAGCTCTGAGGATAGGGCATGGCACTCCAGCCTAAGCACACAGCAGTTTACTACGTGAGAGGCGAGTGGGATGTGTTTACTGTCCACCCCCTGCATAGCAGCTCTGAAGTACATTAAGCCAAATTACTGGCTTTCCCCGGAGAATCGCTTTCATTTTGACTCCACTGCCTCATTACGTTCGGCCGCTGTTCTCCTCATGACACGGGTTTTCAGTTACATATGCATGGAAAGCGACCGGCGTCCCCGTGACACAGCATTGTGTTCCCATCCCAGGCACAAGGGCAGGAGTGCACCAAGTGCCGGTCAGAGAGGTTGCTGACACAGGAGTGGGCGGAAAAGAGTGTCTGCGGTCGACCCGGGGAGTGAGGGGTATTTACAATAAGTAACACAAGACAGGTAACAGGTAACAGTGCGGCGGATGGAGCATGGGAAGAGGCTACAGTCACAGGCATGGAGCCGGGGCTAGAGGGGATATGGCTGCACTGCCTGCATGATAAACATCTACTGAGGAGCAGATTGGGCCATGAAATGCAGCAGCGAAGCCTAAAGTTCCCCTCCAACTGCAGCCTAAGTTGGCCTCGAGGCACCATCTCTCACCCTATGGCAGTACCTGTGATGGTCAACAGAGGGGTCTGTGAAGCAGGCAAACCAGACTCCAAAGCCAAATTGGGAGGCTTATTGGGAGGAACAAAGTAGCTGGAGAAAGAGGACACCGGCTTGACGAGCCATATAAAGGAGACTCGTTATGTCATGTTTTCACGATACTTAATTGCAAATGTGGTGCTCATTTTGAGACACCTGTCATCATAATGCCCCTTTTTAATAAATGAGTCCTTAATATATCTATGTGGAAAAATGAATAAGGTTTTAACGGCATATTAATGAAAACCTACTGGTCTTTAGTGTTTAGAGGGAATTATGCAATGTTAACTAGAGTGCTTACATGCATAATGGTAATATAAGAATCACCAGAAAATACATTAAGGAATGAATCTGTCAGAGTCTGTTATTTGTTTTTGCCTAAAGATGGTGGATGTGGATATGTCATCACTAGACAGCTTCTTTGAGTGTTGAAGATTTATGACATTTTGCAACATATAGAAATCAAAGAAAAAATATATAGTTTATGCCACTTTGCAATAGCAAAGCAATAAGCCTTTAAGTATAAGCTAAAAGCATTTCTTTCATTTTTATGCTTTCTCTTTTAGTGGACATGAAAAAGGAACATTTACATTTCAGCAGCATTTCTGGTGTTTTAAACTGAAAGGGATGTATCCTACAAACTTTATTTAGTTGTTTGTTCTATGTACTAAGATGACCTTTCCCTAGACCAGCAAATTTAAAAATGGCCTCCTCTCCAGCGTTAGTCAGTGAACAAATGCTTTGCATTATTGTATTACCCAGCCAGCTCATAGCTCTTATGTAAAGCCATCATTATGTTCTAATGCAGCAAAGCCAGGCCATCAAGAAGGTTTGGAATGCTCTGTTGCTTCCAGGGGTGAGACATAAATTACTCTGGATGCATCAGCGTTCTGGCAAAACCCAACCACCTGGGGCTAGGATATGACTGAGGTGGATACAGAGTGTAAAAATTAAGTTAAATTAGCATTCATGTGCAAGGTTAACAAGGCGCTGAGAGAAGAACTTGTCCTAATTGTCCTAACCAGCTCCTGTCTATTTGGGAGAACTTAGTGTGTGCGCCAGACACCAGCCTTTCAAATAAATCTTATCTGTCTACATGATTTCTCTCTCAACGGTCATATTAACTGAGAAGTGGAATTTGACATGCCTACCAACACTGGCGCTAAACACTGAGCTTGTAAAGCTTGTGTATGGCTTCTGGCTTATGAAGATGTTTTCAAAAGGCTTACTGTAAACATGAAATATTTTGGGATCTAATCATTGTTCTAAACAAGGAAGCAAGCATTAATGTATTCGGTTTTAATTAGCCGAGGGCCGGCAGCAAACGGGTATCACAAGCTGGCCAAACAGGACGGACAAATAGCGTTTGTATGCATTATTAATGGCCGAGGTCCCGTCTGGCTTGATTCTGGCTTCCTAAAGTTTACACTTAAAGGATTCCTTCTTCAAAGCCCTCATGTGAGAGAGCTTAGGTCAGGTTATCCACACATTTTACATCTGACATTTGGTGTTGAGCTGAAAGGTCATGGGAATAAAAAAGGGCAGGGAAATGATTCAGGTTAATCGTCCTCCATGTGTCACCTGCTGGAGAATTTTTGAGTCTCTCTTTACATAAAACAAAGCCATGGTTGTTTTTCTTTTCAAAATGAATTTCTCCATTGAAACTATAACTGTAGTGCAGGTCCTTCACTTCATCATGCTCCCTGTACAGTAGTCAATGAATATTTTGCCATTATGGCCCTATTGTTGCCTTGAGTGTACATGAAACCTGTGAGGTGAAGCATTTGAAGCAAGGTTCAGGACAGCATGTCATGCCACTCAAGCCACCAGCAGCCATACTATAAGCACCGCAAGACGATGTAGATTACCTGTATAAAGGTCAGCCAAAGCCCAGCATAGCGTTAACCTTTTCACAGGGAGGTGTTAAATGTTATAACTTGTTGTGGCTCTGGCCCTTGGCATTTTTGAAGGTTCAGACTCTTTCGGAATGGCCCGGTATGCACAGTTGAGCAAGAGGCGGACATCATTTCCTGGTCCTTCCATTAAGTTAGCCCACATGGACTGAGATGGAACGCATTTCTTATGTCCCCGAAAGCTCATGGTGAACCGAAGGTGAGCCAGCCCCCCATCCCCAGGACTGAGAGCACTGTGATATTCAGTGCTGCCTTATTTATGCTACCTCATGGCTACATGGCTTTTCCCTGTCATTTTGGACTGTACCTGCAGTTTTTTCAGTACTAGGGAAGTCTGAAAGCTTTAACACAGAGATCGCCAGATGATTTCACTTTGAAACAAGCATATATAGTATTAGAAGCCATCGCTTTCCATGAAAGTTGAAAGAAGGATTTTTATTTTTATTTGTGTTACAGTTGACTGCATGCCAGTCTTTCTCATTGGGATATCTATTCAGTTATCCATTGTTATAGACTGTAGTGCCCAGTGGTTTAATGTAAAGACATGCAGCAAAGTCACTTGTGGTAATTTAACACACACAGTGCTTGTATGAGTTCAACTGGAAAGTGTTGATATGACACTCACAGTTTGCTTGTCACCCTCCACTGCACTGCTAGGAAGCTTATTCCAAACCCTCACAATCTTTTGTGTAAAGAATTACGTCCATTGTTGTGATTTAACTGGTGCTCAGTTCCTTTTTCTCTGGGGTCTCCTGTTCGCAAATCAGCACTCATAAGAATAATGGCAGTTTGGGGTGACCTTATCTGCTACAGGACCCTAAGGATTCTGTTCATGACTAATCTTCATTCTTATTTGTGTTTGTTTGAGAATGTAAGGGTGTAGTCCTGCTAAACTATCTTTTAATTCCAGCCATCTGAGATTTGGAAATCTTTATATTGCCTTTTTTTTCCTGGATTAGTAAGAGCAAAGTCAGAAATGTATCACTGAATATTGTAGCATGACAGTAAAAAAAGTGCTGGTTCATGTAATTGTAAACACTTCGGTAAATTCGGTAGAAGTGTAGGACATGTTCTGTAGTGGAATTCCACTTCTGAGAGACAGACTCAGGATGGCAGTGAAATACAGGCACTGTGTAACTGAATCAAGCGACAAAATATCCATCCTGATCCCTCCAACTTCTAACCACTTATCCTACCCACCAAGGGTCATGGCGATTATTATTATTATTATTATTATTATTATTATTATTATTATTATTATTATTATTATTATTATTATTATGTTGTTGTTGTTGTTGATGCTGCTGCAGTCATGGCAGTTATTGCAATGTGGGGAAATGTGCTGGCTCACCACAATCTGTCCACATTGGAGTCATCACAACATTATTATTATTATTATTATTATTATTATTATTATTATTATTATTATTGTTGTTGTTGTTGTTGTTGTTGTTGTTGTTACTATTGGAGCTATGGCATTAGTAATATTTCCATATGTATTGTTGCTGTTTCACTCTGCTTGTTTTCTCCAATTTCATGGTTTGGCTCTGCTGTCATTGAACATGGATATTTTTATATTTGCACAAACAGCACAGATATTTACATATGAGTCAAAATTTTTCATTACTTAAGGGGATGCTTATAAAGCAAAAGTGATTTTAGCCAATTAATGTCACAGATCATTTCTTGTACAAAAACAAACTGTAATGAATTATAACGAGACAGATAAGCAAGTATTTGTGTTCCTGTGAACCCTGCTTCACTGAAATTAAGAATCTCAAGAAGTATGATCATAGATGCTGCTCCCCACAACTGATACCAATGAAGCATTTTTTTTCCTCTCTCATAAATTGTCCCTATAAGAATAATACCTTTAAATCATACATGTTAACCTTGACAGATATGGCAATGGTCATTTATGGTTACGGGGAAATTCTTCCCTTCTTTTTTTGCAAATATCTTTTTTTAGTAATTTGCGCTCACCCAGAGTCAAAATGTCACTGCCTGAAGCTGCTTATCGAATAGGAGAAACACGGCATGTCTAATTTTGCACAGTAAAATCTCTGCTGCTAGCAATATGCAGCATAAGAGTAAGATTTGATAATAGGATGTGAGAGTTACATAGTAAGAAATGGCAATTTTAGAGTAAGGTATGTGAGTAGAGGCTGGAAGTAATAGTTGAGATCTCACTTGAAGATTTCATGAGAATTGGAGTTTAAATACAGCAAAAGCTCTCCAAAACTGCAGAGAGCAGATTTGTAGATCCATCTCCAGATGAGATTTTCATCTTGAAGAATGATACCTCTACAGGGTAGATGGTGTTATTTGCATAAAAGGTAAAAAAATATGAAAACTAGAAAACTCTCCAAATATTTGCCTAAAACATAAATGTAATAACAACCTAATAATGTACTTGATGATAACTTGTCATAAGAAGATGTAGTTAACAT
The DNA here is from genome assembly GCA_011763525.2 of Mormyrus iriodes. NCBI lineage: Eukaryota > Metazoa > Chordata > Actinopteri > Osteoglossiformes > Mormyridae > Mormyrus > Mormyrus iriodes. The sequence goes on along the minus strand of JAAGVU020000092.1, from coordinate 22,965,644 downwards.
TAATGAAGTTAATTAATAGTTGATTACCTGTAGATAAAGACATCATCTTCAATTGTCTTTGCCTTGTCAAATATAATAAATTAAGAATAATATAACAAATGTAATGAACTTCAATAAACAGATACGATTGCAGGTTTTGTAGCAGTGACTGATCTGTTGAACCATGTCGGAGCAAATTCACCCACCAGCCGTATCACCATCAAGGTGGGAAAAACCACTTTAAAATATCCATATGATTGTTAGCTAGACACACAGCCAATCAACCACACAGATTTACTGCATTAAATCATTGTGTCAATTTCAGTGTTCAAAGAACAGTGTTTGGAAGATACATGCTGCATGCTACAATGTGAAATCCAGCAAATACCATATAGTATGGCTGGCCTATTATTACACAGGGATGTTTCCGAAGGTGGGGAAGTTAACTTGAAAGGGCAGCCTGGCCGATAGGCACACCGACGTGCTACAGTGTGAGTGCTAAGGCATCAAACTCACCAGAATACGGTTGCTTTACGCTCTTGGCCGTTTCACATTCTGAAGGGCAGCTCCAAGAAAGCATGCAGAATGCAGTATTGGTGCTCTGGTCAGTGATCAGGGACGGACAGCCTCTGCAGCAGCACAGCTGCATTCATTTTGATAAAGAGTGTTCGACCTTTCATGGTTTGAGAAGGTTTCTGAATGGATCATTAATACTCCTGTAAGGAAGGGCTACAAATATATATTTTAAGGTCATTTAGAAATAGCAAGATTTCGCAAAGGTGAAAATACTGCATTACAGAATATAAATTACTCGAGGGCAGAAAGATATACGAAGACTATAGATTTAAGTTTATCTTTTTGTAAAATGTACAATGTACGGACATGGAAAGGTGGTTTAAAGATTTTGCTTCTGTTACTGAGTTTCTGTTACACTGTCAGACTCGAAATGGATTCCAAAACACCAGGCTTTAGACTCACACCTGTAGTTTTAAATCGTCAGGTTTGTGCTATGCATGGAAATGCCACCACAGGCAGAACCATAAGCTGTTACCTTTTATCTCAATTATTATGCTTTAAGCAGAACAATTAAAATGTCCCACGGTGAACTCACTGCTTTACTATGTGATCATAAATTTACATCTACATTTCCATTTTTGCATTCTTTTGATGCAATTATGCTTTTCATTTCTAATTATACATTATTATTAGACTTTTAATTATACATTTCAATTGACAGCTGTGATAATGGTCAGGCCAGATTGCTCTGTCTTTGTTCCCTTCAGTCGGCTGGGGATCTGCATGCTGAAGCTAGTTCTTCAATTGTCACACGACACAACAATCAAGAATCATAGTAACATTTTTTCGCTTAAATCTTATCAATTTTCCCACCACAAAAACATTCATTCAGTAAATAAATGGTA
>JAAGVU020000092.1:22938098-22964144 GCA_011763525.2 Mormyrus iriodes | reverse complement strand
AGTACTCTACTGTCTAGTGTACAGTGATATTCTATTAGGTAAGTTAGTTAACATAGTTACCAAGACTTAAGGTCAAAGAGGATATAGAAACCAAATGAAGCAACAGCCAATGTTTCCACAAATCTTAAAACCAGGTAAATGATTTGATAGTTAAACTAGGTTAAACGAGGACATGTGGTTTTATTATTCCTAAGAGGCAGCTAAGTGCATGAGCATTTGGGGGGCTTGTAGTGTCAAGACGACTCATAGATGACCAGGACACACAAAGCATTAGAGTCAGTTTACATGAACTTTGCTTTGTGTGTGTCTCTACCAGTCGTGACAATATAAATATGGACACTATTATCATCCCTTTCATCTCTGTTTGTTTTTCTGTTGTACTTTTATGTTATAAAGCAGGAAGTGAAATTGCCTAGTTCACTCATCCTGTAATGATTATAGCATCTAGTTTCACATTTTCAATGGTGGACCAGTATTCTGCATACATTTTGTTTGTTTGCTTTTACACCATATTCCTGTAATATCGACTGGTATTTAGCTCCCTCTTATTATCTTCATCAGCTTTGTTATTATGCTAATGATATAGTTTTCTAAATTGACAGTTTTTGAAAATGAACCCAAGGTTATCATTTGTCCAGGCTATAGAAGAACCGCAGCTGGAGATATTTAGTGCTGAATCCCTGCTTCTCCAAAACCTATAGTGCTTTCTCTAGCTGCCCTTTGCTGTAGGTGCTGCAGGACAGTTCAGGACCAGTGAAGCACAATGAAGCAATCCCTCTTCACATCTGGGTGCAAGGGCTTATTCCTTGCTTTATGGGACTTCAATCCTGCTTCTAGGAGCCTGATGCAAACATACCTGCACTTAATGTTTGCCATTCCTTTCGAAGGTCACTTGATGTCATCGAGATTCATGAGAAACTGTTGGATAAGTTGACAGTCATCTCTGATATTAGAAAGTTGCTTCCACCCTCTGCCTGGCTGGTTTCTGGTCATTCCCAATGTCTCCTACTTCACCTTATACTTGTGTACTGCTGTCTTAGAAACTTTTAATCTGGGAGCAACTTGCTGCTCAGTATAACCTTCTGCCAGCAGAACCAGGATTAAACCAGGATTTTAAAACGCAGATTTCTTTAAAAATATAACTACTGGGGTAAGTTGTAACACGTGCTGGGGTAAATTGTAACACTTAGATCAAAGCAACAAAAACAGAGGCCACATCATGTGATATGCTTCAAAAAGAAGTTTACTGAAATAAAAGAACTATCCGGAAGAATGTCTCTCTCTGTGACAAACCATGACTCAAATCCACTTACTTTCTGACTAAGGAATGTGTATATTCTTGATAAGAGTCATAATGGTGAGAAATAAATGTTGGTAACCCTGGACTGCACACCTGGGGACCCAGACACTGCATCGGGCACATTTTACCCACGTCTCCTTTGGCTTTGAGTTGCCAAATGACTCCATACAGACAATACGCAAGTTTTCGTCATCTGAGATCTCAGAAACCTCAGCGTTAGCGTTTTTACATTTTCTTTGTGGGTTTTCTCTCCTGTTTCTTTTGTTTATTGTTATTCTTTACTCTTTCTGGTTACACTTTACTTGAGGGGACATGAATAATGTAGTAGGTATACGCTTATTTAATGCATTAATTAACTAGTAACTAAGTGTTTGTTAAGTACTAATCTCATGTTCATTCATCATTAATAAATCATGACAGGTTATGTATTTCATGGGGAAACCTATAATAGTTACTGATTTTATTCTTGAGTAGTAAATAAGTTAATAAATCATTTTTGCCCCTTCAAGTGTTCTTACCGTTATTAATTAATTAGTTAACTGTTAACTCATATAGTTCCTGAATGGAATACTTGAACTGTCTGGATTGATTAATGATGAACGAACCATGGTATCAGTACATACTGAACACTTAAAGTTGTATTACAACTCACCCCATCCCTATCAGTTATTGTTTAACGAGCTGTATATGATAGACTCTGCATGCGCCTCTTTCCAGCCTTGACAACCACCATGTGGGATCAGGGAGGAAGTGGGTAAACACTGAAATGATCATATGACTCCTGTCTTATCCCTGATTGGTGGAATTGGTGGTGTTACAACTCTTGTTACAGCCATATCTGGTCTCGCCTATATATGTATTTGCATTTTAGTGACCCTGTCGTGGTTGGAGAGTGTAATAATTATAATGAGATGAGAAAACACCTTTATGTTGGCAAAATGAATGGAAACAGATTCATGAATGGAAATGCAAACCCAGTGATTTAATGAAAATTATAGAAATTCAGTCCTGCTCAAATTGCCTCAGAGAAATACCAAATTGTGTTTCAAGACTTTACTAAAATAACATGGTCAGCCGCCACACCAGACTTGTTTCTCAGTCCTGCAGTAATGAAGTGTGTGACATATGTCTAGGCAATGTGGCCATGGGCTATAAGATGGAGAGCTTCTTTTGGATTTCCAGAAAACTGCCTGTGCTTATTTCAGTGGTCACCAGGTCTGGAGAGACCCAGATCAGCAGTACGTACCACCCCAGATGGCCTGTTTTTGGCGAACATGATTGGACTTGTACTGTAATCATATGTGCTCTGAAAAACATCAGCGAGCATGTGATCTCATCATCAAAACCCACCGAATGCATTCCGGCTTATCTTCTGCCAGTCAGTATGTTCAGGCAGTACTGGAACATTCTGGTGTTTTATTAAAAGTTTTCCTGAGTCAATAATAAATAGATACGTGAGTTGAAGACAGGTCAGATGGAGAAATGCCCCTTGGGACTTCCATGACCACACCTCAGGAAAATAAGCACAAAGATTTGGTTTCCATCGATGAAAAGGCAACAAGCAGGATCTGACACACATCCCTATTGTCACAAACATAACCACAAACTAATTAAGGCTGAGGCTGAGTGCAAACCAACAAGCACTCCCTACATAAATCCTTGATATATCACTATGCGGCCAGATTACCTAGTGCCTTTTATGAAGCTCCTGCATGGCCAGCTGGTTGTAAATTTGCTGTCAGGCTACTTGTCACGGGTCACTGTTTCCACTCTGGTGTCAATTAAATTTGGTTGTCATTCGTTTCATCGTGACCAGAGATTTGAGGTGCATGTATGATGGCGAGTTCTGCGGGCTGCCTTTTCATTTACCGTTTCTTTTTAGGTGTTATAGCTCATTTCACTAGAATGTGAAGGGTTTATTAAAATGGTCCAGTAAAGCCAGTCAGCTTCTGAGGTGACAGAGAGGAGGAATGACTTTTCTGTGAAAAATTATACCGTTAATATACAGGTCTTTTTAACAAAATGAACCACACAACCAGGGGGCGATTCTCCCATCAAATAAATCTAAAAAAGTGCTTAAAAAGTTACGTGCTTTTGAATTAAGTGTATTTTCCCCTCATTAGTGTGGACACTCCCACAGCACTTAATCCGAAAAAGAAGGAGTGACCGTGCAAGAAATATAATTAATTATTCAAGCAAGAAATGGGGGTCACATCCTCAATGATTTTGGCAACAAGCAAAACATGGAACATGGACTGTTTCATTTATATTGTGGACCTTATTAAAATCCACAGAAACCCTTTTATTTTGAAAATGAAAACATGAAAGTAACCCACTACACTTATATTTGGCCATTCTCACAAACATGAGAATCCTTTGACAAAAAATGAAATGTTACAGTAAAATAGTGTTTAACTTCTGTGCATTACCTTAAATAATTAAAATTAAAATTTAAATTATGTCATGTATGGCTTTGATTTATTGATCTTGCAACCATTTTTCCCAAATAGGCAATACTGTAGCAGATTTAAGATCAAATAACACAAAATAAGATTTTTTTTTTAATATTTCAACTTTACTGCAAGTAACCAACAATAAAGAGTCAATTAGTATACAACGACGTACGTCTATTTCTTCAATTGCTTTGTATTGTCAGTATTTTTAATTCCACAAGAAATGAACTAACAGAGGCATAACTGACATTTTAGACCACAAAATAACATGACTTGGTCATTTAACTAATTTACAAATTAGAGAAAATTGATATGTTACAGTAATGTGTGTGAGAATGACCCACTACGTTCAAGAATGAATCTATACACTTTATAACTTATTTTCCTCTTCATTCACAACAATATGCCTAACCAAAAGATATGATGTAAATGTTAGTATTATTAGTAACATGGACTGAACGTTTAGAATGTATTGATGATTAAAAAATATTCTAGCCAACTGCAAGCTTATACGCCATAGCTTAGTGATGTGTTGGGAAGGACAAAGGACTCAAGAGCAGACATGGCTGCCAAACAAAGCGGTTTATAAAAGTCACAGGATACCGACATTAAATAAATGGGATTACGGGGTATCAAAATGGAAGGACTGGAAATTAGGAAAGACACAGGCAACAGGATGGTACAACATCAATGACCGGACTAGCAAGGATGAGACAAACAGGTACTTAAATATATAGACTAACACAGGGCAACAAACATCATGTGTGGCCCATCAGGACCATGTGAGGGAGGAGACAGGAGGGTCAGGCAGACGTGGTGAGCAGGATGTGACATATAAACGGTGATGTATTATTCCAAACCAATTGTTAGTCACTAGCACTAAAAACACATCTGCACCATTAAGCATGAAATGGTTACCAATTAGGCGAGTGTCTTCATCAGATAGTTCCATTTGGGACCCCTGATCTAGTGTAGGTACTGTGTATATTAGGTGTATGACTTTATCTTGTTTGTCTCACATAAGGGCAAGCACACTGAGATTCTACACATTTTGGTGACGTATGATGGCATAAGACGCAAAGTCCACAAGTGTATGTAAAGAGCTTAAATGCACAGGGATTTCTTGAAACCAGTGGGACACACTTGATATCTGAAGAGGTGAATAAAAAAACATGCTATAGCTATGCACTCTGAGTAACCTGCAGACTTCCTTGTGGTCAGTGTCAGCATTAGTTGTCACTGGCGCAGTGCATTGTGGTCTATATACCTAGCCAAAGAGAGTTTCCATACAGTATTTTCCAAAGTGTGGATAAAGCTCATGTCAAGCACGCCGCACTTGACTTTTTTGAGGAACAGGACACCCTTGAACACTTGCATTAAACATGTGAACACGCCCTTCAAGTGTGGTAATGTGTACACTGTAAGTGTGGCCCTGGTGGGGCAAATGGGACAAAGCCTAGGGCTGTGTTCAAATTTAGGGGCCACACCCTTCTAAGGCTGCATTCGAAAACCAAATGCATCGCAGCAGCATGAAAAGGCTATCCCGTTTGTAAGGCTCCTTCACGTGCGGCCTAGAAGTGATACTTTATTTGTCAAGTTGCGAAGGATCCATCTGATGATCCTTGGCAGCCCAACTCATCCCAGGATTCATTGCTCAGGGGTAAAGTGGGTGTGTTCTGGCAAGACGATAGGAGGGGTACTTCATGACTCAAGGGTAAGGGCAGGAACAGCTGGTGACGGCCAGACCGTCTCAGTTGACAAAACATTTTGTTCGATCTTTGAAGAATGTAGCCCAGAAAGACTATGCCATTTCTAGTCTGCATCCTTTGAAGGATACAGTCGCTGAATCCTGGCCAGTCTTTTCCAGAAAGAGCCGTTGTGTATGTGGCTTTTCAGTGCAACTCCATAATTAGATTAACAATTATAGGACTGATTTGGCAGAATACGTTTAATTTTAAAAAGCACACAGCTTTGTGCTTTTTTGACTTAAGTTTATGGGAGAATCGACCCCCAAGTGAATTAACCCTGGACTCTTGTACATTTGCACTATTGCTAAAATTCCAGAATGGTGAAAATTTTATAAATTCATGCATGTTATTAACATCTCATGACCCTATGCTGGATAAGAAGCTGGAAAATGGATAGATTGATGGATGGGTGTTATTAACATGTCATTTTAGTCGATTCCTTTGTTGAATAAAGTCAATAATTAACCTTCAAAGAAAGCTGAAGAGAAAGGCTTGCTTTCCTCCAAACACATTACTGTATAATAATTTTAGAACTTAAACCTACTTCCCTCGCTGTTTATTAATTACAACCGTATTTAATGCAACAATATTTTTATGTGTATTTAAGAGATTATGTTTTGTTATGCTGCCTGAAATAGTTGAACAAACAGACAGACAGACTTTAATCTATTGGAGGAAATTAAGGAACTAATAGTAGCAACATCCAACAGGGTAATTCCAAAATGAACAGCACAATTTTGAGATAAAAGACATATGAACATGCCTGTGAAAACAGAGCCAAGAAAGAAGATGAGCTCCATCCAACATTAAATGAATTAGGGCATGTTTGACTGACAAGCATTTAACCAGTGACAGATGCTCTTCTTAACCTGAACGATTAGCCATCAACTTTCCAGGCATCTTAGCAACCATTAGCACTGCTGGAGGTTTTTTTTAAATACTGCTCTTTCACTCACTATAATAAACTCTTGCCCTTACCATGCCTTGTTATTCAATAGTTGGGGTTTGAAAGTTATATCTGGCGGATATACATGACAACGCAGCCAACGCACACCCCACAGTGCACAAGATAGGAATAGCCATTATTACATAGGAGCTGATGACTTGGAAATTAAAACTCATGCCCTCTATTATTACCGTGTCACCATAAGTTCCGACAGGTTCCTGAGAGCTTGGATGTTTTCATCATGCCATACACCTGTTGTATTTGCTTTCTTGCGCATGTATCGTGGAATTCTGTTCTAGCTGCATCACCCGAAAGGCTTAGTTTAATCAGCTTATCCATCAACAGAAATAGGCTGGAGGCCACATTATGTTTCTCTGGATAAAGTGATACACACTAACTCCTCTTAACGATTAACCTTCCCATCATTCTGTCTGAGCTGCATTTAAACTAGGTTTAGGTTAAATGATTGGATGCCATGTTTCTGTTGCATCTTGCAAGTTATGGGTCAATTGTTGGGGCTGTTTGTTCATTTACTCCATAAGCTCAAAGCCAGAGATATTGCGATCCAGGAAATGTGGCCTTTGCCGGGACATAATTGAAAGCACAAAGTCCGATTTCTCATCAAATGGGACTGCGGAAATGTCCCCACTTGGTTCTTGTTGAAAGGGTGTGCTTAATCTGCCGGACTCTCCTGAAACCAGGGTTGCAATAATACATATAGATATGTGTATAGTTAGTTTTAGACCTCAGAAGAGCCTTGTTCCACATGATTGACAGTTTACTATGAATATATTAGTATTACATGGGCTAACATGGCGACATGTCTTAATAAAACATTGTCATCACATTAAGTCCCTACATTTAGTGTTGGCACATAATGAGACAGCATGTAATTACAATTTTAAAACTGAGATGACTTTTTTGAAATTTATGGTGCATCGGGCCACATGCTTCACTCCTTAATAGTTTCAAAGCTGGTGTGTTTGATTAACTCCACAGTGGCACATGGGAAAACGCTTCATTTTTTAGCATTTCTTCTCACATAACCATGCACGGGGAGTGGTTACGGGCGTATCGGTATTATTCACAGCGTAAGTTTAATTGAACTGATGTTAAACCAACGTAATTATGTCTAAGGCCCAAAGCAAGCCTGTAGGTGCCCAGTGGGGGCACCCTAGCAGACATACTCTGGAGCATGTTAACATCAGTATTGAGAAAATAAACATCTGGTGGTGTACCGTGTGATTCAAAACTCAGTCAAGTAGCTTGAGTGGCTGTATAAAGTATAATTGGCAGCCTAACACCTTGGACTCTAAGCTCACACAAAGGACAGGCATGGGATTAAGCAGGTAGGGTTCTATTAAAAGCTACCCAATAGCTTTACTTCTGACTTCTGATAACTTATCAGGGCCTTTGACATCCTCTACATCTGTTTTCCAATAAGTGACCACTTCCTTTGAGCCAGGAAATGTCCGTGAGGTTAGACAGGTATTTAGTCGTGAACTTAATGGGTGCTGCAGTAACTCTGTAGGTAGTACTATTGGTGCACACCGCCAGGGTTGGGGGATTCAATCCCACCCTGTTCTGTGTCTGTGTGCAGCTTGTGTGTTCTCCTCATATCACATGGGATTCTTCCATGTACCCTAGTGTCCTTCCACGGTCCAAAGTCTTACAAATGGGCTAAATGGTATCTCTGAATTACCCATGATAAAATATGATATGTGTACATAAGCCCTGCAACAGAAAACTCCAAACTTTGATCAACTGACAAAAGAAATGCAACCCCCCTACCCCCATCAAAGACCTGCCGTGCATAAATAGTTGGTAGTTCAATAAGCTTGTCCGAGTGGTAGCTTCAGTTGGTACCCAAGAGGCCCTAACCCTGCTGAATCAGTCGTTTTTACTTCTGTACTGGCCAGTGTTATATGCTATTCTGACAAAGGTTCAGAATTCACTGATTTCAGTTAAAAATGATGTTGCAATGCTTGTGACTAGGATACAACTCAAGGAAACCATTGGGTAGGCAACCTAGTGTTTCATAGACTGAATCATTTATGCTGACACATGATTTCACCCTTGGCCTGTGGCTTCATGTGCAAGTTTCAGTCTGAAATTATTTCAAGATCCAGGAAGTAGGGGCCACTGTTCTTATACATCTCAAAATACTCAGCATCTATGGCGTTGGGAGCTGCAGACTAGTGTTCAGTTTTGCTTCACAGGTCTTATGAAGATCTTATGAGGGTTATAGGTACAACCATTTACTGTCCATTAACTCATATGAAGTATCTCATTTTTAAGAACATTTCTCCAAGAACAGTATTTCACTCATCAGTGAAAGAATATTATAACTACAAACATAAAGATATTCTTAACAGTTTATTTGCAGAATTGATAATTCATAAACTGCATAACGCAACATGAACAGTCACAATGGGTTTGTTTTATGAAGGCCTTTGAAGGAAGCAGACTGCCTTACTTTGTAGTTGCCATGGAAATAGCTGTAATGTAGACTCCATCCGAACCTTAAAATGCATTTCATCTGCTTATTTTAATTAAGAACTTATCTGCCTTTCATAACATTTCATTATATTGGGGAGTTAAAAAAATTTTTCACCTGTCACCACTACTTTTATTTATATATTTCATCCAAGAATTATTGAAATAATATATAAACTGTGCAATTTATTTAGTCTCAGTAAACAAGTCATACTATTATGTTCAGTTTTTGCTTTATAATTACGTGTTAGTTACATCTTTCCCACACTAACATCCCTATCGTACATTCGACGCAAAATGGCGCTAGGCACAACACAGGTGTCATTGCAAGCACTAGCCTGGTGTAGTTGTCATTTAAATAGCAAATGTACTTGCACCCATCTCAGCGCCCAAGGGCATGTCAGTGTTAAAATGAGGAGGAGTCAAGTACAATGTTAACGCATCGCTATCTTGAGACAGTGGAAAGCGATTGTGCTATTGACTAACAAAAACCCGATCTAAAGTCAATGACTCAGTATTTCACTGTTCATTTAAAGGGGGCGTCATCAAGATAGTAACATGCATCTGCAAACCATGTGCTTCAGATTATTAACACAGGGCCGTAAGTTGTACACCTACTAAGAAAAACAGCAGTTGTGAAAGGTGTTTTGTTTGGAAAGCGCTGGTTTGCATTTTTTAGGGTATTTACATAAATAATGAAGTAGTTATGAATGAATAATTAAATAAATTTTACTGTGGTTACTTCAGAAGCGTTCCTCACATATGTTAAGCAGAATCCAGAAGCTCTGGATGTAGCATAGCCTTTGGCAGGCATTGACAAGCTCAGTGGAGCATATTATTCATACTCAAGCAAGTCTAATATCAAATAAGCAAAACTGGAGTTAATAGTTATATTGTTGGTACTTGAAATATGGATCCAAAGACTGGTCATGGTGATTTGAAACTCACAGTTCACAAATCTTCAGGGCATTGATGAACATAGATAGCAGCACCACCATCGGTCATGATTAATCAATGTCTACAATGTGACTAGAAGTCAAATTACTATTTAAAAACTACAAGAGTAAGTTGACTTATACATATAGATTCTTTTATTATCTGTTGAGTCATTACAAGCTTATTTTCCATCTTAGCATTTGTAGGTTCCCATCCAACTGCAAACTTTGCTCACAATGTATCGTAACTGTTGTCAGAAGAATGAAGCCAAGTATTTTACGTTAAAATGCTATTATGTTGCTTCATGTCATATTTATGTCAAATAAAACATATGTACCATAATGAATTTTGAAATAATTTTATATTAAAATATGAAGTACCCTACTGATGCCATTATGTTATTGGAGAACTGCTGTATGTTGTCTATAACTAGGATAATTCATCTTCTTAGTTAGACGGTTCGTTTAGTAAGCCAAAGCCTGTCACAGGAAATAAATAAAGGCATCTATTAAGCCATCTCTGCCCATTTTTTAATCACTTATCCAGTACATGGCCATAAAGTGCATTCCAGATAGCAAAGGGCACAAGATAGGGGTTACCTTGGAAGGGGTGAAATTGGAGTACAAAGGAGAATCCCTCATAACATTGGGCAGAACATCCACTCCCAGAGCAGGGAATGATATACAAACCTGCAGGGGTGAGGCCACAGTGCTACCCACACAACTAAATGAAATAATATCAAGGCGAATCTGTCTAGGCTCATTTTTTGTGACCACTGAAGAATTGCAAGGATATGTTCTCCGACAAGCAAGCCTGTCGGCATAGAAGTTAAGAAAAGAATCTTAAGGATTTGTTTAACTTGAATGTGTATACATGTAAACTCATCTTGTGTGAATTAGTGACAATTATAAAGCTGTGGCTATTTTAATGGAAGTTAGGGTCATTTTCAATATTATAATATAATTTTGCGCCGAAAGAAAACTTGATAATGTCAGTCTGCCAGAGTGAATTAAGTCTGAAGTGATGTTTTTTTCTATATATATTTTTTTCTCAAAAAAGAAAGAAAATGACAGTCATGCCCAAATGTATGAGATATGTGGGCATGGCAGACTGAATGTCAAGATAGAAACATCATAGAAAATGGATTTATTACTCACTTGAGTACAATGAAAATATTATTTTACCACTGGATTTTTTAACCCTCCTGACATTCATTTCATTTTACATTTCGAATATAATTTCATTTCTTAGGACAGGTAGCAAATAGGTAACATTCCTTGGAATCTCTTTTGGGTGTATTTCCGACTTTTTAAATATATATATATATATACACACCCAGCTTCCATTTCCTCTGTAAGGGAAAAGCTGCCCAGGCTGCGAGGCTGTTAATAGCTGTAGTGTAAGTCAGCACTCTACATCGCTAAATACAAATAGTACATATAAGCAGGAAATTGGCATTTGTCAGTGGCCTGCTCTGAATTACAATGCTTTCTCAAATGAAGAGCATTATTCTCAACTGAACTGTATTTCATGCACTTCATCAGCTTTATTAAATTTAAAATAGATGTATGGACGGATGGATGGGTGGGGGGTTTGACTATGATTTTTTGAGCTATAAGGAGAAGTAGTGTAGTCGATAAAGCGATACCTATTTTAAGAAGTGACAGTATATTGGTAAATCTTATGTGAACAAGGCACCGTCTAGTTAGCTTTATGTCAAGCAAAACTAAGCCTTTCGGTTGAGGCATTAGTACACTTGCCTGTGATAAAATATGTAGGTTTCAAATTTCTCTTTTCTGAAAACACAGCTGTAACTGAAGTCCAAAAATTATCAAGCCATTTTCATTTAAGCTAAATATCAGTTTTATTTATAATACTACAATTGTACAGTAATTATAGAATAGTATAATAATCTCTGTAATTAATTGTATGTATGTAATGTGATTGTAAACCTATAATCTGTTGTATACAGTTATGGGGAAATATTATACACCACACCAGGAGTGGTTTGCGGACAGAACAGAATTCCGCTAATAACCCCTGTGTTATTTTGGGGGTTGAAGTGACCCCAGTCCATTTTTAAAATGAGGTTAAATTCTATAGAATCTAGAATTTAGAACAGAAGAAGTAAAATACACAAGGGGTAAGCGATGTTGCAATGTCACATTACATCACTGATGGTGTATATGATTTGTTTATCAATGGGTTGATAAATATAAATAGGTGAAAGTCAAGTCAAGTGAGCTTTACTGTCATACCATCCATATACAGGTTTAGAGTGGCACGAAACAGCGTTCTCCCAGGACCACGGTACAACATACAACAGAATTGACAGGGAGAGGGTCTTCATGACCTACAGACAGAGAGACAGACAGAGACAGAAAGACAGACAGATAGCTTCACTGATCACCAGTGGGAAATTCCTCTGCTATACTTGTATAAGTACATGAATTGGGATAATCCCTTCAAAGCAATATACCAAATGTTATGCTTTTCAGATTGGTCCAGAGTTTGAGAAATTGCTTCCTCATGATGTTGGACTGAACACAATTACAACTGTGATGCTGGTCTTCCATTTGAGAAAACTAATTATCCCTCAATGCAGAACTCATTACTTCCATGTCAATCCCAGTGACATCATCGATAAAGGCCAACATAATAAACTGCACCATACTTTCACACTATTAAATAAAACAGATAAACCCACAATAATCAGCACATTCTGTCCCACCCATCAGTCAGACTCCATGTGGGTGTATCGCATGTATTCACATGTGAACCGCCCTGCGCAGAGGCTTTTTTGTATATAATTTCAACTCCTTTTGCATTTAATACAAGGTTAAGAACCATATGAAGTGAAAGAACTTGCAATGTGTGCCAGTTATCTATCGTCATCAGCTACACAGAGCTGAAATTACACGGAATGATTCTGGACACAGCGTTTGATTTTTGATGAAATATTGCACACCCCTCGACACTGGCATTTCTGCAGTGCAGACGGCCAAAACCCCAGGATTCATTAGCAGTGTGAACTCCACAAATGATTCATGGTACAACAGACATAGCTTGCTGATGTTGCAATCTGCTCCTCACAACTGTCAGTAAGCTTAACGTGCCAAGTCTTGTGATTCAGTCATATCAAGGCTATCAGGTGACTGATCAGACAGTGATGCCGAGCAAAGACAAGTATTCAGCAGGAAATAGTGTTGGTTCACAATGATCATAATGTGTTAAGTGAGTTGTCACGTGGAGTCCAGTAGCAAAAGTTTGCTGTTTCCTGTGATAGCCCATAAGCCTTATAGGAAACTTGTTTCTTGAGGTCTTCACAATGGCTGAAGTTTACATATAATTAATTTCTTACTATATTTGGGTATCAGCTTCAGTCCTTGCTTGTTTTGTTTGTTGATTGTTTTTTAAAATTGACATGACACCCATATATGTGTGTGTGTATACATTTATATCACATTTACAGGTTACTTGCATGTTTGAAATTACCATGGATTTGAAAATCATACTTTTGAATATTATTGTAAATGGTACACATTATTCTTAAAATTTTAAATTATAGCATTGTCAGTTTTTGACAAAATTACTTGAAGACATGTTGTAGTAGTTTAGTTCTAACAAATTATACAGATGGTTGCAAAATAATTGGGTGTTAATATAGGTAAATATAATGCTCATATATACTTTATGTTGTTTTATTTAAATGAATTTCTACATGGTTTTTGTACTGACTTTAATTTTCCTTTTATTCTATCCAGAGACTATTTCAAAGTCATAAATGCAAGTCCAATCAAGTGGAAGGCAAAGACACAGGGTTTTGAGACTGAAAGGAAATGTTATTCACCAGGGAAATAAGCAAAAGACAATCTAAAATAATGATACAGTGAAGCTAAAAGCTTCTCTACTTTGTGCCATCCGATGTTCATATGTGGGATGGAGTGCCCAGTCTACCACTTCCTCTCCGGACACAGTGGAGACCTATCAGTGTGAGCTACCCATTTTTAGTATCAGAGCGTGAACAAGACACTGGATCATCTAGCGACGTTGCCTATCCACGTTTGTTCCCGCCTTCTACTTCTTCTGTCGAAATCCTGTGACCATCTGCAGCCATAATGACTCCAGGATCACGGATGGCTTACCATGGCGGTGTGGCGATGAGTGCCTTTTTCTGGTGGGTGGCGCTGCTGTTTTTGTTGCAGACAGCCGAGGTCAGGGGGGACTGCTGGCTCATTGAGGGAGAAAAGGGATTCGTATGGTTGGCAATCTGCAGCCAAAACCAGCCACCTTACGAGTCTATACCACAGCACATCAACAGCACCATTGTGGACCTGCGTCTTAATGAAAACAAGATCAAAAGCATCCACTATTCCTCCCTGAGTCGCTTTGGTAACCTGACATACCTAAATCTAACCAAGAATGAGATTACATACATAGAAGATGGGGCGTTTTCTGCTCAGTTCAACCTACAGGTCCTTCAGCTGGGCTTCAACAAGCTACGGAATCTGACCGAGGGGATTCTGCGGGGTTTGGGCAAATTACAGTATCTCTACCTCCAGGCCAATCTGATTGAAACCGTGACACCCAATGCCTTTTGGGAATGTCCCAACATTGAAAACATTGACCTTTCAATGAACCGGATCCAGCAGTTGGATGGGTCGATTTTCACTGGTCTGAGCAAGCTGACCACTTGTGAGCTCTACACAAACCCTTTCAATTGCTCCTGTGAGCTCCTGGGCTTCCTTAGGTGGCTCTCTATTTTTCCCAACAGGACAAACGAACGCATGGTGTGTGACTCCCCTCCGGGATATTCTGGCTACAGCCTGCTAAGCCAGAATCCAAACATGCCCACATTTCGTAATGCCTTCCACGCACTCTCCATGGTGTGCACAGATGAGTATGTCACTCTGTACATTACAGGAACTCCGGACACCACTACCCTCTCACCGTACGCCACTCCTTGTGGACTTGAGGACTGCTCATCGGGAACAGAGCCCGAAGAAACTATAAGCATCATTACGCCATACATTGATCCTGACGTGAATCCCATCATGAAGCTGAAGCAGGTGACACACACCAGTGCCGTCATTGTCGTTCAGATCCCTCATCCATTCAAGAAAATGTATATCTTGGTTCTTTACAATAACAGCTTCTTCACTGATATCCAAAATCTCAAGAATCAACTAGAGGAAATTGAAGTAAAGAACTTGAAATCCCACACTAACTATACGTACTGCGTTGCCTCCATTCGCAATTCTCTGCGATTCAACCACACTTGTCTGACAATCTCTACTGGACCCAAAAATGGAAAGGAGACACTGGATAACAATTCTACAGCCACACACTACATCATGACGATCCTGGGGTGTCTCTTTGGCATGGTGATTGTTTTAGGGATGGTTTACTACTGCTTACGAAAGAAACGACACCAGGACGAAAAGCACAAAAAGGCAGGCAACATGAAGAAAAACATAATCGAACTCAAGTACGGCGGTGAACTGGAAGGTGGAACCATCTCCCAGATGTCCCAAAAGCAGATAATGGCTAGTGAGAACATGCCACGGATGCCGTATTTACCATCCAGCGGTGAAATGGAACAGTACAAACTGCAGGAAATCAGTGAAACTCCTAAAACAGCCAAGGGGAATTACATAGAAGTACGCACTGGGGAGCAAGTTGACCACAGGGAATGTGACATATCCATAGCTGGGAACAACCAAGGCTCAGTGGCAGAAATATCCACAATTGCCAAAGAGGTTGACAAAGTGAACCAGATTATAAACAATTGTATAGATGCCCTAAAATCAGAATCCACATCATTTCAAGGAGTGAAGTCAGGAGCGGTTTCCACTGCAGAGCCTCAGCTAGTACTGATATCAGACCAGCCACAGGGCAAATCAGGTTTCCTGTCTCCTGTCTATAAAGACACTTACCACCACCCTCTACAGAGGCACCACAGCATGGAAGCCGCTCCCAAGCGTTCTAGCACCTCTTCCAGTGGCTCTATACGGAGCCCCAGGTCATTCCGCTCTGAGGGCGCCTACAAGTCAGAGGCCAAATATATCGAGAAGACGTCGCCCAAGACTGAGAGCATGGTGAAGATCACGCCGGCCGCTGCCATCCTGCGAGCAGAGGCGGAGAAGATACGGCAGTATAGCGAGCACCGACACTCCTACTCGGGCTCCCACCAGCTGGAGCAGCTAGAGGGGCCTGGCAGCCATAAGCCGTCTATCCTGGAGCCCCTGACACGATCGCGCACCAGAGACCTCGCCTACTCCCAGCTCTCACCGCAGTATCACAACCTGAGCTATTCTTCCAGCCCCGAGTACTGCAAACCATCCCAGAGCATCTGGGAGCGTTTCAAACTCCACCGCAAGCGGCACAAAGAGGAGGAGTACGTGGCAGCGGGACACGCCTTGCGCAAAAAAGTGCAGTTCGCTAAGGATGAGGACTTGCATGACATTTTAGACTACTGGAAAGGCGTTTCAGCTCAGCAGAAATCTTGATTAATTTAAAATATTTACTTTTAATTCTGGACCAAAATAATATAGATGAAAACACTTCAGATTAAAGAAAAAAGAGATTTAAAAGGAAAATACCTTGGTTATTCTAAACTCATCTGCAGCTCTTTTAATTCAGAATATCATTCTGGAGAAAATGGACAAAGGCCCTCTAAAATTAGGGTCTCACGCTTGTGAGTACACGTACCAAATTAAAGGACGACAAATTTGAAAATACTACTATTACCTTGTCCTCATCTCTCTTTTTTTCCACGGAAAAAAATAATAAACAAACATTATTGGAATATAATAATTTGGTTATCGCATGGCTGTGTCCTGTTACTGTGGATTAACTATTGTGTACTTTCAGCAAGAAACAAATGACCTTAACATGTCTGCAGAACACCCTGAATGCAGGACTACGTACCTGGCAGAGAACTACACTCTCAAGCATACATTGCTCTCACTTTATGTTATAGCTGCACAGTACCCTATTTATCAGTTTATTGTACACAAAAAGAACTGTGTACAGGTAAAAAGAATTCTATATTTGCAATGCTGTGTAAAAAAAAACATCATAACAAATGATTACCTGTTTGTATCAGGTTTTAACCAAGATTTTACAAATGGCTTCTTCGCTATTTTTCAATCTTAAATGAATGTCTTCTATCTTGAGAGATAGAGAACGGCACTGTTCAACAAAATGGTATATCTTCAATTATATACCCCATTGTTTTTCTTTAAACTCTTTTGCTAATGCGTATGATTTGCGGACATCTTAAATGAGACTGCACAATTCATCATTCGTCATGAACTTTATTCAACCAAAGTGCTGTGGTAGCAAGTCATTACATGTTCTGCCACTAAAAAGTGATCATACAGATCTGAGGATGAATGTATTCTGTACATAATGGAAGTGTTTGGCAGCTTTTTATTATAAGCTGTGTCTTTCGTTTTGCTTTCCTACTCTTCAGTGTTTACTTTCCATAACCACTGGAACACTGAGTTCGCCCAGTTTCCTCATTTTTTACTTTGTACTGAGATACTTTGTCCTTTGACAGATATCATGGGGAATTATCCAGTTCAAATGTATCCTGACACCAGCTGAAAATGAATGCAGGTCATTTTCATGAAAGATCTGTCATCCTGTATCGAAACAAGTCAGCTTCTGATCTTTCCTTGGAGGAAGCCCGTAACTTGGGGCTCCTTACCTTCACAGAAAAATACTGTGGAAGCCAGATGATACCTGGCATTAGAGGTGAAAAGGCAGAATAATGTAACAAGCTAGCTGACTGTCAATATCTTTCCACTAAGAAAAACTGAAATATTTGCAAAAATTGCTATTATCGGTCATTTATAGTGTGTTATTCCAATGTAAAACTGTAACATTGCTTTTGTAAATGTTCATATCCATTCACCGAACATAACTAAGGAAGCTGAAGAGAGTTTATAACCTACTCAACATTAATGTTACTTACACTCAATTGTTACATTGAGATGAACTGTTACTACCACTTTGTGTATAGTCTGTTTATATCTTAGAGTGGATCCTAGAGATATTTGCATAGGTTATTTTTTATTTCAACAGCCTTAAGGTTATGATTTGTTTTCCCTGTGTATTAAGAAGATGCTAGTATATTTGCTCATCAGTTGTTATTTTTCTAAATTCAATTTAGATTCTTTGCTACTTTGTGTGTTTTGATTACAGGTATATTAACGAGTAACTGATATGTTTTTTTTTCATACTGCATATTGTAGCACTTCTTGTCTTTATGAAGTCAGAGAACATCTGATAGTTTCCAGGAGGGCGGGAGGCAACTGCTAAAAGGCGATGGATGTGCAAACCGAGTGGTTGTAAACGTGCAAGACCTGCACACTGGTGTATTTCAAATGGCTTTATGATCCATCGGAAACGAACAAGAGCACAATAAAGCTTTTCTTAATGAACAGCGATCTGCTTTCAGACCGGCTCGGTATTGTGGGGGGGGTGGGGGGGAGAGATCATCAGCTTCATCAGCACTCACTGTAGAAAAGCCTTCCCTTAATTTAATTTTAATTTGTCTTTATTTTATATGAAAACAGCTATTATTAAATAATTAAAAACATTAATTAGTAGACAACCTGAACTGATATGTATGATGTCTTAATTGGCTCACTGAAGGATGCTGAGCAGTGTTAAATAGCTGGTTTAATCAACACAACAATTACCTGAATGGGCTAGTTTACTGTAGATGTGATTCCAAGAACAATTTCCACTCAATTTTTTTATGTAGCTGAAGTGCTGAGAGCTCACATGCTCCTTAAAAATGATTCTTTAAAGCTGTTGAGTGCTTTATTTCAAAATGTTCCCAGTTATTTGTCAAATGGATGACTGATTTCCTCTCCTACACTGCAATAATCTATAACCAATTTTTTTATTAAAAATAAAAACATGAAACACAATGGCAAATTATTAATATCAAGGTGAATAAGTTCTGAAATAGTACATACTATGGTGCCCCCCCTTCAGACTAAGGACACATTATTTCCATCATATACACACTTCTCTGTTTTCTCAGCTATTTCCCCCCCCCCTGTCAGCAAACCACAAATCATTATTGGTCATGATGACCATGTTGAAATAGAAAATAATTAAGAAGCTAGTATCCATCTATAGGATTAATTTAAAGCAATGTGTTCCTATCACATTTGCCCCCCAGTGTTGCCTCAGTTGACAGTAGCTATGGGAAAATAATGTTTATATATAAATGTTAACTATTTATACTTTCTCAAATTACATAAGAAACTACAGTTACCCTTTGGTACCAAATATGATACTGAATGATTTTAAATATGACACTGTTTCTATTCTTTAATGAACATTATTTGTGATGCATTCCAATGTATGAAAAACAGTATGTGGTCTCTGCATGGATAAAATATTAGTATAAAAGAAAAAAAACATGTATTGCTATAAAAAGAGTACAAAGAGGTGGTTGACTAAACCTTACATTTGTTTCTGTTTCAAGAATTACCTAATAAACAAATTTAGATATTTACATAAGCGACATCAAGTTATCAAAGTTCATTTATTTGCTTTAACAATAAAAGCCTGCGGAGAATAAACATTAAACTTTTGTTAATTTATTAAAAACATATATACAAATAGTAATATATAAAAATAATGTACGTATTTGCCCTCAGTAGTAATAAATCTCATTTGGCTATATGATGTATTAATTTGCATCGTTTCCTCTGATTTCTCAGCCTTACATTTGGTTTGAAACATGTAGCACCAAAGAAATCACCCTTAGGAGGATTAGTGACCTAAATCACTGGGAGTAAACAGCACACAAACTCTGTGGTAACACTTTCAGCATCTGTGCCGCGTTTCATCCGAGTGACAGCGGTCCAAGAACCGGAAAGGAGATGACGAGCCTGATTATCCGTTCATAACGGATGGAAATTTCAGCAACAGAGATAAATCACAGGCTTACTTCTCCCACACCCTCACATCTTAATCAGAACAACATATGAGATCAACAACAAGCTGGGCAAAGAATCCTGTATGATACAGAATAGTGAATAGCAACACTAAACATACCACTTTAACTTATCTATTTACACTTATGCCCTGTATTTATGTTATTGAACTGAACCAAAAAATACTACAGTGGCTTCATATAACCCTTGTGTATTTTATTTCTTCCGTTTCTAGATTCTATAGAATTTATCCTCATTTTGATAATGGCCTGGGGTCACGTCAACCCCAAAAATAACACAGGGGCTAAAGGTATTCATTAGAATTCAGTATCTGTGTCATGCATTTTTTTCATTGCCATCTTCATCTCTCATGGAAACAGCAACAGGTAACCTCAGATTGTTTGTCCATTTGATGAAACCACCATCTACAGTGCGATTGATCTTATCAATCCTAACAGCATACAAGACCAGGAAACAAAAAAAAATATTTTGACATAATTACACAAAGAATGATTCATATAGCTTTTATTTCTCGTTTGAAACTTTCCTTGAAACCATCCTAGTGCTTTCGTGAAACAGAAACTCAAATAATAATGGAAATATTAACTCAGAAGATAAGAGGCTGAAAGGCATTCTTAAATTATATTGATATCAGATTGTATTATGTGACTTATATTTCTAATTTTACCATCCATCTATCTATCTTTTAATGGCTTATCCTGGTCTGGGTCACGAGGCCGTAATAATTATGTAAGTGCAGAAATATATTCTATGTGATTTTATATTCTCGGAGTAACAGTTGAGTGAGTCTTTGTTGCCATTAAAATGGCTGAGTTGTACATCTCCCAACATAACGGCCTCTGTCCTCAATGGACATAATGGCCCAGGGATAAATAATGAAGCAGAATCGAACTGTTACAACAATCCCCTGGCACAGTAGGCATCGCGATTGTTTTGTCAGAAGAAGCAGATGAAGGGAAAACAGCCGCTGGCAGGGGGAGGTGACCCCAGTCTGCAATGGGAAGAAATGACATCGCAGATGAAAAGAGCAGGGGATGTAAAGAGAATTTCAGTGCAGAAGACAGAATAACCCACCACACTAACCCTACCCACCTAACTATCAGCACAAATAAATACCATATATAGAAGTAAAGCAAGCTGCTTTTTGAGTATGTGCAACTAGCAGAAGTATAGCATTAAAACAGAGATGCATTATAGGCCCCCTTTTTCTCGTAATCTCTTTGGAGACTGTATGTTTTATCTCAGTGCTGGATTCTACTGGCCTGTGACTCAGAAGAAAGAGCATCATAAGTAGCCTTGAAATGACAGATAATTGATAAATTAATAAACCACAAACCCAGTGCTTGCTATTTTTACCCAGGCTACAATATGCCCATTCATATTTTCTCTGGTTACCAATAACCAATAATGTACTTACTGACCATGATTCTTACTGCCATATTAACGTCCTCATTGAAGTATTTATGATAAAACTATGAGCAGATGCAATAATGAACACCTTTTGCATGGAAGCAATAAAACAGATTAAGAATAAATATCTCTGATAAATGTGCACATCCGTAAGATGTGTATAACATTACCTCACATTCCCAACCTTGTTCTCTATGCAAGACACAAACACTCAAATATATAGGTGAGGGAGAGAAAGTTTTATGGTTAGACAGTGTTCAGCACGCCTGGAGCACTTGGGGTTAAGGGCCTTGCAGGTTCCCACAATGGGATTCAAGTCCACAAACCTCTGGACATGGGCACAAATCCGTAGCCTGCTGAGATGCGCAATGCCCTATAAAATCTTATACATTTGCATATACATATCTGCATATAACTATTTGGATTTAGAACCTGTGGTTCATATATGATTGTTTTGATTTGTTCCACTGCCTAAGGAACAGATGCTTGCTGGGAAGCAGGTGCCATAGTAACAAATGAATTGTTGTTTTATACCTTCAAGTCAAATATTTAGCTTCACTTTAAAAATAAGCAAAGTATAAATGAAAAATCATACACCTGTTTTAAAAAGCAACATCTGTGTGAAAAAAAAATATATATACATTGTCTTGTTTTGATCGGGAATATTAAATCTTAACTTGAAAATAACATAATAAGGAACTTTTATAGGAGTGAAAGTCTGACATTATTTTAAATGAAAAATTTTAAATGTGGTCCGTATTGGAGTGTTCTGTAATTATTCTGGAGTCAACAAGGTCATCTCCTTACACTGTTCAGAATATTAAGTTATGAAGTTTTCATTTTCAAAGAGTACTTTGAGAAATAGTTCTGAGATGAATCCTCTGTCCTCATTGCCCAGCTGATGATATGCGGCCCATTCACCCGCCTGTCGCTCCATCATGGGGGTCCGAGGCCGCCACACAAGAGCTGAAGGCTGCTGATCAGCTATTCAGGAGCACTGCGCCTGGTCCTCCCGCTGCGCTCAGATTGGACTCATTGAGTGCTGAACATCACACTGACTGCTGATTAGGAAAAAAAGCACTGATCCTTACTGCTGAAAGGTGCTTTAGCTGGTTTTAATCCAGTAGATGTTTCTAATCATTACCTAGGATAAAAATCATTGACAGGCTTTGACTAATATCCCTCCATCCATTTCCTATATGGCTTATCATATCATACAAGATCACTGTGATCCTAGATCCTATCCCAGGCAGCTCATGGCACAAGGCAGGGGGGACCCTAGGCACAATCATATACTATAGACAGTTGAGAGGCACCATGTTTTTGGACTATATTTGGAAAGCGGAGTACTTTGAAGTATCTTCCACAAGCACATGCAATCCTCACACACTAAGATAACATTCCCAAAGAATGATGTAAAATCCATCTAAAGACTGTTACAACTGTGGCAAATAAAAATAGATGTAAACACTTAAACAGCTTTAGGTGCAAGTCAAAGACAATCCATTGAGAATTAAAATATACTGATATTGTATAAAAAAAAGTTCTTTACCTGGAATACCCCAGAAATTCCATTTATTTGTTATATTTCACCACAGGCTCAATTAATTCATTCATTAATGGAATTAGTTAAATGACCCAGTGAGGCATTGATTATCCAAACAAAGTGGGGTAGTGGTCTAGTCAAAAAAATCATGGGTGAATTGGATGGTTGCTGCAAGTACTGCAGTTAGTAGTTTTGAAATGTCATTTTCTTTGACTGCTTAAGACTTTTGTGAACTACTGTACGTAACTTCACTTATCACTGTAAAGCTGTAAATGGTTGTAGCTGTAAATATATATATATATATATATATATATATATATATACATATATATAGATGTCAGGCATACATTCCACTCGGGCATGAAGTTTAGCATTTATACAACCTGTAGGATTTTCGTGAAAAGCTCCAGGGGCCCCCCATAAAGAGACACCATGTGGGGAACTGCTCAGTAGGCTCTAACCTCAGACCCAACCGCTAATGGTCTACCTCCACCCAATGTCAGACCAAAGCTAGTCGGTCCAGTCAGGATCAACAAAGATTAATAGCAAATCCAGTGCTTGCTTGTTTCCCGGGGATTGCTTCATGCTTGCAAAGATTTGGCTGGGTCTTAGGCTGTGGAACACACTGACACTTTTCATACGTTTTCCAGGTGTTATGCTTTTAAAAAATTCACCATCTCCAGCTGATTCCTGGGCTGGCCTGTTCTCAGCCTCTTTGCACATAGTGGAGCCATGAAGGACACACCAATCAGCTAAAAATTGTTTGACACTGCATTCAAAACAACTAACAATATAAGTTCTGTTCATATACTAGTATATTTTCAATGCTTAAAATCAGGCTACACGCAAAGCTTAGGGTACTGGATTATTGCTTCCACTCATGCCAGCCACCTTTGGATTTTAGTTCACCACCATACTGCTCCAATTATGTGTTTAGCTAGTAGCATGATGTTAGCATGACAGCAGTCAGTCATGATCCCCATGTGACATACAGCGCCAGTCAAAAGTTTGGACACGCCATGCAACCTACAAAGGAGAGTGCTAGTGTTGCATCACATGACCTGGCCACCAGACCTAAACACGCATAGACATGGTTTCGAAGGAGTTTGACCAGAAAGTGAAGGATAAGCGGCCAATGAGTGCTCAGCATAAATGGAAAAGCATCCCAGGAGGCCACCTCATGAGACTGTCATGAGACTCTGCCGACCCAGGGATTTGAACTGGCAACCTTCTGAGTCTCAACCCACAGAGCCACCCCCCCAAAAAATATGTTTGTTTATTTAATACATTTTTGGTCACTGCATAATTCCATATCTGTAATGTTATAGTTCTGATGTCTTTAGTATTATTCTGAAATGTAAAGTATAGTACCAATAAACCTTTCTATGGGGTGGGTGTGTACAGACTTTTGACTGGTGCCGTAAGCGCTCACAGTTCTGCTTATCTCAGCCACTATCACAAGATAAAGCCTCCAGTCCAAACGGAGCAGGGAAGCCTCTGAGGAACCCAGCCTATACAATTTTTTTTATATTCACAGAACTGAAATCAAAAAATAAAACACTGATAAAAATGGAAAGACTTGGGTAAAAGCTGAATGGCAGCCGTTTCCCAGCTTTATTGTACAAGATACGCATAGCGAAGGATGAGAGAAGATTGTCCTGACAACACGTAATAAGCAACCGTCATTGGCTGAGGGGTCACAGGAAAATCTCATTGAAAATAAAGCATAGTAGCAATAATGAATTATTACACTCACACACACAATTTATTTTTCTATCTTGTGTTGAGTACAACATATCAATCTTTTGTTTGAGGTTAAAATGTTTGAATTTTAAAGATTTCTCAGATTATTGTAATCATTATGTTTCCTTAGCTACTGAGAAGGTGTATTGATTGAAAAGAATGACCTGTTGTTATTTCAAAGGGATTTTTTCCATAACCTGTAGGTATTTTATCAAGCTCTTTACTGAAATGGTAAATCATGCTTAATTTACTATTGAAAAACCAAGAATATAGACTTCATTTGCATATAATTTCTCCAATAAGCAAAGAAGACCTGATGTACAGAGAAAAAGAGATCACTGTCAGTCTGTGAGAGGCCCCTTCAGAGATAATTCATACTTAATCTCACACATACAGTAACATAACAGGGTATAGTAATGTTTGTATAAAAGTATTGTAGAGTATGTGTGAGGTTATGATTCTGTGTGTGTGAGACCAGGGATGAATTATCTCTCAAGGGGCCTTTCATACGAGAGCCATGAGCACTGTAATAGTACCATTTAGGGTAGCGCATGACACAATATACTGCAATGGGTTGGCGACCCATCCTGAGTTGTTCCCTGCCTTGTGCCCACAGCCACCAGGATAGGTTCTGGACCACCCATGACCCCGAATGGGATAAGCGGGTACAGAAAATGGATGGATGGATGGATGGATGTATGGACATGACACAATATAGTTATACATATAGAGGGATGAAGACTGCAATACAATACAGAGTATATATGACATTTGTAAAATGGGATTTTTAATTTAATTGCTTTTAACCATGTTAAAGCATAGGCCTTCAGCTGCAAAATCTAACCTTAGTGATGAAAAAGAGTATGTGAGATATAGCTTCATGTATAACAGCATCACCCTGAAACTGTCATATCAAAAACATGTTATCCAATAACATGGAACGTAAAATAGAAATTTATACAGTAACTTCAAATTTTGCACACACATACCCATAGAAAAGATTATTTGCACTATTCTCTAGATTTTGTAATAATTCTAAGTCTAAGTGTAATTATAAGTGTAATATAAGTGTAATTATAAACTATAAAATAACATATATGGAATTATGTGCTAATGAAAAAAGTATTAAACTAAACAAAATAATAATATTTAGCTGGGAAGTGGGGCAGATCTGTGGGTTGGGACTCAGAAGGCTGCCGGTTCAAATCCCTGGGTCAGCAGAGTGACCCCACCATTGGGACCTTGAGCATATACATATACAGTGTGTGAGTGTGTGTATGTGTGTATACAAATTAATGAATTATATATTATAAAAAATGTATATGGTAATGTAATGTAAGAAATATATACATATTTCTTTTGTTATTTATTTATACACACACACAAGTACTATGGATATATACTACATTCCAAATTATTATGCAAATGATATTTTTCTCTGATTTTCCTAAATAGTCGATGCAAATGACAGTCAGCATAATT
>JAAGVU020000092.1:22922139-22936679 GCA_011763525.2 Mormyrus iriodes | reverse complement strand
GATCACGCTTAAGTTTTCGTGAAATATCTAAGGTTTTCATACCTTGTCCAAGGCATTCAACTATTTCACGCTTTTCGACAGCAGAGAGATACTTTTTCTTTCCCATATTGCTTGAAAATGGTGGTCTGCTTCATAATGTAGAACATCCTTCTTCAGTAGTTTTTCCTTTAATTGAACTCACCTGGCAAACTAATTATCACAGGTGTCTGAGATTGATTTCAGTGATCCAAAGAGCGCTGAGACACAATACCATCCATGAGCTTAATTGAAAAACAAAATATTTAATCTTTATGACATTTAAATACAATTTGCATAATAACTTGGAACGCGGTGTGTGTGTGTGTGTGTGTGTGTGTGTATATATATATATATATATATATATATATATATATACATACAAATACAGTGCTCACAGAAAGTCTTGGAACGTTTGAATAATTCTGTAAAAATATTGCAAATTTGTTGGTTTTATAATAAAAATCATTATGTTATTCATTTGTTTACAAAAATACATATGACATGAGACATAACCAGTATTTTTAAGTTAAACATTCTTTTCAAGTAGTAATAAATTGCAACCCAAATTATAGTGCTAAAATTGCTGTTCTGAATTTAAAAGTTCATTGACAAACAGTCTCAGTAGATGCTTTTCAGTTAGTAGCACCTTTGCAATGCAACATGTTTCATGTTTGTAAATTATTTTCTAACTCATTCTGGGGTTTTTAAGGCTCTGGATTTGTCGGCGACTTCCCTTGCCTTTGGGTTTTTGACTAGACACACAAGGTCACCCAGTCACTTTTATAAGTAAAGTAAGTTATTCAAGAAACTGCAAGTTTTTATGAAGCGTGTTGTTTGTCCCTCAAGGACAAACTGACCTTTTTCTGTAATAGAGTGGGGACCTTGTTAAAGGCAGTGGAACTGCATAGACAGGTCAGCGTGCAAAATACAAGTTAAATGGTAAATTCTTAAATCTGGTGTATTAACGATAGGATGATTTGTTGTTGTTGTTGTTGTTGTTGTTGTTGTTTTAACAACCTTTTAACAACCTGGCTACTCCAGGTTCTACCCACACTCTGAAGTCATGCATGAGTTAGAAGATGGATGGAGAGTAATGCACGACTCCTGGAATTTGGCAGTTTAGAATTTCTCTTCAGGTGTATGTACTTTGGTATTCCTGTCTACATAATACAAATTTCAGTCTTTTAAAATATTTATCACATTCACTAGCTGTCTGTACACCAAAAAAAATATAAATAGATTACCCATAAACATGCATAATTTATATTTTTACTTGATTAACACTAAAACATGTCCTGCGTAAATAAACGAACGCTAATCTGTGCTGTTAAGGTACTGGATGCTAATGCATTCCTGGCTGGTGAGTCATTTCCAAATGTTACATCATAGCCACATATATTAACCTGACATTTACATTTACCTGGGGGGCAGTGTGCACATCACAGACATTGTTTGGTGTGTATCAGACAGCAAAATGAGTAGTTAGCCACCATCGACTTTTATGGTACCTCAGTGACTCTAGTTGTACAAACAAATTACTAAGTATGCAGGCTGTAAAAATTAAACATTGAAAGCTGCCCTGGGTAAAATCAATAACAGTGTAGTTTCATATGGGCGGCGATCTATGGCCGGTGGGGAAATAATTACTGCAGTATTTGTGATATTGAACATGACTTCTCTAAAATTACAGCATGAGCAAACCTATCAAAATCCCTAACAAACATTCATCTTTTTCTTAGCAGAATCATAAATGTATTTGTGGACAAAGTCCCTTTGTACAGGAGTCAGATTCTATAACAATAATAATGGTACTATGTAATAGTCTTAAGTCTTGTTAGAAACAAGAAGAGTAAAAACTGCAATAATGTTTTCTGCTCTAAAGAACACTAATGCAGGCTGCAGGAATACTGACACGGGTGCAGTGTGCAGGAATACTGACACGGGTGCAGTGTGCAGGAATACTGACACGGGTGCAGTGTGCAGTTGCAGATGAAGTAAAATTTATGATTAAGCTTTTCCCTGCATGTGAGCCAGAGATATTTTAATTTGACATTTTAATATTAAACATTTTTTTGCCCATGACCCTGACCAGGATAACTGACTAGAAGATGGATGGATGGATGGAGGGATGGATGGATGGATGGAGGGATGGAGGGATGGAGGGATGGGTACACTTCCATTTATTGCTATATTATTTATATAAATAAAAATACCTTAAACTCATAAAAGTTTAAAACATACTAGGCACACCAGAGCTGTTAGGGCCACATTCATATTTACATAAAGCGTGACAGCGATGGACCCTCATGTCACCCTGGACAACTTCTTATTGGACTAATTAAGCAAATCCTCAATTGTATTTCTATAGGTTGAGGAGGCCATGGCATGGATCAACTGAGAACAATTTAAAAACAATTTAATTAGCTTAATTAGCTGAGGTGTCATCCCCATTGCATGACTAATAGGCAAGAGGACACCATGTACAGCATTTACAGGGGGGTGACAGCTAATCAGTTTCCAAAGGAAATGACAGAGAATCAGCTAGCCATCGCTCAGTCGAGTCAAAACGACATGCGGTGAACTTTCTAAAAGATACTGCTGAAAGAAAGTTTCCAGGTGTGAAGAAACAGAACAAAGGATAGGATGCCATGGTAAATGAACACATGGACAGTGGGAAATCAGACAAGAGAGGTTAAAAACAATGATTTATATGATCCATACATGAACACAAAGTCCTCTAAATAATAGTCAAAGGATGAGCCAGGATCACCTTTTCACACCTGCACCTTGTTGCCTCCTGTAAACCTGGACACCTGGAAGTGAAATCCTGAGCGGGGCGTACCATTCATAAAATGGATGTGATGGAGCTTGACTCCTAAAACAAGACAATAACTGAAAGCAGACCTTGCAGGATTCTGCTCATTTCGTGCAGACGAATCTCATTTATTCTTGACTTTCTACTTGCCACAAGCAGTTTAGTAGATTATCCTCATAGTGAGACAATCACTTGTGACAGTCATACCCTACAGGGTGCATGATACCACATCGGTTCTTTTTTCTTGTTTTATATCATATGTTTGATGATTTTTCTAAATATTATTACACTGTTTATTACATCTTTATTAGTCTTTTTTATTTATATGTTGGCCTGTGTAACATGGCAAGAGCAATGCATTGTACAGTTAGTTTAACATTCAGAAATGACACCATTCTGCCTCGTGAGTCATTTTTGTTGCCAGCTCCATTAGATTTTTATGAAGCGACTCGTCACCCGTAAGACGACTAACGTGCGGAAAGATTTAGCTTTAGCGAAGATGCTGAGCTGGCGCGTCACACGACACCGTGGATGAAATGTGGAGGCGGGTAGTGCTGCAGAGAAGTAGCCATGGTGACGTCCAGAGTGCTGCGGCTGTGAGAAAGTGCCAGGGCAGCTATGGATCTGCAGCCCTCCGCTGAGAAAGGCCAAGCGGACAGACACACACATCACCCAGCGCTCACCAGGCGCCGTATGCCAGATTACAGCACCAGACTGCAGGGGTCCGGGACGGCAGTACAGCTACAAGATTCATCTGTCTTTAATAAACTTTAATTTCCTTGTCTCTGTGTCGCAGAGGACAATAAGGTACTCCCATACGAGGAATAACAGTTAAGATTCATATTTCTTTAAGTTTATAAAGTTTAATTTCTTCATCAATGTGTCAAATAGGACAATAAGATGCTGCTATATGAATATTAACAGTTACAATTCATGAGTTCAATAAAGTTTCATATCTTCATCAATGTGTCATATAGGACACTATGATACTACCATACAAGTAACAACAGTTAAGATTCATATGCCTTTAATAAAGTTTAATTTCTTTATACATGTGTCATATAGGATAAGAAGATCTTACCACAAGAGTATAACAGTTTTCCTAAATTACACAATATCCCTATTAAAAACCCTGTATGTGTCACTTGTTTCCTCCAATATATGATGGACTGTTTATCCTACTTTCCCATTTGCTGTAGGACCCTAAAAGCAGGACGAAAAAAATCGAAATGTACTCTGGGTATGATCAATGTTTTGAAGTTTTCCTCACTAAAACCTTAATCATTAGAGAAGCTGTTTTGAAAACACACCTGAAACAGGCAAGAACAAAGTCAGTTTGTCTCAATATACAAAATGGGCCACAAATACTCAAAGGTGGGCCAATCACTATCTATCTACTCAAGATTATATTATTAGTGGGTAGAGTTGTCCCTTTATTGCCTGGGATATTTTCAGTGTTGAATATTTGGTTTCAGAATGTGCATCCCATAATGCCACCCTGGTGTCATTACTTTCACATCAGAATGCAAATTCTTGAAAGTCTAGCTTTCAGTTTTAATAGCATGGTGCAGACATGCCCAGAATTGGAAATGACATTCCTGTGGAAAATTAGACCAAAAAACCACCCAGGTACAAGTAGAATTGTCAAAACATGAGCAATTACGTGAAAATAAAAGCAAATATCAAACACAATAGATTTCCCATAATCAAACCAGAGACTCATTTCTTAAAATGTATATAGACAGGTGATTTTTGTGGTTGGGATCTGTGCAACGAGATGTCGTGAGCTGTTCCCGTCACTATCCCCACGTCTGAAACGTGTCGTAAAGCCTGCAGCTACTCTCCTCTCATTAGGCCTATTGAATTTAACTGAGCAAAGTTTCTTTCGTTACAAGAAGTTTCGTCAGGCGTGAGACATTGTTACATTTTGAAATAAACATATGGTGATGGAATTAATGCAGTAACAAGATCTAACTAAGTCAAGATGTAATAACACAAAGGAAAGTTTGAAGGGGATATTAATTTGAAAGAAATCAGCATCATTCAGGTATCTAGTCTTTCAGAGTCCCTTAACTGGGCTCATTTACTGACAAAAAAGCCAGATTTCAGATTGTGATAATGAAATTACTAAAAGAGCAGGATAAAAGTAAAATGTTCTGCAAAAATCCATTTAATAAACCCAAGAAAAATTAAAACACTGTGAGGTACAGAACATATGCTGTGTTGACATACAGTAAAAAGCAAAAACAAAAGATTGCAGACATGTTGCACGTCTAGAACAGGAAATGTAATGTAAATGTGTTCGGTGCTGTTGACGGCGTGTCACTGCTTCTGCGTTAATCTGTACACGTTAACAATTCTTTCCTCCCCCGTCAAAACGGTGACACGCCGACTCGTCTCACTTTAAACAAAATGGCCAAGCAGAGTGCGGAGCATGGCTCCGGTTACACGGTCTGGAGCACAGAGAAGCTGAAACCGCAGGCAATCAGGTCAGCGCGTGCAGAGCGTAAGGGGTGTGCTTTTCAAAATGATTACTTCTGAAAGCCACTGGAACATGGAACACAGAAATACTCACAGTCTTGGAGTTAGGCAACCAAGCATTTCAGTACACACTGAACTGAGTATAAGCATGTATGTGGCATAAAACTTTTTAATTGATAAAACTTTGATTATATAAATAATTTAGAACAGATGAACTGATTGGTACCCAACACAACACAAAAAATATACACAGGGCTGGCTCTAGCTGTAGGCAGAAGAGGCAGGTGCCTCGGGCCCCTGAGTTATCTGCGTTGTGGAGAAGGTGAAATGATTATCAGTTTTCTTGGTACCGGGCCCCCCAAGTAAAGTTTTGCCTAGGGCCCCTGAAAACATTCAGCTGGCCCTGGTTATACTATGTATATAATTATGACACTTGACTTAATGTCAAATTTAAGCTCTTGTAGATACCTAGTGAATGTAGGACTGAAAATTCTAACCAATATAAGAAATAACATGCATTTACGTCAGCAATATAAGCATATGCAGCACCTGTTATTTATTTTGGCATCCAGCATTGTTGTGCTCCCTGCAGTTCTGTCTGCGAGGGCTGTCCGCGTGTGCCATGAAGCGTGAAGGAGAGATCGCTCACGGCCTGTCACGCAATCCAGCAAATGAATGGCCATTGTCACACCATTAGAGGCCCATCTCACAGGACAGCCGGCACCCCTGTTAGCACCGGATAGATGAGCTCTGTGTCTCTGCCTTAGCTACCAGCAGCCTCGCCTCTACACAACAGGTCCCAAGGTGGTGCTTCTTTACTGATTAGTCAACATTCTACAGCCCTCCCCTCCCCTCCCCGGCCTGCCGACACTAATTAGGCTCCGCCTCTGTGAAGAACATCAAGGGTTTTAAAAGTCAGTATGAGCCAGTGAACTGGTGGAAAAGGACACCAAGCAGCAATATGAGAAGACGGGGGAAAAGTAGAAACAGCCACACAGCAGAATTTTATTTATTGAATGTGATGTATAAACCAATCAGCCATAACATTAAAACCACTGACAGGTGAAGTGAATAACATTGATTATCTCATTATAATGGCACCTGTCGAGGGTGCAGTTATATATTAGGTAAGTGAACAGTCAATCGATGTTTTGGAAACAGGAATAATGGGCAAATTGACAAAGGCCAAATTGTGATTGCTAGACAACTGGGTCAGATCATCTCCAAAATGGCAGGTCTTGTGGGGCATTGCCAGTATGCAGTGGTCAGTACCTATCAAGAGTGATCCAAGGAAGGCCAACCGGTAAACCAGCAATGGGGTCATGGGCACCCAAGGCTCATTGAGGCATGTGGAGAGCAAAGGCTAGCCTGTCTGGTCCAATCCCACAGAAGAACTACTATAGGACAAATTGCTGAAAAATTAATTCTGGCTATGATAGAAAGGTGTCAGAACACACAGCTTGCTGTGTATGGTGCTGCACAGCTGCAGACCGGTCAAAGCGCCCATGCTGACCCCTGTCCACCACTGAAAGCGGCTACAATGGGCACGTGAGCATCAGAACTGGACCATGGCACAATGGAAGGTGGCCTGGTCTAAAAAGTCACGTTTTCTGTTACATCAGGTGGATGGCTGGGTGGGTGTATGTCATTTACCAGGGGAAGGGATGGCCCCAGAATGCACTATGGGAAGAAGGCAGGCCCTGAAGGCAGTGTGATGCTCTGGGCAATGTTCCATTGAGGAACATTGGGTCCTGGCATTCATGTAGATGTTACTTTGACATGTACCACCTATCAAACATTGTTGCACTACATGGCAATGGTATTCTCTGATGGCAGTGGCCTCATTCAGCAGGATAATGTGCCCTGCCACACTGCAAAAATTGTTTAAGAATGGTCTGAGGAACATGAAAAAGAGGTTCAGGGTGTTGCCTTGGCCTCCAAATTCCCCAGTTCTGAATCAAATTCAGAATCTATGGGATGTGCTGGACAAAAAAGTCCAATCTATCAAGGCTCCACCTCACAACTTAATTAGGATCTGCTGCTAATGATATCTTTTGGACCCCTGTCCGGGCGGGTTTTGTGCTGTAACCCGTCTGACCCAATGTTCCAGGTTAAAGGGGAGTACCAAGTGAAGAAAAACTAGGCACCAATTTTCAATAAACGGCAGCCACTCAGTATCATTACACACCGTTTGAAAGGCTCATGCAGACATCTACTTTAAAAATTAAATGATATAGGAGCTTGTTAAAACTCGAACATGAGGTTTTCCTGGGGCACTGCATATCAATGCTGTGCCACAAGGCCCAGTAAAAGGGGTCTATCAATGCCCATTGTGGTTTTAATGCTATGGCTGATTGGTGTACAATTGCAGTGTAGATAACAAAAGAAGAAGAACCATCCGCATACAAGTGAGATGGTAAATTGAAAGTAAGAAACTAATGAAACCATGAAAAAGAGCAATATCAGTGTTTGGGACACCCAGAAAGCTTGGAAATAAGGTGGAATTGGGGCTGCCATATCAGTAGGGAAAGGCAGTAACCTAATGTTCCAGAGGACATCCAAGAGAATAAGAAGGTCTAAGACAGAGGAGAGGAGGGAGCTATGACTAAGTTGTTTTATGTTATATGCACCTGTGGAATTTAAGAATTTTTGCTATTAGCTAACCGGGCTAGTTCAGTAAGAAATGTAATCTGACTATTTTTTTACTAGCCAGCAGGATTATGTTCAGTTTGTTTGCACTCACTCGTCATCTAAAACAACTTCCAGCCCTGCAGTGGGTTGCATCAGCTATGTCTAAGTTTGATTATAAGGTTGGATGTAAAGTTTACCTTAAATTATATGTTGAGACTAGCTAGTTTTTAACTAGTGTCATGTTTGTCGTCGGTTGTACCACTGTTATTTAAGTTACAACGTAGCTAGTAGGTACTAAATTAAAATATTGTCGCACAGAATGACATTTTCACCAGTCAATATCACTGGGCGTTTCTCAATACCAAGACCGCAAAGATGGTACTTGTGGTCTTGGCAAGACTGGTCTTACTAATTCGCCTTCCAAGAATAAATTTGGGGTGCAATTAATCATGGGATTGGTCTCATTCAGCATGGATGCAACAGATGTACCCTTGATATTTGGGGTGCAGCAAGAATGACATTCGGGGATTTTTACCGTCCTCGTGTACTTCTGTTCTTGAGTATAAGAACTGGTCTTCAGAAATGGAAGATGACGTAAAATGGGTACATGAGAACACAAGTACAGTCAAGTAAACATATTGAGAAACACCTTATCTTATAATACCGGAACCAACTCGCTGTTCTAGATGTTTGTCAAGTTTGGGTTATACATAGCTACTGATTTGTTTTCTCTGTATTTGTGAGAAAATTTTCAGCTACAGCGGCAATGGAAGCCTGTAACGTGCTGCCATCAGGTGTGACTTTAGAAGTGTGTTCATTAGGTAGCTTTCTATGTATGGTTTAGGAGTACAACAGATCACAAAACTCACGGTTAGCAAAAAAGGGAGACCAATATAACTTTGCTTTCCTTTAATTACTTAAAGAAGTAAAATAAAGCAAGCAACTTTTAACATGTCTGTTTATGTGATCAAACAAATTGCTTTGCCTGTATCTTTTCTCTGCAACTCTGCATTGTACGGAAGCCCATATAAGGCATATATCATCCATCACTTTTTTCTGTCTTATACTGTATCAAGATCACGATTTTTTTTCTTGCAATCTCATCATGGCCAAAATTGATTTCTTGAGATCACAAAAAAAAATGTTAAAACAGTTGTAATTTGACACACGAACAGCATTTTTCAAGGGAAAGTGGAAAGCGGATTCCACTAAAAAGGCCATGGCTAACGCTGTTGAATCCATGCCGTTCTGCATTTCCACCGAAAATCAACAATTCCCCCCATGCGCTACACATAAGGTTGGAATTCTCCCTCACGGGTCACAGATCAACTACTGTCTGTTACACCACTAGTATGTTTATAAAATTTGTTATAATTTTGTCATGGTAAAGTTAGATAGAATTTATGATAGGTTGACACTCGTTCTGCTACATGAGATGCTGGAGTTCAAGGAACACACGAAACAAACAACGGCAGGACACTGAAAACTTCTAGCTTGCCAGGTAACGGTAGCTGACTAGACTATAGTTGACGTATCAAGCCACTACACGCCCATAAATGTTTGCTACCACCGTAGGCTTCTCGAACACTAGTCTGAAGTAGCTTTGAACACGGTAAGCAGAGCACCAAGTATATTTTTTTATATTTTAATATAATTGAAAAGTATTTTTTTTCATAACTGAAGCTGTGAAGTGTGATCGAAACTGGGTTAGGGTATCTAAACAGGTTACTTGTAAATACTGATGGTAGTATGTTCTGATGGGGTTCTGGGCTGACAGAATATGCCACCTGTGGTTTATGGCCAGTATCGTGTCATAATTAATATCTAAACAGGTTAAATACTGATAACAATATTCTTCCTACGGTTTAAGAGCTACCAAGTAACATTTGGACATCACACTTGTAGAGTGAACTATTGGGCAAAATTGTACTAACTAAGCCAAGCAAGCAGGATATAGGCTACACCCCTGGTAAGGCTGTTTGATAGCGCAGCAAAAACGATAGATGTTGCTATAAATATATGTTGCGGTAGGAAATTCTGACATGGTAGGAAAATTTGACAGAACACTGGCGACCTTTTTTTATGCTAAACTTATCTCTGATAACGTTATACTATTGCTGCGGTTCGTATTCAAAACAGAAAAGATTTGTTAGGTTAGTAGTTACATCCATGCCATTTCACAACTTTTTTTTTTTAAACGATAAACTTTACACTATTAAGGAAGTGTAAAATTGACATTATAATCTAGTGTTATGTTTTGCAATATTTTTTTTTTTGCACTATTTGCGTGGTGCAACCGATTATTTTTTAGCAGTTCGTACATTCGAACAAAGGGACAGATGATGTCCATAATAGGCTACGACTGCACTTAAGCTTAGCAAGCCAATGCTGATTACATGTACCATTTATGTGAAAAGATTTATGACAGTCTATAGAGTACTGTTTAACCACTGGAATAGTGACATTCATATTTAATTAAAGTGACAATACAGACTGATGTTCAGAAAGCAAGATGTCACTTTGCAAAAATAAAAATTCCGTAGTGACAGACAGGTGTCCTGTTCACCCTACCAGATTCCTTGGAATGTCTATTGGGAGACTGGGGACCTTCCTGAAGAAGTCACCTTTCACTGCTTCACTGGAAGTCAAAAAGGTTGCTTCAGACACAGGACTGCAGTGGTGGTGATGATCTCTCCTTTCCTAAGCTACGTGAACAGGAATACTCCTAGCAATCAAATGACCCTGTCTTATTGTGTTTTTTTTCAAGCAGATATAAATTAAGGAGAATCAGTCGCTCCCCTGTCCTTCCATACTTGGAAGATAACCTCTTTATTAATCACTATATTCTGAGATGTGAGTGGATATTCACCCTCATAAAGACAGGGCCTCAGACTATGTTCCCTGGGCACACCAGTCCATCAAAGGGCCTGCACACCAGGCTGACCGCTGAGAGCACACATTCAACCGTGACACATATCTTTGAACTGTGGAGCATCAGGAGGTAAGTCATGCAGGGGGAGAAGATAAACAAGGTCAGTTACACACTGAACGCTCTGTAGCTGTGAGGACTTGGTACAACCCATCATACTGTGCCTAAAATTAGCCTCAGCACGTAGCAGTTGCATCAGGGCACTGTAACCAAGAATCCGTGAAACGCATCTCTTAATGAACGTGTTGTGTTGTATTTTGTAACTGCTCGGTGCATAGAAATGATGAACCACACGTCCAATCGAATGACAGGATTCTATTAGCTACCTCTACCAGTATACCTGAAGTACATGTTTCTGAATAGTCACTACGCAAAGATACCTTTCTATTGTGGTACAAAGGATTTACGTTTCCTCCCAATTTAATTTATGCTTCATACTGCTGGCTATGCAAATTTGTCAAACCGAATTGTATTTTATGTCATTATGGTCAGAGGAGAATTAATCCCATCTTGTCTCCTTTTATATGCTTTTGGAGCCTCCCACTATTATCTTCCTGTTCTAGAAGAAAAAGAATCACGCACAAAAGAAACTATGGCTCGCATTTCTCTAAACAGGATGCTCATTTCTGTTACAGTGGAAGATGTATGACTGCCTTGGCCAGAAACACAAAATGGATTTTTCAAATGTGAAAGAAACTGAATTAATTGCATTTATATAGTTTTTTTCCCCATCAGCTGAAAATAAATCGCTTAAATTCCAGCCTGGAGCTCTCACCATGTTGCACACCACGAAATATTTGGTGGCTGACATTGTGACCCTGAATTTAGAGCAGCATTTTCTTTGTAAGTGACATAGTTAGGGTGATACGGATGGAAGCTGACAGAGTCTATTCTCCTGATGTTAATTTTTAATTCTTATAGATCTGAGAGCCAGAGGACAACGACACACAAGGGTTGAAATGTTCAGTGATACTGATTTTCTGCACTTATCAGCCTGTTAAAGGCTGGTTTTCTCTTCCAGTTATAAACTTTGAAAAAATAGCTCTATGTTATAGTTAAAACTGAATGCTTTGGCTGGGTCCCTCACTTCTCAAAGCTGAAATATTTCTTTCACAAATTTATAGTTTTAATCATTTCACGTTCACAGTGCAATGTGTATCTCAATTTGGATGAGTTTTCTCAAGGGGTTATCTAATAAATATTAAACATAAATAAAATTCTATATAAATCTCTCGAAGTGTAAAGTCGTTAAGCATTTAAGCTTTTTGGTCATTGATATTTTTTGTATTTTTTCATTTCTAGCGGTTGATAAAATCCCCAAAATAAACCTCATGTGCATCCTGCAAAAAGCACATTTCATATCTGAGAAACAAGCGAAAGAAGTGGGGAAAGAAAAACGGAGAAAGCCAAGGGGCAGATGGGGTTTTTTGGGATGCTTACAGGTTTTGTATATCCTCCCATGTTCCAAAAAAAAGGCAGAGAAAGGAAGGCTCTGTGTGCTTGAGGGTCCTGTTATTCCATCTGCTCTGCCCAAGATTTTCAATGAAGAACTAATTGCTTTGGCCAGAGGGAAAGGGGTGAAGCACATTATTAATCTCGGGAGTGCCACTGAGGCTGGCCACGGATGTCCTTTAGATATGGCAGGGCAATCTGTGAGACTCAGGTGAGAGTGCCTTTTGGCTCTGCAGAAGCATCACTTTGGCAACCCACTTATGGGCTGGACTTGGGAGATGAACACAGGGTGTTGTCAAGTTGGGAAGCATGCCTTGGGAATTCTGGGGAAAAAGGACAGAGAGAAACAAACACATCACAAAGCTGAATGCTGAGCTACGTGCAGATGGGAACTGCAAACTAGTTGTTAAAATCCATCATTTATGAGAGCTATCACGGACATGAATCCAAAGATGGCAGTTTTAAAAATAAAGATTTATTTTAAAAAGAAAAAGTTCAGCTGCTGGAATAGGGTCCTCTTGTATGATCTAGAATATGTCAGTAAATATTTTGATAGAAGCTGTGAAAATTTCCTGTTGATAACTTCAGTTCAATTAGGATTTTTTTTCACAAGGACTTCACAGTTTTTTTTGTAAATATCATAGATGTTAGGTGTGAATTAAGCTGTCATTTGGTGTTCAATATGAAAGGAAAGGGGTTGATGTGTATTTGAATTCTGCATAGAGGCGTGTGTCACTTCTTATGCGATGGTTCGAGTCAAACTAGTTCAGAAGTCATCTACAATTAAAACACCTACAAAGGCACAAACATGTGCAGGAGCAGGTGGTTAGGTGGGGGGCGGGCATCCGAGGACAGGGCAAACTGTTGTTACCATAAACTATTGCTTTCTGTTCTTCTCTCATTCCTGGAATGTGCACCCTGACCCAGATACCTGAGTCGGAACACCGCTGTAGCCAACTCCAAGATCAGATGCCTGTTTTGATTAGCTCTTCTGTTGTTTTTGTTCCTTCCAACCGTTTTGTTAATGCCATATTCACTTCATACTCAAAGAGTCCCATCTTTCACAATATTTCATTGTACTCTTTGCAATCCCGTCCGGAACATCTTTCACACATTCTTTAGTCAACTGCAGCTTACATATAATTGCATGATGAATTGAGTATTAAATATTGCAAGAAAGTGTGGAAAAAGAGAACCATTACAGTAGAAAAAAATGTCTAGCAAAAACACTGTAAGGGATACACTTCTTTTGTGACATTGCACAAATACACACAGGGGTTGGATAAAATGACAGACTTAGGTTGCTTTGAAAGATGATAAATCAAAGTGCTGATTATCAGAACTCATCTATTGCACATAATACTGATTGAACACTAGCCCGTATTGGATTACCACACATCCCTTCATTATACTCAGAACACAGAGCATTGCAACATGTATTTTCTGACAAACTCCAGTTTCGTGGAAAACAGGTCTGGTTTTTGGATAAAAGATGTTGGATTCAGGATTCCCTCGGTCTTAGCGACTACTACAGGATCCGCAGATTGAAAAGCATCCTGACATGTATTAGACCGCTCACTATTTTATTTTTAACGTAAACCTAACCATTTAATAATACCCTATGACGTAAGTGACTATGTCTTGACTTGATTGAGATCATTAGTGCAACTTTAGTGCAAACAAATCTCCTTGGCCACAGTTATACTTGCTGTTTTTTCCATGTGGTTACAACACTTTGCAATCTACTGTGCTTCCCAAACCGAATGACATTTTCTAATCTCCCAAGTGGTTGTTGATCGTACCCATGTTAAATGGACTGTGGTAACATATACCCTACGCCAGGTAAAATGCAAGCCTTTGGAAACTGTACTGTTTACATTAAGGGTGTACTCACACTAGGCAATCTAAACCGTGCCCGAGCACGTTTGACCCCCAAAGTCCAGTTAGTTTGTATAGTGTGATCGCTCTGTACCGTGCCCGGGCTTGCTTGAAAAGATGGGCCCTGACATGGTTCAGATGGACTCCGGCATGGTACGCATCTAGTGCGATCACTAACCGTGCCCAAGCACAGAACACAGACATGATGTCAATGATGCAAGTGGCACACGCATATGCACATGTATACTATACATGAACTGGACCCGGAAGGAACAGATGGAGTAGGCTGTGCAGAGCAAGTAGCGACAAGCATTTAATAAACATGGCAGCAAAGGG
>JAAGVU020000092.1:22891226-22905219 GCA_011763525.2 Mormyrus iriodes | reverse complement strand
TGGTTGTCTCGTCTCCTTCCCTTTCCCTTCCCTTACCTTTCTGCCGATCCCCTACCCTAGACAGGGGATCGTAACAACAGCAAATACAAAACATAGTGGACTGCAAGCTGTGCTCTACTAACTATCAAGAGGAGCTACGAAATCAGGTTCAAACAACACTAGTAATGGAATTAAGCATTTCAAAATGATACATAAGAAAGTCAATGTCATAATGGTGGTATGCGGACAGCGTAACAACTTCAGAAGTGATACGTGGCATAAACATTTTGTGAGCCACTGCTTTAGAGGTTTTCGAGTGATTTGATTTTAAATCATGATTAACCCGCCGAACCATCGTTTTCTAGAGCGACGATGATCAGCACCAGTATGATAAGCCCTCCCCCCATACCCCCAGGTGGCAAGTCTTAACGCTGTTTAGCGGATTGTCTGTATATTGTTTCGTTCAGATTCTCATTTATTTTGGCCCCGCTTGTGTCCCGCTTGGTGTTGCGGTGAGGGGATAGGGGGATTTCAATATTATCTTTTATCCCAGTAAATATATCCAAGTAAATATATTGCAAATGATCTTCCAGACATCACACAGTCCTAACTGGTATCGGTGAGTACCAGAAAGTGAGCATCGATCTGAAAAAATGCTATCGTGTATCCCTACTTTGCATTATCAAATATTCTGAAGCACCAACTAAGACAGACACGGGTATAAAAAATAATTCATCCATCCATCCATCCATCCATCCTGCCTCCCTCCCTGTAACTCCTCATCCTCAGGGTCACATGAATGACTGCAACCTGAAATGATTTTTCAGTTATCAATGATTTACAGAATGAAGTAATGCAAAGCCTCAAACAAAATAAGAAAGCATTCAGATAATTTGAAGCTGCAATGAATAATTACTTAGAAAGTAAATAAAAGCTTTCTCCATCCATTAAGGCTGAATTTCTTCCTTACTGATAGAAATAAAAATCCACCCCACAAATAACATCGTCTTAAATATGCCACCGGGAAATGCATGGCTCCTCACTGGAGTCAAAATATGTCATGTGCAAAATTTATAATCCTGTGGAACCAGACCTCCTGCTGCATTGTGGAGTGAGAAATAAAAAAAAAAAAAAAAAAAAAAAAAAAAGTCTCAGGCAATATGCAAGCCAGCAACGTGTGATGCTGGTGAGAGCCGTGATGGGGAATTGTGGGGGGCGGCATCTGTGTTGACTGTTTTTATATGAGCGCAAGCCAAACTGGGCTACTTACTGCCCTCCATAAAAAAAAAGAAACCGTGGAAGGTGGCGAAATTCCATGCGGGCCACCCAAGGGGCACCTCTAAAAGGAAGGGGCCTTCAGTTTTTGCTTGCGGTGCCCTGCCTGTCGAGTTGACCATGTTCACTGAATCTAAGGATGCGATTCCTGAAAAATAAAAGCTGTGGGCAGCAAGGTCTTTGAATCAATCACCGCTAAGACCGAGCCACGACATGACACTTCAATCCACTCTTTTAACACCTGAGACAAACACACCATTATGGACCACCACCTGCTTTCAAAACGAAACGCTAAGGACAGATTCATCGAACTATCCACTGGAAAGCATCCCGGAGTATAAAAAGACAATGGCACGGCCACTGTCCCCACCTCCTAAAACCCTGTGTGGCTCATGATATAGCCATCATTTGAGAGTAATGAGGATAATCGCCTGCTTCAAAGCAGTACAGAGAAAAACATAAGCCATTCAGCTTCACTACAGCTGAAAGCATCCTCTGAGATGACAAGGGACCCGAGCATTCGAGC
Source organism: Mormyrus iriodes (assembly GCA_011763525.2). Classification (NCBI taxonomy): domain Eukaryota; kingdom Metazoa; phylum Chordata; class Actinopteri; order Osteoglossiformes; family Mormyridae; genus Mormyrus; species Mormyrus iriodes. The sequence goes on along the minus strand of JAAGVU020000092.1, from coordinate 22,903,439 downwards.
TCCAAACATCCATCTTTCAGAAAGGCCTTTTGGCAACAACAATGCCTATATCTGTGCTCTGAAAAACGCTGCATCTTGGCGCCAGTTCTGTCGAAGTTCAGCTGAATTAACACAAATAATATCAATCTTGATAAAGACTCATTACCCAGTCCTACAGTCTGACGTAACCTCACAGTTTAGGCCGTGGCATTGTTGCTGACATGCGACGTGGGCTTTCTTCCTGTTCCAATACCCAGTCGGCCTGTCGCATTCAATTCTGTGTCGGCCACGTTCGTAATCAGGGCACGGAGCACATTTCTTAACGAGACCGGACAGACACCAGGGACCGCCTGACCCACTGGTGACTCACATCTTTTAACTCCATTAATTACTGTTTGTAAATTCATTTGTGTTCGGCTGGTCTTGCCTGGGTGTCCATGGTGCCGTTTCAGTCTGTACATGCTATAATAAACTAGTCAGTCGCCTATTAGTTAATTTAGGAAGAGTGTCAGAGAACTCAAATAAGTCCTTTTCAATGATAACACCCTTGTTTCTTTTCAGTTTTATTAGGTGTGTACGAGTCTAAAAAACATGACAAAACTTCTGCAACTAGATGCGAACATGTTAATCTTCCCCTTGCGGTTCCTTACAGCTGGCCCGCTAGACAGATCATCTCGATAGCAACATGCAGGCATGAGGGAGAAAAAACAATTACACCTATAACCACCTCTAACATCAGGCCGAAAAAAAAGAACATGAAATCCCACTTATTTGTTCATCAAGATTTAGCAGTTTACAGTTTGTTGTTTCTAACTTTACTCCCCAGTCAGCCATCTGTGGGCTTGAGGCCTGTACTGGGGTCACTATTGCAGGGTTTACATTTTCAGAGGCTGCAGACAGACCAGGCAGTAAGTCCGATGACATAACGGAGTATTTATAGGAGAATATGAGGGGCTTAAGAGGGGAGCAAGCAGATACCTTTGGTGTGGCCTTTACCGCTTATACAGCCGGGGTGAATATAACAGGTGGAATCGTTTCCACTGATGACTCATGTGCAGTATAAGCTCGAGCCGGAATGAAGCTGGCGACCCACAGGGCCGGCTGTGAGGCGGCTAGCATCTGCCACTGTGTGCGTCTCTCTCTCTCTCTCTCTCTCTGTTCCTGAAACCGAGGCCGCAGAGTGTGCGCGGCAAAGCAGCCACGATGCTGCCAGATACACAGCACAGCGAGCTGGCTCCCCCAATAAGAAAACGTCTACATAACACATGACCCACTCAGTTACTACACTGCATGTGATGTCACCTAACAGACGAAAACTACGTCTGCCGGTCTAGTGATTTTGTCCATATTACCACTAATTACCTTGGTAATGCACAAAATCCTAATCCTCAAAAATCGTCATTAATTAACATTAGATTTCAAATGTATGAAGACTCAAGAGGATAAAACCAGACAATTGTAGCGAGACAGTTGAACGGAATAAGTTAGTAATATTAAGTAAAAACAAATTAAGCACCGTATTGCAGTATATCTTCTGGCTTCAGCATTGAACTTCCCAGATGTCAGTGCCATTATTGGTACTTACATAGCGACTCTGCATTCCTCCCTCAAGCATCTCAAAAAGCACGTAGGCTGCAGTCATGAAAACCTCCCATCCGCGAAACGGGGCTCTCGAGAAGTTGGCTTTGTTTCGTCACGAGAGCTTTCCAAGGTTCCACAGCAGCGCTATCACTAAGGGCACTAATACTGTTACTTTACAGAAACTTATATATTTGCTTTTTAATCGTCGTTTCATCCGACAGAAAGAGTGCACAAAAAAGTTTTTCTCCACTATCAGACAGCTGCCGTATGCTCACCGACAGAGGGGTATAAAAATTGTCACAAGACATTACAATCAAAGCCACTTTTCTGAAGTCCCCTGACAGTTTGACAGACAGATCGGTCAGCGCCATTTAATACACTGATAGTTGTTTTACCAGAGTTTTTCTTCCTAAAGAAAAAGTAAATTCTTTACTACAAAATCTAACTTCCAGATCTGTGTGCATTTAAGCTATATTTGAAGGAAAATGGCAATAATCTTTATGTAATTGCCTCGGACAAGCAGGTCAAACAAAATAACTGCTGTATAATGGTTAAAAAAGGAATGACATAAATAAACAGAAGGACAAAAAATAATTCCAACACCTACTGTAGGGGTACTTCTATTAAGGCAATGTATTATTTTTCAATGCTACAATTGCTGTGAAAAACTTAAGAAACCATCTATAGGATTACAATTTCCTTTATACAAAACGTGCCTCTGTAGTCTTGTTCATGACAGAGTATGCACTGTAAATGCTTAGTCTGAGAGAGGTAGCACTTTGAACGTTCCCTCTTTCCCACGATTACTTGTGCGGAGGAAACCACCTCTGGGGGTTCACATCAGCAGTATGAACACTGCAATGGTTGAGGCTTACACAGAACTGTTTGCGAGCCAGTCAGAGGTAGGCTTCACAACAGCATAATACCACTGGCTTTTCACTTGTATTAATACATTCCGGATACGTGGGAGCAAATTCAGAGATTAGGTACGATTATTGCCTTTAGTTAGCTTTTAAAACAAGCGATAAAAATAAATCTGTGAAGCTGTCATTTTTCATTCATTCTTTACATAGAGGAGTCGGGGCAAATAATCATGCTGAGAAATTCACAGCCTTGTTGCTCAGTGAAAATCCAGCCACTGGCAAAAACAAAACACTTGAGGTAATCCGGCCACATATCAAACAGTGATAAATATTGCCTATTTACTTGTCAAATCCAATCTGCGAGCCCCACTGTGGGTCCATGCCACTCTCTAGTTAGATATGAGGTTATTCTAATGTTTACAAAATGAGGGTCTTCTTTCATTTGCAATCGTCAATGGAGTGACCACATTATAACGGAAATCAAACAAAACACAAACATGACGGATGAAACTGCCTCACTGCTGAAACCAGATCCGAACATGCTGTGTGATTATAGTGTGGATTCCTAATGGTGGATAAGACCAAGCCTGACAACAGCCATTTTCCACTCTCTCCTGAAACAAACACTTTAACATTAGTTTGTCTGAAACACATCCTACTAACAAAACAATGCCTTTCTTGAAAAAAATAGTTAAGAGATCCCATTGGACTTGTTCAATTTAAAAACTTAATCTTAAGGATTAGTACAATTGACCAACCTGTGACGAATTGTGATGAGTATGTGCACGGCACACATACCATAAATTCACGAAATCATAAAACACAGAACTGACATGACCAATAAAATGACACCAAACGACCTCACCGACATTTTAAATATATGATCGATTGTAACTTAAATAGTGTTTAATGCCTCAGTTATATAGAGGTCCTCAGCATGTAGGTTTTACATGAGAGGTCATCTTAGGACACAAAAAGCCTCATGTTTGTAGCTGGTGGATTTATAAAAACACAACAAGAGGGTACAGATGCACTTAACTGAAAAGGGACCATAAAAACCAGTTACATGCATAATAAATACCTTCTTGCACCAACGAGTTTCCCACCAGGCTTAGAAGAATGGATTACGCCGCAGTCATATGAGAAAATTATGATGTGCGGCTTGGAATCCCAACGGCACCGGTCTAACAGCGATCTCCAAAGGCACTGTATCACACGGCCATCCTTTACGTGCTCCTGGTGCCAATGCAGCCTCGGTTATTGTTGTTTGGTTGATTTGAGTACATTTCAGTAGCACTGTTTTCAGAAATGTTATTATGCCTGGATGCCTCATAAGGGCGCCATCCAGAGAGTAACCCCCGCACACCAATTTTCCATATGCTCATACTGCTGTATAGGTGCTTTGGCCAAAGATGTGGGAGTGAGTTATAATGGTTATAACTGAACACTGGAGGATTCAATTCGCTGAGAAGAGTCATTCATTAACCTAACTAAGGTCTTATGTTTCAACACCATTTGAGACCTGAAGAGCAACAGCCAAATTCAGTGAATAAATTTTATGTAAAAAGCAATATTTGTCTGACAACAACTGCAATGGAAGTTTGTGTGGGCATAGATGAGGAATGTGCGATTTACTGTTTTAATATAATCTACAGTAGATAAGCAGACATCATTTTAACATACTAAAGGCAATTCTTTCTCCCTTCATGAAATATAAAGTATATAACTTTTCTTTTATATTACTACTTTATTTAGAAGTTCTATTTGGTAAACATTTTGACGCACTGTTACATACAGGTACAAATTAATTTTGTGTGTAAGGTTGGTATAGTTTGTAAGTATATACAATCAGATTAGACACAAAGCCATAAATATCTCTGACAATTTCATTGTGACATGACCCTGATCTAGGACAGCCTTTAAAACAGCCCTGACAGGAATATACTGCCCTACTCTATGAATTACACTTTGCTGTGGGCATCTCAAATGCACCGAATTTCAAGGCATTGCTAAATGACATTTTACTGCCATATGTTCAAAAGCATTTTTGCAAAACTGGATGCTTGACTGTGAATTCTGACTCATACTAAAACATATAGAGCCAGATCAGACACTAGTTACAAATATATTATTATTAAAAAAAACACACACGCACATCTTTCCCCAATCTTAAACAAGTCCTAACCTGCTTAGGGCCTTTAGTGATACACATCAACCACCAGAATTAAGAAACACAAACCAGAGAATTAAATGGACTAAACACTTCTGTGATCCACATCTAAACAGCTGTCTTTTTTTAAGAAATAGGGTCTACTGGGAAACAAGAGACACCATAAATTTTGCAGTGTTACTTCCAAGAGGCTGGTGCGAAATTAAGCCAGTAAATCTCTTCTTGCTCAGAGCAGTTCATTTCAGCTAAATGACCACACCTTCTACAATATTAATTTTTATTGCAGGGAAGGCTGTCTTACTTGAAGTCTTTTTAATAAGGAGACCGCAGTCCTTGTTATAAATGTTGACATATCGATGACCTATGGGTCAGAAAAAAAAAAACAGTGGGATGGAAGACATTTTCTAGCACTGAAATGGATGAAAAAAAAAGCGTAAAACACTACAGCCCACAAGCAAAGTTTACATTATGCCAGTTAATTGATGGATAGTTATTTTAACTACAACGTGTAGCATCCTTAAAGTACAAATACTGTTACTTTGATATCTTCAGAGAACTAAACTTAATGTCTTAAGCTATAATATCAACATTTTTTTTTATGTCTGCATTTTCTTGAGATGCCTTCGACCTTCGGCCTTTTTTGTGAAACGTCCTTTTGATAATCCTGCCTGCATTACCTGAATTACTTAATGCCACTTATTTAGGTTTAGTTCCAAATCCCCCATTTCTGCACAATGGAAGGAATGTTTGTGCTTATAAAACGTATTAAGTCAAACTCAAATGCCCCACAGGAAGATAGGTATAGAGTATGGGCACCTCAAGGCGCACTTACTATGTGAACAATACAGGATTTCAGAAGGCAAAAAAAGCAAATAGCTACTGATTTACCAAAACCGTAGCTCAAAAATCATACAGAAACAATGACTAACTTACCTATTTAAAGAATATTTTAAAGTTCTCAGTGACAGTGGTTTACAATCATTAAAACAGAAAGGTCTATAAAGATAAAACCACTTAGTTTCTTCAGAGCATGCACCTGAACATTTCATTACAGCTTTGCTTCATGAAAGTTACAGAATTATACCAGGACCTAATCTGCCCTGTGTGCTCTCCACGACATTATATCAGCATATTGCTTTGAGATACAGGCCAAAATACTCTGAATCATTTGACAGCATGCCAATCTAAGGCATGACCAGATTGCTTTGAGTCAAGCACACAGGATTTCACAGAGATGGATAACATGATCAGATGCTAGTGCATAAACCCCTTTATAAGACGTGGTAAGAAAGATATGAAGAATGAATAAGGTTTTTATTTTGGGAAGAGAGGTGAATATGGTGGGGAGGATCACTGAAAAAAAGGCAGCCATGCCGGCATCAGTGTAAGGGAAAATGAAACAGTCCAGGGCATGGAAAGGTTAACACGGCATGGCTTAGCATCTAAGGGCCCAGCCTATATTTCAGGGGAAAAAAAATAGCACCCAGTCTTATATGATTTGTACTTTTTGATAAGCCAGAGGTGTGGTCACAGGTCATTTGTGTCATACGCTCAGATGAGTCGACCATCAGCTGATTCTCAACAAGTGTATGTGTGGTGGGTCAAGTGAAGCCGAAAGGCCTCAGGCCTGGTTCCCGTGAAGAGAAGGAAGTTGTCAGTGCAGTTATGGAGCGGGGTAAATTTTCTGGTAAGGGTAAGATCCACTTAAAAACAAATAGAAGGTCAAGGTAATTGTAGGCATCCTACAGCAAAGTCCTCCTATCCTGATAGCAGTGGAGGCTTCTGGGATAGCATGGTGACCATCCTTTGTGCATGAGTTGCCATTAAGGGCACTGACAAGCATGAAAACAAAGCACACCATAATACTGGGCTCCCAGTCACCGAAACTCAACCGAAAGGAACGCTCGCAGGAGATTCTGGAGTAGTGCCTAATGTTTTCCACCACCAACAAAATACCAAATGACTGAATTTTCCACGGAACAGCAGAGTCACGGACCCTTGCAGAAAGTGCTGCCAAACACATTGAAAGCTGTACAGTCATTTTGGCTCAAAGCCCTATTAACACGCTTCACACTAGTACTACCTTTGTTCTTAGTCCTTAATGTATTTTTATTCCACAAAATTCAGTTCAAGACTCTTTAATTCATTGTTAAGAGGAAAAATATTTAATAAACTGAATCGTTTATAAATTTAGAAGAATAGTTTTCTATACTAAAAAATCTTGCAAAATGAGTACATGTTATTCATCAGTTAATTCATTTTCTTTTATTTTTCATATACAAGAACTATACTTCAGTGAGTATTTGTAAACACACACACCCAGCCAGTTTGTAGTGCTTTAGGGACATTTGAAAATGATTATAATAAGGATAACAAGATGCTAATCTGGACACAGATTCATGTATATCAGAAGAGATCTTTAAAATATTAAGAATATTTTTTTCTTGTACGGTAATGTATTTTATACACTTTTGTGTGGAGCTAGGGTTGCAAAGGGGTAGAACATTTCCTGTAAATTTCCCTGTAAATTTTAATATTTAAACAGAAAATTTTACTGTAAAAGTGGACGTATAATTTTCAGAAGATTAGTCAGCTACCCAAGTAATCCATCAAACAGGCAAATGGATGAGCTATAATAATTTAGCTAGCTAACCAGTTAGCGAGAAAACCTTGTGAGCTAATTGATATCACTGTAAATTAGAATTTATTCTGTTATTATGTATCTCAGTGTCAACTTGGTGGAAGGGTATTTGCTCATCCAAGGCCCTGTTACTGGTTACAGAAGTAATCTTACAACTCTTACAAACGTTAGCTGCCTCTGAGCACAACTGGTATCTCTTTGGCAATACGCACACAAAAGCCCACATCAGGCTCACAAATGTACAGGTGAAGAAACTGGTGGAAATTCGGGCAAACCTGAGGCTCTTTGAGACTGACCCCCACCCATCCAGCATGTCAGATGAAGCGGACAGTGACTCCGAGGTGAGGATTCTTGATTGAGCAATCGTGACTTTCAGGAGATTCTAGTGACTTTGATCATCAAGCCTCATGTCACGTGTTTCTGTTCAATAATGTCATCAAGGGGAAAGTGTTCATGTTCAATAAAGTGTTCTTTTTAGACAGAAATGTTTTCAGAATCTCTCTTTGTTATAAGTATTATAGGCTGATGTGTGTTGAACAACTTCACATAAACAGGAAACAATCCCAAATAATACATTTGTTAAAATTCCCATAAATTTCCTCCTCTGAAAATTCCTGGTATTTGCATCCCTTAGTGGCACCATCATGAACTGGTAAATATTTTCCGGCATTCAACCATTTTTAGACTAAATGTCATCACATAGAAGTCTGCACTGGTTCTGGTAAACACAGACACAATAACATACCACAAGTAAAACCTACTGTAAACTGTAAAAAGATTGTGATAAAAGTCAATCAAATACAGCTAAATGGTAAGGGCTTAAAGGCACCGCAGTTACTCAATAATATGATGGCCCAATTTGAGTTCAGGGAACCACAAACCTGTAGATGAGATCACAATAATCCATTACAGGCATTAAATTAGAGGCAATTACCTCCTGTCTTTGTAGATAACAGAAAACAGGATTTTAATTTGCAGAAGAGTCCTGGCAAGAATCGAGGACGTCAATTAAATTTCCAAATATGAAGTTTACATTTAAGATTAGCATTAACCCACATTAGCATTAACTACTCGTGGTTAGTGCAGACAAAGTCAACAATGCAATTGTGTTATTCTGGAGGAACAACGCTGTGCATTTCAGTATATCACTTTGGAATTGGCACACTCACGTTATCAGTACATTTGAAATATCCCTAGAATTAGCTATGGGGGGAAGAAACACCTTATCAGACGCTAGGTTACAGAGTACATGCAAATAAACACACTGAGCCAGTTCACAGTGTATGTAGGACGAAATGAGAAACCATAATTAAACTAAAGCTGAAATCATCTCCTCTAGCAACGACATCGCTGACTTTAGACCAACTTGTGAACAACAGACCTAGATTTTCCTATACGTAAGCTATACTCCCTTGAACTTTCAATTTAAAAGCCAAAATAATGAAAGATCAGAAGTCAGCACACTAACGTTCCGCATTAATTCACCCAGCTAACAAGTCCCAGAAGGAGATACTGTCATGTCTGTGTCAAATTGGGAAGGGGGCCCCGTGAAAACAAAATTAACTCATGACATTAAAAAATACAATATAATTACACTCCCTTTAAATATTTTCTATTTTCCGCCCGTGTGATCAGAGCAGCTGTGCAGAGCCGTTTCTCAGTCATGCATATGCCGCTGCTGTTAGCCTCTCAGGGGCTCTCACAGGAGGGGAAAAAGGACACAGGCAAAACTGCTGTCAGTGCAGATATGTGGTCTTAATTTCAATTAGACTGCTTTATCTCTTTAAGTTTATGGCGTACGAAGCAATGGGTGCACAGTCAAACAGTTTAGAAAACCTCTCCTTGCACATACCCGTAGAAAAGGACTCAGGACATGTAGCTAGGAACCTGACATGCTGAGATCTGCCTGTGACCCAAAACAAATTTCGGATATCCAATGCCCTGGACTGATCCTATACAGAGTAAGAAATAAATACATGCCCAGCCTGAATACCGCTATGAGTGTACATGCTCCCTTTATGAGAAATGCTGACGTGTCACTTTGTAAGGAAATGAGAAAATAAGAAGTGATTGCTGTTCCTCTTCTGCAAGATAAATGACTGCTAGTCAGTCTATTACCTTAGCACAGCTTAGAACTGGGGACAGAGAGAAAGGGTTCTGTCCACCAGCTTCCCTTGTAACATAACTCTGTGGGTAGGATTCCTTTTGTGTTAGAAACTCATCACTGCTGAGCCATTTGACACTCAATCCTATTGTAAATACCTTCTACAGCACACACTGTATTACACATCCTTCTACTCAAGATTCACACTCTCGCCTGAGCGAACCTCCATCCACCCATACATCCATTCCTCCATTCAGAACTTCTTGTCCAAAGCATGGTGACACAAAGACGGCAGTCTATCCCAGTACATAAGCCTGGGACAACAGAGGCTTTTGGAAGCATGCCATGTAGGCCTGTCACAATTATTATATAATCGCCTAATCGCTAGAATCATCTCCATTCATCTGTTTAAAAATAGTTGGATGACACAGAACTGTTATATTTCTAGCACTATTTCCACATGGTTTTCTGCCATGTAATGTTTGTCTGGTGCTCGTTTAATGACATCTCGTTGCATTTCTGAAGCGATCCGTACCACCTGCCCCATTTTTATCTGGCACGTCTGCCCATGCTCAAGCTCAGAATAATATTTCACAACCGATTTTACAGCGGTACCCGATTTGTACCACTTCGTTTCAACAACATTTTCACGAACCAAGCTGATCCCGTTAATATTTCTTTTCCCTACATCGGGTTCATTTTACGGGCGGCTTGTGAGCGATCTCCGCCAGCCCAGAATACTCTGATTTTGGATTCTTTGTGTTCTCTGTCTGTTTGATAAATGTTCTGCATAGCACCTGCACTTGTCTGAGTGCGTGTTTAAGGGTCTCGTTATGGTGGGATGACTGTAAATGTCCCTGACGGCTGCCACTTTTATGCAGCAGAAAAGTCAGTAGATTCTGCTTGTAGGACAAAGAACTAGAGAACTGTATGTTATTTTTGTCCATTTATTTCAGATCCCACTGATTTGGGGTGATATAAACGGGCGCACGTACCTGGTACACAAGTACGTATTTGCCAGCGATATGCGTGGCAATTTCTTGTCGTAGAAGCACAAATGCGTATTTATTTTATGTGCATTCGTGCAGTAACCACAAGAAATAAAGTATAAAGGCTACAATGCACAGTGGTCTTGTCATAACAGCGCATATGCACATAAATACGTATTTACATAAACAGCGAATGCGTACTTGCGTACCAGCTATGGGCATTCCTGCATATAAATATGGCTGAAACAAACATACACATATACGCCAAACTTCATATTTCAGTTCAGAGTGAACCAAAGTCATAAGTACACCAAAATACCATGTCGTTGGACAGCAGCAATTTCAACTGATGGAAATATAAACTAACATGTCAGATATGGGATTTTTAGGTAATAATGTTGATGCAAAAGCTGGAAACAGACGACAGGAGTGAACACTTACGATGACAAGAAAAGAAAACGTAACAGAGTTATTAACTGGTGTTCTGTATCATGTTTCACAAAGCCGGATTTCTAGGTTAGCCGCAAGGCTTGTCAGATTTAAGGCACACCAGTTTAAATGGATTTTTACCTTCCGTCACTTACATTTACCTCAGACTACCTTATTTACAATAAGCATGGAAGCCCGTTTCCGCCATCTGGAGTAGGAAAAAAACACACATTTATCTCAGAATGCTGACTTATTATGTCGAAATTGACTTTACATCTCAGAATTAATTCTGACTTACTAAGTTAGAATTTTGACTTCGTATCTCAGAGTTATGACTTTCATCCACACAAACCTTACTTTATTTTTTCTAACAATTAAAGAACAAGTAGCCGGACTGTCATCACTGTACTCCCGCTTTAATGCTTCCATGCATTGCGCGTACAGTAGCAGAAAGGAGCGAAGGTTACAGTGGCTGTCTGCTCTGTCCCGGCATTTTAATATTTCCAGTAGTGTGTGTGAATGGCACCCTACATCAAAACTCGCAATGATAATTATCTTGTAAACGTTAACCAGCTATGAAATGAAAAGGGGCAACAAAACTTCTTTCATCTAATCAGGTGTGGTACAGGCATATCTAACGTTAATTATGTATGCACCGATAAATCAGCCAAATATCGTTATCGGCCGATATTTGCCTTGTTGACTACCATCGGCCACCGGTAAATTAATCGCCTGCATGGCCGATATTTATATGTGGGGGCGCTGATTAACGAAGAAGCCTCACGGCGGCGCCCACGGAAAAGCCTCACGGCGGCGTGCAGGGAAAGGCCACACAGCGGTACACACGAAAAAGCCTCACGGCGGCGCGCAGGTAAAAGCCTCACGGCGGCGCGCAGGTAAAAGCCTCACGGCGGCGCGCAGGTAAAAGCTTCACGGCGGTGTGCAGGGAAAGACCTCACAGCGGTACACACGAAAAAGCCTCACGGCGGCATGCAGTGAAAGGCCTCACAGCGGTACACACGAAAAAGCCTCACAGCAGTACACACGAAAAAAGCCTCAAGGCGGTGTGCAGGGAAAGGCCTCACAGTGGTACACACGAAAAAGCCTCACAGCAGTACACACGAAAAAGCCTCACGGCGGTGTGCAGGGAAAGACCTCACAGCGGTACACACGAAAAAGCCTCACAGCAGTACACACGAAAAAGCCTCACAGCAGTACACACGAAAAAGCCTCAAGGCGGTGTGCAGGGAAAGACCTCACAGCGGTACACACGAAAAAGCCTCACAGCAGTACACACGAAAAAAGCCTCACGGCGGTGTGCAGGGAAAGACCTCACAGCGGTACACACGAAAAAGCCTCACGGCGGTGTGCAGGGAAAGGCCTCACAGCGGTACACACGAAAAAGCCTCACAGCAGTACACACGAAAAAGTCTCAAGGCGGTGTGCAGGGAAAGACC
>JAAGVU020000092.1:22863902-22887934 GCA_011763525.2 Mormyrus iriodes | reverse complement strand
CACACACACACACACACACACACACACACACACACACACACACACACACACACACACACACACACACACACGCCACAACATAAATGTGAAAATGGTTCTGCGCCTTTCTATCTTTATCAGAGTTTATTTCCTGAGTTTGTCGAGTGTCGAGCCTTAATATAAAGAGCATTTATTGAAATTCCTATGCAATTTCCTGTCTATTAATAGCATGTCTGAACAATCCCTTAAGAGTACAGGAAACAGACCCCAGCATACTAAGCATTATCTATAATGTAATTTTGAAGATAACTAAACATAAAAAGTGCCTTGCCACAATACACCTGGTTAGTCATAGCCCCAAATGCTAATGAAAGCTCCAATACATTATTTTTAATGAATTACATAAGCTGCTCTTGGCTCGTCAACATGGTCCAGCTACAGAAATTAACATAAAATGCAACGACAGCGATAAGCAACAGAACTGACAGTGCAACAGATACTTGCCTTGCGACAGTACGAGTCTTTGTAAGATTCCCAACACTGAAGGCTGCCTCTCTGAGAGAAGATTATTCCCCCAGGTCTCCCTAGGCTCAGACAGCCCAACATTTGTGTGGTCACCTTCCAAACACCTGCAAAGTCACCCAGCCCACACCGCATCATCGACCGTACAGAACCATCTCGCCGGCAAGCCCATCGTGTAGAACAGCCGGGCGCACTGGCTATCAGCATAACTAGAGCACCTTACTCATAAGCAGGACCTGCAGATTATTACGGTCCTATGCACTTTCAATGGCTCAGTGGGTCAAAAGCGGACTCGGAATTAGCTACAGCTTCTCCCTGGGCTCATCCTCTTCCGCGTGATTTGCTACATTAAGGCTTAGCCGACTGCCTCCTCTTCCCTGCCCTCAACATTAGCTCCTGCGAGGCCCCGTTTTGAGGATGATTAGACGTGACAAAGAACGGCAGATTTTAGGTCAACGATTTGCACATCAAAAGACGTGCGTTGAGTGAGGAAAGCGGAGTCTTGAGCGTGACAGCGATCATTAACACAGAGATTAATGGGTACCTTGCTGAGAAGTTCACAGAGGATCTAAAGCGGGAAATAATGACCAGAAAAAAGCATTTTGCATTTAAGCTGTGTGCTGTCTGCTGCGACACGCCCAGACTGAAGCACAGTGAAAATGACACGTTAGGCAGTTATTTTTAGGTAAATCAAACTTAATATGTCAGTTGACCGTAACTCATTTTATGTTATGCTTTGGCTACAAACTTGCACATATTACATGAAAGTTTTGAAAATAAAGAGGAGAGGAAAAGAGAGAGAGAGAAAACAAAAAGGAGGCCGACACCGATGCAGGTCATCAGCAAAACCTCACAAAAAAAGGCATCATGTGCATAAGGAGCTTGAGAAAAATAATCTCATTAAGTGATATAAACTGACTGAGTGAGGGGACCGACACTGTCATTCAGCCATCACTGCGCTGGAGATGCGTTTTCCCGGACAAGCACAGCGATCAGGACACGCTAAGCTAGGAGAAGGGGAAGCGTTGGGGGTGGGGGGGGGGTGGGGTTGGCTGCCGCAGGGCCTGCTGATGAGTGTCATGATCCCCTGTGACGCACAAATAAGGGACCATCCATCACCCCACCTTACAGCAGTAATTTCATCAGAACGCACCCTTCATCAGCGCTGGCAGAGTCTTTTACATTGTAAATCAAACGGGGAGTATCTCGCCACTGCAGCTCCCCAAACTTCAAAGATAGCCAGGCGGCGGGGTTGAAATTACAGTGCTCGGTGTGCTTGGGCAGGCACGGCCTGTCTGCAGAGCTGGCCCGGCTTTGTGCAGCTGCACGGGCCCGCTGCCAGGGTCCCGCCATACCGGCGTTCATCTAAGTGTCATGCTTTGTGCCGGGGTCCTGCAACTCGCTCCAAATGAATGCAAATGATCCCACGCGGTACATCCGTCACACTGAGGGCCAGCAGCACACGTGTGCCTGAAATGGGAGCCGCCGTGTATGATCCACTTCCTGGACCAGACCATGTCGGAGGCAAGTACAGGTGATTCCCTGGTGACCCCCGGCCCCAATGCAGACTTCGAAAGTTCCAAAAGCATTTTAAAAAGGTTGCTTATCATCATCTCTTTGGGGTCAAAATGGTCAGTGATAATGTAGCTGAATGACCTGCGTTATGAGAACAATTACATTTTAATGGGGAAAAATGGTCTTCCTCAATTTTATGGTAAAACAGGTAGTGTGAAGAGAAGACATGCAGCTTACAGCTCGCTCTAAAACCATGCCAGCTGCTGCAGAACTGCTGTGGATCTACTGTACAAACCAAGTCCATCCTGTGGGCTCATTTAACATTAATAACTCACATTTCGCGATTTATGAATGGACTACAGTATACTGAGAGAAGAAAAAAAAAAAAACATTTATAAAAGTACTTACACAAAAAGAAATAGCTTAATGCTGTATATTTTGCTACTAACTAGATTTTAAATATCGCAAAAATACAGTGTTACCTGGGGAATATCCAATTATTGTGATGCTCAGTTTCTATATTTCATGCATTATCTCATTAAGCAAACTCAAATCTGATTAAGCATGTGACCTGTTTACACAACATGGTTTGTAATCATCGATAAGAATCATTAATAAGCTGCACACTCACTGGATGCCCAGAACCATATAATAGACAAAGTTAAAATTCTTAGTAAAAACTAAAATTTCCACTCTACTTAAATGTATGGTGGGGAACTAACTATCAAACAGTTGTTTTTTTCTTATGAATAATTCACCAGGTACAAAATATATTCTTTATTTTTTTATCAAATGCTCTCTTTTTAACAAAGGAAGCTGATAATCATTTAAGCACTGTGGTTATAATAAAATGCTAATACCAACCACTGATCAAGAAGCAGAATACATTTCTTTGGTAGATGAACCTTAAAACCTCACAGTACATTTGAATTACTGATGATCGCAAGGGAGTAAGGCTCTCGCATACAGAGCCAGGGTGAAGGAAAGGCTTAAAGCAGTGTGCCATACCCGGACAGAGCCCCAGCTCACTGCTAAGCCAGCATATCACTGGGGTCATTCAAGAACACATGCGTAAGCTGGAGGGGAGAATATAAAATACTGATGAATCATCTCATGGTGGGGAAAAGGCTGTATAACCATTCAAGTTACTTTGGAGGAAGCTGTTAAAACTTCATCACCGTCTGTGAGGGCCCCTCTCTTTGTTTTTGCCCTTTCAAAGACACACTTGGTGCCCACATCACATTTTAACAAAAATTATATCTATCATGCGCCTATTGGATATAATCCCCCTCATTATCTGCATGACTCGTTCATGTTGTTTGACCTAGGAAGACACACATATGCTATACACAGTACATTTTTAGTATCTCCAGCAGGACAAAGCTGCATGCACTACATGGCAGATGGATGTCATTTAATTAAATAGCCGCTATCATCAGCATATGACAATGACATGCCGCCAGATTCAGGGAGCCGGTCTTTGAGATCATTAATGGCTTCGATTAGCAAACTAGCAGCCATCCGCTCCCTGCGTTGAATATGAGCAAGGATGATGCTGAGCAGCTTTTCATGTCTGTCATAACTTTGTGTAATGAACAGCCCTGTATTTTTCCCCACATGCATACTTTAAAAGCAACAGGTACTCAGAGCCTGCTAATCACCGTTAGCCTTTCAGTTACTTCAATTTACCCAGTTCCATCACAAGTTAATTACATCCTTTCAGAAAATTTTCTGGCAAAGAAAAATACAGGTAGGAAGAAGTAACTAGAAATTACAGCCTAACACTGCAAACACAGTATCCTTTGCTAATGACAAATTGACACAACCGCAACACTGAAAATTATATACATTCATTAACAAAAAAAAAGGCCATCCTCAAGGCAAAGACAGTAGGAACTTTTAATTAAAAAAAAGAATAGATCATTTGAAATGTGCAGCTAAGACATAAGAGCATGAAATCTGGGGACAAGCTCAACAACATATAGCTTAAATTCACTACAGTAATTACAAGATTATTTTATGCAATATGCTCTGGTTGGATGTTTTAAATAACCGACAATGACTTGTTGATGCTTTGAACATTGCTGACAAACCTGCTGCAGTCATTTCACATATCAGAATTAATGCAACGCTCAGCTAATGATTTTTCTTTTATCAGTTCATTATCGGTGCAGATGATCATTATTCCACATGCAATTTCTGCCCTGATTGGTGATTAAATGTCGATGCGATCATTACTCCAGAATTTGGAACACATGCCGAGGGACCACCTGCAGCTCTGCTGATGACGATTGGACTGACTTACAAGGTACCACATTAAAATGGCTCTGTTGCATTTCTGAAGCTCTTTACTGAAAAACGGGCTGGCGATTTAGTTAGACTACCGCTCGGAACGAAAGACACAGAGCTTTGCATTCCGCCCGCATCGCATTTAATAACCAAAGAGATTTAGTCCCAGATTTCAAGCTCACCTAAAATCAAAGGTGCATCAGCTCTGCATTCAAGGACATTTGATATCTGGGATATTTCCTTTAATATAAATGATTAAGTTCTAGAATTCCAGGACTTTCAGACAAATATACATTCTGCAGATCAAAATAACTTAAATATATGAGTTTAATTTTGAATATTGTGGCATAACCCTTTTTAGGTGTAACTGTGCAGCATAAAGGCAGACATTGGAAACTTCGCAAGCAACTTTGCAAGAAACTTTAGGGAAAAAAAATAACACTGACTTGTTGCAAAATTATTATACAGAAGAGTAAAAAGGTAAATTAAAACAACCATTTTCACATTTTACAAGAAGGAAAATTGGCCCGTTTACTTGGCTGCACCCAGTGATAATTAGTCACAAGGTGACCAAAATTCCTTAGTATTCGTTCTGCTTTGTATCATTTACCATTGTGGCCAGCCTTTTATTTTTACCAATAGAAGGCAAATTGGCCCATAATGAGGCTTATCTCAAGGCTGAAATGACTGTAATTAAGGCAGTCATTTTTAGATATAGTTTTCTGAGCATTTCTCCTCTGATTTCGGTGGCTGCAAGGGTTCTCCAGCAGGAGCAACGCTGATAGATGAAAGGAACACAGGCCACAGTGCAGATGTGGAGATGAGTGCAACAGCACACAGAGGCCCAGCACTGGCGCCTTACATTTCAGCCACTATTACCACTCATCTCACTGAAAGGGGAAAGGCTTGACAAATGACAAAAGTGACCTTGAGGTCACTTCGGAAAACCATTCTCGGCCGAGTGCCTACGTACATATGAAACCAGCACATACTTACCCCGATCTGAAGAAGAAAAAAAAAAATCAGCAAAGGAGAATGCCAAGTTAACTAACATAAAATGACTTCACAGGCCATTACAGAGCATAGTATACATTGAAGACGTTTTCTGGCTGACTGATGATAAACACAAATGAACGCATTCAAATTGACCACTTATGGTCACCAAGAGGTTGCACACCACCCTGACTACAAAACATTTTCCTGATTGAGGGCATCAAAGGAGCAAGGTGGACTTTTGTGATTATGGTGTTAAGAGAACAGCAGTCTTAAGAGCCATATTTGGTTCTTCAAATTAATGACACTGACTGACTTTGCACTTATCACCTTGGAATTCATGTAAGGACGATGGTTTATGCCCCCGCATACCTGTAAATGATGGTTGGCTTATTATTTGTTTTTTTCTTCAATTTTCTTCATGTGAATGCACTGCTAAACGACTGATATTAGCATCAGAGGTTTCCAAAAAAACACTGCAGTAGCATGCAAAGCAGGCTGTCTGAAACCATGTGTACAAGGCTGAATTTCATCAAAGTCAAAGTCTAGCTGGGATAGTACAGCACAACAAAAAACAGAGACGCTGAAGTGAGTGTCACTAGACTCAGACACCTTTGAACTGAAATGCAACCTTTTAATATCTTAAGTAAAGCTAGAAGAAGCTTAAGATTATATCGATAATCTCAAATACAGCCTCTCCCCAGGTAACGATGGGGTTACGTTCCGATTAACCGATCGTAAAGTGAAAATATCGAAGGTGAAAATGCATTTTATTACAGTACACCTAACCTAACAAACATCACAGCCTAACCTACAGCCCACCTTAAACATGCTTAGAACACTTACAGTAGCCTACAGTTGGGCAAAGTCATTAACACAAAACCTGTTTTATAATAAAATGATGAATATCTCCTGTAATTTATTGAATAATCATACAGTCTAAATACTGTAACACGGACCATCGTAACCTGGAAAGCGTCTGTACTATACTGTAAATTATTGAGGTGCTTGTCTTATTGGATATAGATGAAATAATAATAATAATAATAATAATAATAATAATAATAGAAAAAGAAGAGGAAGAAGAGGAGGAATGACTGGAAAGAGTCGGAAATGAGTCCAACTTTTAAATAACCGAGTTACTGCAAAATTTACAAAAAGCAACTTTAGAACAGGATGTAAAAAAGCACAATAAGCAATTAAACCCATAAAGAGCCACATCTAAACATCAGTTACTTGTTAACAATCCAGTACGTTAAGGAACTGATAGACATTATATCAAAATTACCATCCACGTTAATTTGCCAAACAGCAGAGTCATATCTTACGCGGTCGAAACAAATATTATGTAGTTTTAATAACGCGTTTAATTACCAGTATTGATTGCTAATCTCGCACAGTTCCTGAATTCCTGTAGAGAGTCACACAGTAGGAGGGTGACTTGATTTGATATGAATGCCAAGTTAAATCACAAAACTTCAATATCAAAATAAAGCAGCAAATTAAAATGGAAAAACAATGAATACATTATGCAGATTAACGACATACTTCACGGGTGGTTATATCAAGACTTTAAGCCGTTTCTTTTGCTCACCAAACAAAGACTGTCAAAATATTACCATTAAAGGTCCAAGCGGATCAATGAGACATCTCTAGTGTTTTCTTGCCACTTGGAGTTTGTGTAACAGACCACAGAGTAGACAGTGTATTAATTACTCAAAATGTCAGTGTATCAAGTCTCAGGACTATACTTAAACCAAAAATTACTGTAAAATATCCCGTTGTATAAACAGGGTATAATATTAGCTTCTCTGGATACAAGGCAGACTATAAAAAGATTAAACAAAGTAATCTTTCAATGGTTGGGGATGTGTGAGGGAACTGATGCTGATTATATACCAATGATAAAGGTGCATTAAAAAAGAAAAAAATGTTTGACTCATGATCTTTCAGACAAAAAAGTTGCCTTTGCACGCAAGGTGTAAAACCCTTTGTTGAACAAATAGAGGAAAAATTTACTGACAAACTCATCCTCTGGTGACTTGTGTGTTCTCAGGGCCATGAGTTGTGAATAAAAGTTCACATAGCAACAACCAAGCCATGATCTGGGATAATTTTTAATATTGTAAAGATCAAAGCTACAAGATTAAAATGGTAGTTTAATGGTATATGTATTGCTTAATTGTTTACCATTCTAAACTACATATTAAGTACTATCCAAAATTATAAAAGCATGACCAGCACGGTAAACAACCCATCATTAGGTAAAATGTAAATAAGCTACCTACAGTTTACATTGTTTCCCGTTAGAATTGTCATTTTGACTACTTGCTGAAGGTTACAAATGACCTGCTGGTGATTCGTCTTGCCAGTATCACCGAAACGGCACACTTCCGCTTGCAGACGGAACATATCCCTGGGCAGGTGGTAGGCAACAGCTATGTCCTCATTAGTTTTTCCCTGGAAGAGGAGCCATCTGCTGCCACAAAGGGCAGGCATGAATGTGCACGATGGCTGCCGCCTAGGGGAGAAGCACCCTCTGCTTTGTACAGTATATAGGCGCTTCTTTAAGACAAGGTTAGTCAACTCTTAGCCCATAGTAATGATGAGGCCTTCATTATTGAAGAGCCTCTCCAGCTGTTAGATTTTTAATCCCTCTTATTGCTTAACCTTTTACGGACCATTTTTCTAGTGGGACGCACCTCAAAAATGAGAATTTATTTTAGTCTGGATCTGACAGTCCTTATGTATTTTAGCATAATTTTAGAGCAATTTGACAAAAGAACAATATGTGCTTGAACTATCTAGAAGTATAAAAGGGGTATAGATCTGCCACACAAAAATCTGTTCCTTGTCATAAGGGAATCAATTGCACTGTACATCATTTTGAACCTGCATGCCAACAGGGCTTATTGGATGAGGGATTTTACAATACTGTGGTATACAGTGAGCCGTGAAGATTTTATTGTGCGCCTAGATCCTAATGTATACATCATTCTCAGTCAGTTGCTGAATCAGCATGGACTGAAATTATGCTGATGGCAAAGTTAAATTAGAAACAACGTACAGCATGGGTCACCCTGTAAACGTGTTTAGAAACTGTGCACTTTAAATAGCTTCAAGTGTGCTGTTAATTAATTACCAAGTACCCTCCCTCCCCCCATCTGATGTTAATACTCGAGTCTAATTATGCATGCAAGTATTAGTGCTGCTTCTCAGTTCCAACAATATGTCATTTTGACTCTAAAATAATAATGTTTTTAACATTCCCCCTTTAGAGCTGCATACTGTCTATTTATCTATGGAATTAGGAGAAAAACACAAGAAACCAAACTTAATACTACTGCATTGTCAATATGTATGTATCTCTTAAGCCAATCAGGAATGTATGTTACATTAAAAACAGCTTTGATAGACACAGCTCATTTCAAGGTAATTAACGGTAGATACCTGAACTGTAGTGAATTAAATAATAAAGGTAACATGTACCTGCCGTTACTGAGCGCACATTACAAACTGAACTGAAACGTTAGATGGTGTTAAAACATCACAAAATAAGTATAACCTGACTTCACACAAGGTTTACCATCTTCTACACTAAAAAAATAACGGTGAAGGTGGTCACTTTAAGTTCTTAGGTTATTCAACTGAAAAACACCCTCAAAAAAATTCTAAACAATGCAGAAATACGGTCTTCATTCCCTTGTCTGTACGTAGGACTTTAGTTGCTATTTTTTTAAATGGACATGTATAAATTACCAGCTTTATTAAGAAAAAAAATGCACAGCATCTCTGTTGTTCAAATCTGTTTGTTTGAAGGCTTTTGAAAGAGAGATGATAATTAATAGGCGTTTTGTATTTTCCGACACGACCTTATAACTCCTGCTAGATATCAGTTAAGCTCCCATCTGCATTCGAGGCTGCAGAGCTCCTATACTGTGATACAGACATAGTCATCAAGATTAGGACTGTGCTCACTAGGGCAAAAAAATAATCAGTTTGATTCACTTCCCTGATTTAAAGGGGCAGTTCACCCCAAAACTGAAAAAGATATGTTGTAGGGGGGCTTTAGTGCTATCTATCCATCTAGGTTGTTCTGCTGGGAATTGTTTAGTTTTGGAGATAGGCTTCACACACCAATCATATCACTGCGCAGAAGATACGGGCATGAGCATCCCGGCGATATTTGCTGTGCAGTGATACAACTGGTGTGTGGAGTTTGGTAGGAGAAAATAGTTCCTACGTTATGCTACTGGCTACAAAGTCTGGATTTTCTTGAGTTACTGGGTCATGAGTTCTGGTAAGAGATGATGACGTTGGATTTTTCAAATATATTTTTCTGGCGCTGTAATCAGCACAGAAAGATTGCCGTTCACTCCTATTATATTCGAGAGAAGTCCGACATTTCTATGGCCAATATCTCCAAAACTAGGCATCTCCCAGCAGAACAATCTATATCAATAGATAGCACTAAAGCCCTTGTAAAAAATATTTTTTCAGCTTTAGGGTGGCCATAATCTGTCATCCTCCAGTAGGCCTGGCCCTTGAGTTCCTCTGCACCAGACATATGGTACGACGCCATACATGGCAAGAAAAGTTTAGACAAACTCAACTGTGATGTTTTAACTACTGCTTAGAGCGGCGAACAGAAGGTTATCTTCTCCCTCCCTCCTACCCGTCTGTCCATCAATTCATCAAGCCGCAGGGCTCTGTGAAGCATAGCTTTCCACCGAGATGGCTAGGCAGCTAGTTAACGTCGCCCATGCTGGCCTGAATGGCCCAGTGATAAAAAGCAGTCTTCCCTCTGTTCATTCCCTCTGATTCCTCCTATCCCGACAGCCACAAAGTCCTGTCTCGGATGACCGTCCTGTTCAGTCATACTATCAGATACTACAAATGACCTGTGTACTTTTCCTGTCTGCTTATAACGAACTGCGAGAATGTCAAACTACGGGGGGGAGAAAACAAAACAAAACAAAACAACACTGGACTGATTTGTTGATTTGTCAGTATAATTTCACATACTTCGCACTGGAATCCCTTACACTGCATTGTTCTTAAATATTCGTTGAAAAATCTTTATTCAAAAAACACTGTTTAAAGTAGCAAACCACTATTTTGTCGAATCTTAAGTCTAATATTAGCTTTGATGCTGTCTTTCAGCAGACAAACCTCCTCAAACAAAGTAATCCTCGAAAGAGTCGATAAAAAAGGGTTTAGAAGGGAGCACACAGCAGAGAAGAAGACCTAAATTCATCTGCACATGAGTATTATCGAAGGAGTGGGCAGAATGGAAAACAAGACTTTGGTATGACCCGACAATCACTGCGAGAGTGATTAGGCAACCAGGCAAGATGTCAGCCAAAAAACGACAGACACTGCAAACGTGTCTGGGACAATTCTAATCGCTCGCTTCCTGACAATACATTACATGCCATTGCGACATGCACAGATCTCAGGTTGGCAGACTGCGTCAAGCTCTTACTTATTCAGGCAGCCCCAAAGAAAAGGATCAACTCGACCAGTGGCCCCAGAGAGGCTCTCGGCTGTCAATAGCGGCACTCTGACGGACTGGTCAGCTGAGAGAGGAAGTGAACCCAAGCAGAAGTGATAGCTTGAAAGGACCCCAGGGACACATCAGGATAGACTCCTCTGTCACCTGGCTCACCCAAATAGCATGGGAAAGGGTTTATTAGACACAAACACACGGATATGGACATATACACACAGTTGTACAAACAAACATACATATAGACAAACAGACAATACATGACAGCAGGTGAAATAAATGCTGGACTGAAGCGACAGATAAATGCTATTTTTCATGAAAAAGTAGCCTTCCCCTCAGCATTTGCTTCGACATGTTTGTGACTGTCCCATTTCAGAGTGAATTACTGTTTGTTTGCCTTCAGTTTGAGATGAGCGATGGCCAACAACAAACACAACCAACGGGCCATTAGTTGCTGCTTCTCGCTTCAGTTAGTGTAGTGTCCCTCGGCACAGCAGGTCAGAGGGGAAGACACACTGTGAGTCTGTTTACCATCTGAACCTCTCCCTGAGAGAATACGTCCTTACAGTAGCCAATTCACAAGCCAAAAAACAGGGAAGTGCTGAACGAGCGACTAAGCCCAGCACTCTCATTGGTCACAGTGTTGCTAATCTTATCATTATTCACAGCAACACATCGACATCTAATCACTTTCACGTAAGAAGATTTCTCACCCATATGCACAGTCACAATTCTAATCTCTTACCTTGCTGCAACAATATCAATACTTTGGGATATTTGGGTAGGCAGCACAGAAACCAAAAAAGCATGCCTAAGTGTGGAAATGTACTTATTAGGCAAAAGGATCAATTAAAATTTAATTAGAGAAGAGTCACTCACTTGGTATTGATATAGAGTAACGATTCGCCAGCTACACCTACTTAGCTACACAGCCCTTAAACATTTAGGAATTTAGGGGATGATTTATTAAGCTGTTGGTAGGCATGGGGTATGTGTGTGTGCAGACTTCTTTGTCTAGTAGGTGAGGATAATCGCAGAAAAACTTGTGGGTTTGGTCACAGTAAATTTGTTGTTTCTTCTGTGATCTGGTTTTGACATGTGGAATACACGGAACAAAAAACACCTTGCAAGTCAGATGTGGCTCAAGGGCAGCAAATGGACTGCAAGGGTCTCGGATGTGAAGGTGACATATAAGGAAAACACACCTGCAATCATTCGCTTTGAAACAAACAAAAATATACAGAAGTAAAACTGGGACACACATGCAACCATCCACATGATGATCAGCCAGTTACCGGAGAGCTATTTTGTCTCCTCAAACATATACATACATTCAAGCACAGTTTTCCCCATTTTAGCTAAGAAATGCACGCACGCACACACGCACGCGCACACACTAATTCAGACAAAACCAAGAAAATAAGCAAAAAACTTCTCAGTTTTAAATAATACTAATTAAAACCTTTTTAAACCCACTCTGTCGGTGGTGTATCGCTTATGTCAAGCACACGAGGATCAGTGGCAAAAACACTTATTTTTTTTTCTTGTGGCAATGACAATGAAAGAAGAACAATGAAAGAAAAGGTTGAACAGTTTGATAATGGTATCACATCAGTTGCCCCCCTCACTCCAATAAAAAAAAGAGAAACTAAACTTATAAGATGCTTATTTTTTTCTGTGTAAAGGGCAACTTTCAGATTGCATTTAACAGACGTTACATTATAGTTTGACTTAAAAAGTCACAAAGGATATACCAAGATTAAAAATACAGCTGTAAAACCATCAGGGACTTTTGGGGGAGGCATTTGTAAGCCATTTACTTAGTGAACAAGGCTAGCATCCAAAAAAGCTTTTTAAATAACTAGTAATACAGAGTTGTGGTTTAGCTATGTAGCACTACCTAACTAAAAACTAAAGGCTAAAATACATAAAACTGATTAAACATTACCTAGGCATTTAATGTAAAATACAACACTCAAAACTGACTACATAGTATTGTAAATAAAACTGAGTTTCATTAATGCTTGGGTTGAAAACCCAGAGGAAGCTCAAATTTGGTAGTAAGTAAAGCTTATCGCCATCAACGGGACTTAATTCAATTCATCTATGAATAACAAGATATTGCAAAAAAAAAAAAAAAAAAAGTTGTTTAAACACTGTGGCACAAACCATTTGTGTGACAATGCCTTCGATGCTGGCAAAAACATTCAATGCACAGCTGAAAAGTCCATTAAAAATGGCACGTACGAGCATGGAAACACCTATCTCCCCTAGGGGCATTTTCTTGAGGGGAAAAAAGGACTTCAAGGACAATATAGTGCAGAAGGGCACAAGCCCATTGATGGGTGATGAGGGTAATGGATCATGAAGACTATTTTCACCATGAGTGGGGATTCTATTTGGTGTCAATATGCTTTTTGCCACTAGGGTGGCAGGAATAACGGGGAGTTAATTTACTCAAAGCTCACGTCATGGGTAAGCATGTGGCTCCTGACTGCGAGTACAAGTGAAGAGGACAGGGCAGCAGGTAGAGCATTCCGTGGTACCCATGCCTTACAAATAGGTGGCACCCGAGCCAATAGAGAGCGCGTCACTTAAAACCAGCTGATCCTTATTCACCTCTGACAGTTTGGCAGGGGGTTCACACAACCGACTGCTCCCCAATTCGAGGCAGGCGTTCTCTTACCTTCGCTTCACTTTTACACTACATTTAAAGATGATAAATGTGGTGCTTTGCTACCTTTCTGAGTCACACAGCCTCCTACAGACCATGTGACAGTATAAACTGGAAATGGACAGAATACAAAGAAAGTAATGAAAAAGGGACAGTATGCAGGACTATATTTTGGTTTTTGCTTTGATTTGACATTGTTATATTAATATATTTTTAGGGGAAACAGTATTTATAATTAATTAGCTGTGAATGGTAACTGATTACTACAAAGACCTGAATGTAGGTCAAATGAAGCAGATAAATAAGGACTTAATAATGAATAATGCAATTTTTACTTCTGCTTTTCCCAAATGATTTTATGAGTTATCATTTTATTTTAAATTTAAGTACGTTCTTGAGGAAAAACAAACAGCAGAAAATTTTCAGCCTAAGGCATTTCTTGATTTCAGAAATACAAGGAAGGGAGATAAACACACTGTTTGGGTTTTTGCTGTTGATATGCTCTGTACCCAAAGAGTGGAATCAATATTATAGGACTAACACCAATATTAAAATTCCAGGTATCTTAAAGTTCAATGTCCTCACCCAGAAAAAGTTACAAATGGCACTAATCGAGTGAATATTCTTAAAATGGACTAAGTGTAGTTTGTTCAGTCTTTCAGTAGCTTCCAAAAATCTGTCACTATATAAATGGATGCAGTGACAAAACATTTAATATTTTCATCTGACACCACAATTTGGGAATATTTAAAACGTGTTTTTATACCAGAATCCTGTCACTATTAAGAATTTGAAACTCAATGCAGTCTGCAGTTAATGCTGTCATTTCACATTATATCATGTCATGCTATTATGCAAAACACAAATTATTCGACAACTCAAACTTTAATGAGTATACACTGCTGAAAATGGCACCAAACCTTCATCTTTTATGCACAGATAAGTGGTCAAGTGTGCCATGCTATTATGTATTAGTAACCTATGTAATAATGAAAACAGTAGTTATATTAAAGGCGGTTGTTACAGAATCACAGGAATTTGAAACAATGTTTTAGAACAGATAACAAAGATGTTGCAGTAATTCTTATATAGCAGACCCCCTAGAATAAGTTTACACTCACTGACAACTATCAGCTGAAGTAAAGTAACTGACGCTAGGGCCACGCAATTAATTATATTAGAATCGCCATCTTGATTCATACGCCTATGTGATCTCATTCTAGGGTTGAAGGAGTAAGGGGAAGGCGACAGGAATCTATCGCTACATAGGTAGCAATGGAGGTGACCTGCTGCCTGCTCTCAATGTCATCTGTCTGCATAACAGTGTGACACGGTGTGTTATACTGAACGTCTTTCTTTTATTGTCGAGACGAATAAGGGGAGTCCTCTATGCTCTGATGATAATACCAGTTACATTCAATTTTTTTTTACTGAAACGCAGTCATTTATGAGCAAGGTCAAAAAATCTGTCCTTACCTGAGAAGGGGGATTTCACCAGTGGCAGGGAAACACAGCATGAAACGAAAACATATTATACGGATCAGTACAGATAAAGGAATAAATAGATTTAGATGTAAACATTAACTATGGGTAAGATATAGCCATGTTCATATCCAAGCAAGCTAACACACAGTACAAAATATCAACCATCCATTGCACACATCCGTTTGCTTATCCCATGTGGGGCAACATTGACCCTAGAGCTTATGCCAAGAATCACATGGCAGATTACACCTTGAATGGCCATAGTGCTAGTCTGATTCAGGACAGTTACATCCTGAAAGTGAGAGAGAGATAGGGAGAGAGAAAGAGACAGAACCTCATCATGAGGGAATTCACAAGTGGGAGGAGGATCAGAGTACCTGGAGGAGATCTGTGTGGACATGGAGAGTCAGTTTGAACGCCACACACAGAAGCCAAGCAGGAATCACCCAAACAAAACCAAATGTGCTTCACTACACTGCTAACTGTTGGGCCCCAAATCTATGCTATACAGAGAAAACGAAGCCCACGGAAGCCCAACACTAGTAGATAATTGCACTAAAGCACCATGTGACTTAGGATCCCATGCATGCATGCACTCAGGATCAGTGCACCTTGAAAAGTGTAATTAGTATTTTAACGTATGTCACTGAAGACTTAATGCCACCTGAAAGCAAACATTTAAGTACAGCAGAATGATGGTTCTGAAATGGTGGTTAGATACCAAAATACGCTGAGGTTTAACACAGGATATATACATTTTTCCCCCCTAAACAGTCATGTGTGGCTGTTTGCTGAATTATCGTTTACGAGATGTTACAGCAGCAAGAAGGGATGTTTTCTGAAAAGCAGAGCTCGTCTTAATATTCACACCCATTCAAAGTGGAAAGATGACTGGGAAGTTGCTGTGTTTCCAGCTTCCCTCTTCCTGAAATGTAATGATTACTTGTCACGCCAGGCACTCACCCTGTTAATGTTCTGTGGGTGGACACATGCTGCAGAAAGAACAATTCACCCACTGCATTAGCCCAACCAGGAGCAACAGAGCCTATATCCAAAAAAACACCAGTGGTTTTCAGGACACAGTGGGTTACTCTCTCCTACTTTGGCACCATTAGCACATATGTGTGTGTGTGTGTGTGTGTTTTGTTTATACACTTATTAATGTACTCCAGTATAAGAAGCACTATGTACTAGGAATCAGAAAACAAACACTGTATTGAAGTAGAGGCAGACAGGAGTAAGGGAAGGTGACAGGAATCTATCGCTACGTAGGTAGCTGTGGAGGTGACCAGTTGCCTACTCTCAATAGTACGATGCTAAAAAATATATATACACATTTTATTTTTTTGCTTTACAAAAAAGTTGCTTGACATAAGGACGCACTTTTTGAACTAAGTCTGACCACCAGCTGTGTTTGACTGTCCAATACCCAATCTAAAATAAAACGTGAGGGAACCGGAGGTCAAAGGCAAATCCTCCATGGAACGACACTCGCGTGAGGCCCAGGGATGCGTTTGTGAAAACAGCCCCAGGGTTAATAAATACTGACAGTAAATTATCTATCTGGCTGGGTCGCAGGTGGGCTCTCCAGGCCAGATTTGACACACTGGAGATGACAAGCAGATATCACAGTCAGGAGAGGGCTATTTAAAGAGGCACATCTTGGGCACAGAGCAGCATGAGCTCTTCAGAAATGTGAAAGAGGAGAACAAACTGAGCAAAACCACAAACACACACACAAACACACACACACACACACACACACATACGCACACATTGCACGCACACTTTTTTAAGTGATTAAATCAATTTCACCTTTATTTTAGAGCAAAAGTGGCTCTCTGCAAATTGATTTCAAGGATAGTTATAAATGATTAAAAAACTGGACCAAAAAAAAAAAACAATGAAATTAAGTATGCTAAACATGACGGGGGGGGGGGGGGGGAAAAATAGAATACAGATGCTGAAATATAATTGGTTTCAGTGCTCAAGCACACCAGCGACTTCCTTCCAAACGTGTGAAGTTTTATTATATTACGCCAAGTGAGGATGCTAGCATGAGGGGCAAAAGGCACCCTACAGAGCAAATAATGCTCTCTGCATTCTGGGAGATTAAAGCGATGATTAAATTAATCCCCTATGACAAGACGGCTGTCTGCGAGCGAAGTGCCTGAGTCATGGCGAGAGATGAGGAGGCCCTTGGCAGGAACGGTGACAGGAGAGCAGGGAGCTGTTATAGACGCTCACACCTGCAGGACACTTTGAGCTAACTGCTCCCCCAACGAAAAGCAGTGTCGCTTATTAATACAAGTAACTTTAACAACTCTAATAAAATTAACTGAAACCCTTAACTGTAAATTTTGTATGAGTATATATCTTTTACACAGCTATATGAAATATTGAAGTATTTCAGAAGCTTTAAAAAAAAAAAATAATAATAAAACAGGGCTGTAACCTAAGAGGAGTTTTAATAAATTTCATAAAAACAGATCACTTCACATTATTTGCACACATGCACGCACGCACACACCTGTCCCCAAGGAATACTACAAAAATGCAGAAAAAAGCAGGGAAGGTTTAAAGCCTACCTTTGAGTGCCTGCCTACAGAACAGCTTTAAACGCATCATGGTAAAACTGACTAATACTGAGTTTAAGCAAAACCAAAGGAAGAAAAACAGACATGTGTTCTGCATAGAGACACAAAGGGGGAAACAGCCATAAACATTATGACATCAACTAGAATGTGCTGTAGATGTCATGACAGTGGCACTAAAGATACCTGTCTTCATGAATGCATGAAGGCAATCAATGTATGAAATGGGGGGGGGGGCATGGTGATTGGTAACTTTACTATTTCTGATAAATCACGGCAGAAACATTAAGATAGATGACTGACTTTTCATGCTATTCAGTAATCTAACCTTATTTCCCAGCGGCGGCTATAATAAAATTGTTTCATCCAAATAGTGTCCTGTCCAGTCTAGTTTGATAGCATAACTTCTTACAATGTTTGATGTGTAATTGAATTAATCCACCCATATAATCGGTTAATACAGTCAATTAGTTCAGCCATCTATCAAGGATGCAGAAACAGATTTCAGAGGAACGTGAAGGGGGTGGGTTACGAGCTCAGAGCTGTCATCGGAAGCTACATCAGGACACAGCAGCCTGGCTGGCGATGAATGACCACGGCACTATGGCTCGTTTCCACCCTGTTAAACCATGCCTGCCACATGACAGCAGTCCACTGAAGAGAGCAGAATCCAGCCCGGCGTCGTCCACTGTCTGCCACGCTAGCAGGATTCCCAGCCCGCGCATGACAGAGAGCTCATGTCTACCAGGGTTCTGAGGAAGTCCGGGAAACTGCCGGTTCTGCAGCTCAGCGTGGAAACGCGTGGAAACGTGAAACAAGAGGAGAGGCTTAAATCAAGACATATATAAAGAGCTGCAGATGCCCCCCCCCGGCAACTGTAAAGGGAGAGCGTGATTAGCACAAAGTCATAGCGGTCTGCGAAATCAAGACGTGTCATCTTCTGCATGCATGGTCAAGGGGGACATGAGGGGATCATCGGGTGGGAGCCAGTTAAGTCAGAAGGAGGAAGAAGAGACTATGAGCTCTTTTGTTCACATCAAGGACAAGGCGTACATAGCTTAAAAATAAATAAATAAATATAATAATAACATAAAATCATGCAACAAGCAGCAAGAGACATTCCACGCCTCTGTTAGCTGACTACATGGTGTGGGAAGACAAAGAGTTTCAATTTCCTGTTCCTGTAATCCTATTCGTTGCTGCTCGAAATAGTGCCGTCCCAAATCAAATCTAGCATCACAATTAAAGAACACTTCAGTAAACAGGAACATTAAAGCTCATAGGACTCTGCAGGAAAGCAGGAAAAATGGAGCCCCCCCCAGCCACAATGAAACCACGACTTTTCTAAAACGCCACCAGTAGCCAGGAGTACCTGTTTTCGAAAACAGCAGCGGCCCCATATTTATTTAAAATACTCATGGCACTTATAAATTTATGCAATAACACAAACAGCAGGCTGCCTCGCCATTTGTTGGGGAAATAAATTGGGCCCAAAGCGAGAGTGCGCACACCCGCAGAGGAAGGCCGGCGACAACAACGAAAGTTTCATCTTGGCCTGCTACCCCTGAATAAACACAGTAAATGAATATGTGCCTCTTCCGCTGTGCCTTCCACTGCCTGACAGTAATCATTTGGAGCGTTTAATTCCATACCAACGAAGTGCAGTTAATACCCACATTAGAATACGACTGCATGCAATCATAGCACTAACACAGGAAGGGATGTGCCATCTCGATTTGTGTGGAAGAAGCAATCTATAAACCTGTAGGATTAACACCATACATGCTTTTACATATACACTGACTGCCTGCCTGCGTGCGTGATATTTCCGTTCAAAATACAAGCGCACCTAATTAAAAAACCATACGCTAATTATCACTTAGACACCAATGATGTCATCTCAGAAGAAAGTCAGTCTTACGAAGTTAATTAGTTAATTACAAGATGCTTGAGACTACTGACTTTAGGGACTTGCATATAAAGGCATCTTCCATGAATATACATTACTGCTGTGACAGCTCTTTGCATGCATACAGGTATCTTTGGTTCCAAACTGATTCATTTTGTAAAGCTGTTCGTGCTCAACTAATTGGTGACGAAGTGCAATTACCTGGCGAAAAGGATGACCAGCAAAATATGAGTAGGCTCAATCATCACAATAAATATGGCATCAGGAAACCTGAAGATGGAACATTCTGGAAGAGTGCCATGCACAGGAATCATCACTGACTTAGGGACCTTAACAATATATAGCGTATTGGCAAATGAAACTGTATTGGCTGTATTGTCCATATTAATAATATATTTTAGGAAAACCAGTTGAAATTGTATAGAAGTACATTTGTCTTGTATATGAAAAAAGGTTAGGAACAGCAACTGTATTTTTGTATCCCAAATTCTCAGGTTCTCCTTATTGATGTGAACCAATAAATTCTGCAGAGCAGGAATTCCGTGGAAACATTTTCAGCTCAGATAATTAAGTATTCACACTGAGAACACTCATCATCTTTACATAGTTTTCAGTATCAGCTTTTATAATTAATTTCTTTCTTACTTGAAACACCACTAAAATCTATTTGCATTTTGATATTTGCATTTGCCAAATTCTCAAGTACTAGGAAGCTTGTCTTTGGCTAGGAAAACAAAAGATCCAACAGCATGACTTGGTGAATGCATTCTGAAAGTATAAATATATATCGTAATCACTTGGGGAACATATGAAGAAAAAAAAATAGAAATAAAATTACTTCATGAAAAGCTCCTTTAAGAATCGTCCCTGAGGAGGCTATGAAGTCCCAACAAATGGGACCATCTGTTAGTAGCTAACACCTTACTTGCAAGAAAATCCAAAGTGAATAGAAAAGCAGAAATGGAGAGGCCAATCACCAGATCAAACCCAGAGGCCTCACCGGATCTACTCAGTCTTTG
Source organism: Mormyrus iriodes (assembly GCA_011763525.2). Lineage (NCBI taxonomy): Eukaryota > Metazoa > Chordata > Actinopteri > Osteoglossiformes > Mormyridae > Mormyrus > Mormyrus iriodes. Next base: position 22,867,446 of record JAAGVU020000092.1, on the reverse strand, counting down.
GGAGTTTGTTTCAGACCTCAAAAGTCTTTACCCCTTTAATGTCCGAAACAACTTGTCTATGTACAACCCCAATTCTAAAAAAAGTTGGGACGTTGCGCAAATTGGGGAAAAAAACAGAATGTAGTGATATGGAAATCTCATAAACCCGTATTTTATTCACAGCTGAACATAGAACATATCAAATGTTGAAAGTGAGACATTTCGCTATTCCATGAAAAATACTGGCTCATTTTGAATTTCATGACAGCAACACGTCTCAAAAAAGTTGGGACGGGGGGCAATAAGAGGCTGGAAAAGTTAGTGGTACAAAAAAGCAAGAGCTGGAGGAACAACTTGCAACTAATTAGGTCAATTGGCAACAGGTCAGTAACATGACTGGTATAAAAAGAGCATCTTAGAGTTGCAGTGTCTCTCAGAAGTAAAGATGGGCAGAGGATCACCAATCCCCCCTAATACTGCGTCGAGAAATAGTGGGGCGATTTCAGAATAAAAGTTCCTCAGAGTAAAATTGCAAAGAGGTTGAATATATCATAATCTGCAGTACATAATATAATCAAAAGATTCCGAGAATCTGGAGAAATCTCTGTGCATAAGGGACAAGGTCGAAAAACCATACTGGATGCCCGTGATCTTCGGGCCCTTAGGTGGCACTGTATCATAAACAGGCATGATTCTGTAATTGAAATCACTAAACGGGCTCAGGAATATTTCCAGAAAACATTATCACTGAACACAATTTGGTGTGCCATCTGCAGTTGCCAGTTAAAACTTTATCATTCAAAGAAGCAGCCGCATTTGAACATGATCCAGAAGCGCCGGCGTCTTCTCTGGGCCAAAGCTCCTTTATAATGGACTGTGGCTAAATGGAAAACCGGTCAGACAGATCTAAATTTGAAATTCTCTTTGGAAACCAGGGACACCATGTCATCTGAACTAAAGAGGAGAAGGACCACCCAGCCTGTTAACAGCGCTCAGTTCAAAAGCTAGCATCTATGATGGTATAGGGGTGCATTAGCACATATGGCATGGGCAGCTTGAATAGCTGGAAGGGCAGCATCTATGCGCAAAGGTATATCCAGGTTCTAGAGCAACATATGCTCCCATCCAGACGACGTCTCTTTCAGGGAAGACCTTGCATTTTCCAACATGACAATGCCAAATCACACACTGCATCAATTACAACATCATGGCTTTGTAGAAGAAGGGTCTGGGTACTGAACTGGCCTGCCAGCAGTCCAGACCTTTCAAGCATTGAGAACATTTGCCGCATCATAAAAGGAAAAATCGACACAGAAGTTCTAGGACAGCTGAGCAACTAGAATCCTGTATCGGACAAGAATGGGACAACATTCCTCTCCCAAAACTCAAGCAACTGATCTCCTCAGTCCCCAGACGTTTACAGACTGTTGTTAAAAGTAGAGGGGATGCCACACAGTAGTAAACATGGCCTTGTCCCAATGTTTTGATACGTGTGGCTGCCATGGCATTCAAAATGACCTTACTTTTTCCTTAAAATGATACATTTTCTCAGTTTAAACACTTGATGTTTTCTATATTCTGTTGTGAATACAATATAGGTTTATGACATTTCCATATCAATGCATTCCGTTTTTATTTACAATTTGCCCAACTCTTTGGTTGTACAGTGTAAAGACCTTTAAAAATATTAAATACAAATATATGTGTGCTATAGACCAAATAAAATGACAGTTCAGTCAAATTCAAGAGTATTCATTCTTTCGCATCTGATCGATGATTCTGTCTGTTCGGCAGCGCTCGAGGTCCAGGTTCTAGGGCTGACACTGGCAGACTTGATGCCCAAATTTGCACACAGAGCACAAAGTACACAAGATCGTATTTCAAATGTAAATAACTACATCATGTTTACTGAATTATGTTTCGTACAATATCAGAGTTTCCATGCTTGCAAGTTGTATTGCATTCTTATATTTATCTGCTTAGACAAATATTTATGAAAGTATTAATCTTTAAACAATCCCCCATTAAATGCGAAATCCATTATTTGTAAAAGGGGTGTTTTGTCTTAGACCAAATTAAACTAAAAGAAATTTAGAATTTAAAAGGTCAAACAAGATTCTTCTTAATTGAAGTGTCAGTTGAAGCTAGAGAAATTTCTTCTTCTAAATTATAATACATGCTCTTGTCTGAATCAAACTGAAGTTTAGTAAGTCATACAATTTCCTCTCTGGCCAAAGCAAAAATCTGTAAAAGTAACACCCACATGTCAAATCTCAGAAATGAGGTTGGTGAGGAATGATATCCATGACCCAGCACATGAAGTTACCTTCTGAAATACTGTGGGATCAAACTGGATTCCACTGGTCAATGGAACAGGCCAGGACTTATTTCCCAAAATTCTCCACTATATACCACAATTAAAAAGGAAGTCACTGAAACTGGGATTGACGCATGAGCAGTTTCAGAAACATGTCTTGAAAGAAAAATGTTCAAGAGAAGACATTAATTATAAGAAATGATCATTTAGACTTTCATGGATTCATAATAAACTCATATTATGCAATGTGATTCCTTTCAACAGGAGAGCTGAAGGTACCATAGAGGTTAAGGACCTCTCTAGGGCACCATATTTTTAAAAATAATATTCATATTAGGTCTCAAAGTTAAATCCAGAAAATGAGGACACTTAAATATGCCCTTAAATGATTCTAAAAGTCAGCGGTTCTTTAATTCCCCCCTCAACAGCATGCGTAGGTTATACAGCTGCCTTTATATTGATAATCTTAGAATGGAGAGAGAATTCTAAATTGGTTCGATTAGCATAATAATTAATTTACATTAACTGAGAACTGGAATCCTTGTGCAGACTGTCAATCCGAGGATGCTACTGCAGCACATGCGCATTCGAGCTGAAAACCAGTGTGAGGCAATTGCCTTGTAAATGTGTCACGGTATGTTAAATGTTGTCAATAATTCTGAATGAAGTATATGAAAAGAATATTGAGCAATTTGTCTATTAGCACCATCTATGTTTTCTATTTTTATTCATGTTTAATGCAACACACTATTCTCAGAATATTTTTGGAACAAAATTGCTTGAATGACTAATTATAAATCATTATGAGACATCGGCAATAAACCATAAATGATTAACAAATTACAGCATTACATCGCAGCAAAGTAGACTGGTACATGAGCTGTTTCCCCTGGCTTCATATTGCAGTTATTCGGTCAGCTCAATCGATTTTCCTGAATCCTGTTAATTGTGGTTTGTTGATTATATATTAAGCTTCATGATTAACAAAAAATATACACTATTGTTCAAAAGTTTGCAGTCACTTATACATTTCCTTGTTTCCAAAAGCAAAGCATTTTTTTTTGTCCATTTAAAATAACATAAAGTTAATCAGAAATACGGTGTAGACATTGTTAATGTTGCAAAGGACTATTGTAGCTGGAAATGGCTGGTTTTTAATCTAATATCTACACTGGCATACAGAGGCCCATTATCAGCAACCATCAGTCCTGTGTTTCAAAGGCACGTTGTGTTTACTAATCCAAGTTT
>JAAGVU020000092.1:22843242-22856449 GCA_011763525.2 Mormyrus iriodes | reverse complement strand
TGTTGGTAGATCATTTTGACTTGGTCATTTTAAAAGTAGCTCGCAAGCCAAAAAAGTGTGGGCACCCCTGAATTAGAGGCTGGGGTGGATGATATGGCCAAAATGTCATGTCACGAAAATTTTGCTGAGAATCACAATCCATGATATAGATTTTTTTTTTTTCCACAAACCACCGAAATTGGAATCTATGTCTTAATGGTAATTAACCATATAAGCACTTATCTAACAATTCTATCCTTACAAGAAACACTGCTTGCAGCAGCATTATAACAAACATAATTATTAAAATATGCATCATATTCTACATAAAAAAAATATTAAAGAAACCGGCTCAAAGCCAAATGGCTTTTTTTCTTGTTAATGCTAAATTAAACTTCCAAAAGCTGTGTACAAATGGACATTTATCACTGGTCAGTGACTGTGCACTTCTGAACTCAGTTTACAACAAATACAAACAAATACTGTAACAGATAAAATTGGTTGTTTCCACCTGTACGACTAGTCTAGTATATTATAATAGTATAGTATATATAAGCATATTACAGTCCAAACCCTTTCCACAAAACTGAAGCACAGTCTTTTATTGGAACCAGTTCTTCCTCATCATCCATGCTACAGACTTTGTTCAGTCAACAGCATAGCTAACTTGTATATGGACCACGTCCTGTTCACCACCTGACACGAGTGCAATATTTTTAGCAGTCTGACGGTATATAAACTTTTTCTTTTACCACATTAGCCATTATTTCTAACTGCTTTGAAAAGATCGAGTAAGTTTTTGCTTCAAGATCTGGTCACTAAGTTGAGATCCACTGAGAGGGATGACTGACAAAGGAGTGCAACAGACAGTGCTGAAATATTACGCAGACAGAAATCCCTTTACTTCACAATAGTATGTCGTTGCTGCAGTACCATTTCTGCAAACATCGGCTATTAGGCAATTGCCGGTTTGTTCTGTCATTACAATAACAATTTAAAGTTAAGTTGTGCACTTGTAACTGGGCGTTCACTAGACGCTCAGCCAAGCTGCATGTGTATTTGTAATGTGCTATTTGCCTCATCTGTATGTCACTTTGGGCAAAAGCATCTGCTAAATAAATGTAAATGTGAATGTAGTATCACAATTCTTGCACTGAAAGGCTTATCGTGGATACAGTTGCAACCGGGCATGACAAACTACCGTCATATCACCAACCACTGCTTTACAGCATCTCAATGGGACTGAGGTCGGGAACTGGACTTGATCGATCTAAAGTACAGAATTTCTTGCTGATTTGCTCCTGTGTTTTGAAACATTGTAATGCTGCATGTCAGAACTACCACCACGTTTTAGATCACAGACAGATGCTCTGTATTTCCTTCCATATAGGTTCCTCACCGATCGCAAGCCATCCAGGCCCAGTGGCAGCAAACGACGCCATGCCACTGCCTCCACCACGCAGCTGCGGTGAGGCGAGGATGCTTGACAGTGTTTTCCCCAAACATAACATTGTATACAACCCTTTCCAGTTTAACTACTCTGTGTATATCGTCCTTTGGATTTTCTTTTGAGCAAGCCATATTTCAGAATTCCATTTTTAAGAGCTAATAACCATTTTTTTTTGTATTTTATATATATATCGTCGAAGTCACACACACTGAATTGATTAGAACACCTGACTCCAATTACTTTCTGTAAAGGCCCACTTTGAGATTTTTGTATTTGTACTAATTGATCTTTATGAGTTTGGTTTGGGTGCTAATCTATTGGTGTAAAATATGTGTGAATATTTTACATTCTTGTCTATTTGTCTGAATGTCCTGTGTTCATGTGTGCAGAAGTGGCGTTGAAATCTGTGCCTTGTTGGGCATCTTGGTTTGCACACAGAAAGAAACTTGCCAAAGGGTTGCCGGCAGTGTTTGAACAGGTCAATGAAGCCTGGGTTTCATGATTTTATCCAGCAAGGAATCTCTTTGCTCTATTTGAATCAACCTGTTGCTATTTTTCTGCAAAGGAGAAAAGGATTATCATGTGTGCTAACTTGCATGTTGAGCAGAGCGAGGTATGGAATAATGTATTCATTGTAATATACAGCGTATTTTATATGCTTACTGGATATTTATTCATGTTGATATTGTGATGCTGGGATATTGTTTCCATTTAAGAGAGCTGTAAATGTTTCAAGGTGTGACGAATTTCTGAAACCCAAAATGTTTATATTGTTCGCGTGTTTGATATTATTCTGCACTTTGAAAACTATGGGAAAACTTAATAGTCTGGCATATGTGTGCTGCGGTGACCAGTGACAGACAAAATAAAGGAAACTTTTAAATATCAGATGCTATTAGCTAACGACTATATTAGATGCAACAGACTCATTTCAGACTCCAAGGGCTGCTACACTCCCTTTTTGAAAAGGTCATTATGCTAGAGGCTCGCATACTTTTCCACTATGATCTTCACTGTTGAAGAAATGGTATAAGCCCAGAAATGACAATATAAATTGTGTGCGTGTTAGCTAAATAAGACTTCTATATTATGGCTTAAATAAAGACCCAATCACATCTTTCAAGGCATTCGTGCAGAAATCCAGATGATTCTGAATTTATAGCCCTAACGACTATAAATTTAGACACACAGATGACAGCATCTCCCACTACAGCCAAATTAACAGGTCATACGATTATAATTTAAACGACTCCCATTCTACTAAGCTAACTCAACGTGACAGCAAATTTACCTCTATTGCGTCATATAATTCACACTGATTACTTATACAACATACTAAGATATTTATGGCACTTACCACTGAAATGTACACTGGATAACCAATGCTAATGTATTTAAATACATGCAAGAACTATACACCAAGATTAATGTCATGTTGTGGCTATAAATGGTGCCATTACTCAACGTGACAGGAAAATGATACACGGAGCTCAAAAACTTATTTAAAAGTAAGAATTAGTACGTAATTTGACAAATAGCGGACAATTATCATTTGGAAAAATCACTATCACTAACAGGCAACTGATTTGAAGCTCTCTGTGCAAAACAATAGTTTATAGGCTTAAGGTTTACCAAGAAATCTCAAGCCCAATAGACTGAAACAAGAGCTTGAAATGATAAAAAGCCAAAAAGAAGCAGTCTGCCAAGGGACTGCAGAAAGGATGAGCAGAGAGGGCTCCATGAGAGGCGCTCACATAGGCTCGGCGTTTGCCGATTTTGTTTTCTTATTATTAGTAATCTTATTAGGCTTGTACTTTGTTTGTTGTTGTTGCGCAGCTCTTGCTCTAACGCTGCTCTGACATTCATTGAAGGCTCCCTCTAGCCACACTCATGCCTAACTGACTCGATGAGAACGGTACGTTAGGAATGTCTTATTTGCCTCACTAGTACGCCACTTTGGAGAAAAGCTAAATAAAATAAACGTAGATGTGATTGTAATGCTGAATAACAATGCAAACATTAATATTTATTTCTTGTTTATTTGGAGGCTAGCGAATTCGTTGCCATTCTTATAGCAGAAGAGCAGCACACGGAGAAGGTGAGATTATGTGTGCCGAATCCCTGCCATTCATGCAGCCCCTCAGAGCCTGCGGAGGCCTCTGGCGGCCAGTCGCCGAGCGCCATTCAACACACATTCATCTGCATTCAGGGTCTGCAGATGAGGACACTGTCGACCACAAACCACCACATTACAGTACGGGTGATTGTGGCTGGACTGGGAAGTAAAGGGTATTAACAGGTATCTTCTAATGATTATAAAACACAACCCTACAGGATAGTAATTATTTACAAAAACATCACTGAAAGCCTAAAGGCTATCATGCAAGTTGTTGAGTCATAAGTTTTGGCCACAAACATTAGTTATTATTATTGTTATTATTATTATAAATCTGCCGTGTTCATGTAGAGCACCTCCCTTCTAAGTCTATTCTAGGTTTTGGTGAGGTCTGTCATCTGAAACTTGACAAGTTCAAACATTTCGGCAAAGAGGATGCCACAGTGCGTTTGGACCAGTTGTAGGATACAGCAGAAAACACATTTTCCAGGGAGGACAGCAGGTCAGCTACTCGTCATTCATTACAGATGCTGTCAATTCAGAGGGAAGTGTATCCTTCTATAGGCAAGGCTCCGCATACTAATGTCAATCAAGAAAAGATGAATGGAACGGCACGGCTAACATTTAAAATGTGAACTCAGTGAACTTTTCCCTGTTCCCTTCCTTATCCAGCTGCCCTATTTCTATTTTCAGTTTTAGATTTCTATTATTATTATTATTATTATTATCATTATTATATTACTGTTGTTGTTAAAGTGATCAATATCTGTGATGATATTATTAGTAGTAGTAGTAGTATTATTACTACTACTACTACATTGTTATTTTACATCCTGAAACTAATTTGCATTTACCATACTAAGTACTGACATAACTTATAATAAACGTTTTCTTTGTTATTGATAAAGATTTAATATGTGGACCAATGGAAACTATAAAAATGGAACTTATTTTTGGCAGAAAATATGAATGTCAAAAGATGCCCAGTGTGCAGTTTATATATCATCTGGTAAAACCAAAGGTCTGAGACACTTGTAAATGAATGGATTAGGGATCTTAATCCATGTCTGGAAGGTTTTGAGTTCAAATCTCGTGGCAGACAACGGAGAAGCCCTTGAGCAAGCCCCTTAAACCCGATTGCTCTAGGGATGCTGGCTGACCCTGCACTCTGATCCCTGCTCGTATCTTGCTTTGGGCAAAAGCATCAGCTAAACAAATAAAAGCAAATGCATAGCACTGTACCACTTCTGGGAGAATAAGAGGGAGCTGATATTTCTCAAAGACTTGCAGATGGTCAGGTAATGATTTTCCATGCTTGCCATTTATTTCACAAGTTATTACAAATATTTCAGCTGCAGCAGGCAAAACGTATTCTTCATCTATTAAGCTACATACTTAGATGTGCTCAAAGGCCAGATATTTTAAAATGAAATTGTATAAAGATTCTTCCTTCAATTTCTTAACTAGCCATCAGCCCTTATAAATCACCTATGAATCTGTTTGGTGGGGAAGATAAATGTTAAAAAAAAAGTACAATAACAAAAGAAAAGAATACAGCATTGCCAATTTTCTGCAGCTAAACTGTAATTATCCAGCCAAGAACACCTGGAAGTAAAATACAACTCTGTGCAGCATTAATCCAATTGAAACTTCTAGTTGAGGGAGAAACAGGATTATTTAGGCATGAGATGCTGGCTTTGTGGGCGACAGTGAGTTGGGGTGGCCCATGTTCACTGATCCACGGTGTCAGAAGTCTGTTTCAAACAAGCAGCTCAGTTGTTGCACCTGTATATTAGCATTCAAACAACTCAGTAAAGACATGCCAAGCACAAAACAGGATAGGACAACTTACCTAGAAGTTACCCTTTCCTTATAAGGGAAAATTAACATTTCTCACATCAATACATGCTAACTAGCGACAAGCCATCTAAAATTAATCTATATATTGAATATTTTAACAATTACAGGTCCCACTAACAGCCGCAGTTACCAGTTTTCCAGATCCCTAAAAGTCAGACAGTCGCCTCCTGCTATCTTTCCTGTGCCATCATTGTAAACCTGACTCTTGATGCCCTGTATTCCATCGTCCACTACGTAAGCTAAACCCCTTGAAACAGACAAGCCTCAGTACTGACTGCAGTATCAGAAGAGAGACTTGCATTAGTACAAAAAGGAATACAAAGCAGAAAACATGAAGGCAATCTGAAATCATTGATAGTCCTTTATACTCTAAGTATATCCAAAGCCTTGCGGTTAGACTGGGTAGCATCTGTGAATTTCCCATGGACTGCATCTCCTCCAGGGACTTCCCCTGCCTTGTACCCTATGCTTCTTGGAATAGACTCCAAGTCCCCAGCAACCCAGTTCTAAATAAGTGGCTGGATGGATGGATAAATGAATGTTAAATAAGCATGACTTTTGCTGGAAATATCTGTGACCACAAAAAAGTGAAAGTAAATTGCCCTGAACATAAAGGTCGATATCAGTTCGACCCAATAGGAACCTACTCTTGATATGAAATGATATGACATAATACATGATACGATATATGATGCGATGCAGTGCATGATGCGATACTGATAGACATGAGTCTGAAATTTTTCTTGCATTACAGTTGTTGTACTTGCGACATCACAAAAAAAAATAAAAAAATCTAAACACACTTGCCCACGAAGCTCAAAAAAGGGGAAAAAAATATATGTCAATAAACTTTTACATTGTTGATCAACTTCTGGCCCTGTCTCCCCATCAAAAGTGGCCAGTGGCTCCTCATGGGCACTTTCCAGCAACCACTGATTCTCTGAATACTGTCATTCTGACCTGCGTAAACACGTCCTTTTCTACAAGCATAAATAAAGCAACCAGCTAGAATGACTACATCCATCCATCCAATCATCCATCCCTCCGCCACTGATTCTGGTCAGGGTTGTGGGGACTTGTCAGAATAAGAGACATTCAGGATAAAATTTAAAATACAAACAGAAAATAATGTTTCAATAATGTGTTCTTGCTTAATTTTTGACGGAACACATCGAATGAGATGTACTGCATGGATCACAATGCGTTTTTCAACCTCCTTTAAAGGGACTGAGATCTTACAATGGAGGCTCTCAAGGCAAGGCTGACAGGACTGAGCTTGACCCATAAGAGGGCTAAAGGTTTAAGACCCCTTGGAGAAGAGAAACGCTGCCGGATCAGAAGCTACTAATCAATCTAGTGGATTGGGCTCAATTCGCTTTCATGTCAGGTACTAAGCGACATATTCAGACCTATGTTCCTGAAATCCTTTACTAAATACACCGGTCATGATTACAGTGACTCATACTCATATAAGTATACAAACATTCAGCTCTGATGTAAATTAACTCTTTACCCTTCAAGGTGACATCAGTTTTGGCATCATGAATCAAAGGGGCAAGTATGTGGATGTATAAATGAGTTTCAAAGATACCTCAATCCGGCGTAGTCTAGTAACTAAACAAAAAGTGTTAAATCTATTTTTTCAAGCACAATATATATTTTGAAGCTCAGTTAATGTCACAAACCTTTTTTTCTCTATGGGGTATTGAGAAGGTAAGAAATAAAAACAATACATCATAAATACACCCTACTCACAACGTATTTAATTCACACAGATTTCTCAACAACCTTCAAAAATGATGAGCAGAACAGATGAGAATTTCACAATAACACAAAGGGAAAAAACACTACTTAAAACTCAGGACAAGAGATAGCTTGGTGTCAGTATTCTGCATTATAGTTCACTTGTTTTCTTCATCAACAACAAGTAAAAATTAATTTTGAGGCTACCTGCCAAAACTTATGTTATAATGATCAGATCCATTTGCAGACAAACTATAAACAACTTGCAGTGTGTCCTCTCATGCACCATTAAGAACACGAACAGACCAAGAGGGCATTTTATATCTTGTCCCAGGCATACAGTAATTGCCAATGTGTCCAAACATACTTCATGAAACTTTTTTACATGATTTTTTTTTTTTTTTTACAAAAAAACTGTTTAACAGGGAGGTAACATGACACATGAGGAAATGCAAGATCTGCACCTGCTTCACCTAACAAAAAAAAGCAAGCCTTCACAAGTCTAGATTAACATGAAAAAGCTATTTCGCATATACGTACGTTTGTGTTTTTCGAGATGTCGGGCAGCAAATGATTGGTTACGCACACAGCTGGCTTTAATGCATTCGCTGTGCTGCCAGCTGAAGTCACACTGTGCATTTCTTCTATAAAGTTATATAGTACAGGCTTCCACTGGCATCTTTGCACACTCCTGGGTACCAGGTGGTAGTAACATATGTCAGATGCGTCAAAATCTGAAATATCAAAAATGGTCTTTCCTTTCTGCCTTGGCTAGTCATTGAACAGTTACCTGTCATTTTTATAAAACGTCTGATGGTTCCACACTAACACGAGTAAGTAAATAAAAATTCATTATGTCACTGCCATAAATGCGTTTTCCCTGCAACTTCTACACACACACACACACACACACACACACACACACACACACACAATCCTATAACAAAATCGACGGCCATAGCCATTATCTTAATCCTAGGTTATATTCACACTGCCATCTAGTGGAAAATGTATGCATTTTACTTCACAGAAGTATTTTACTTAAACCATAAAAGAGCATTTTTATCATTTCATCTAATTTAGACCTTACAAGAGGGATCAAATTACCATTTATAATTTGTAAACCAAAAATCCAAAGTTGTGCAATCACCACCAAAAGCACTCAAACATCCAGACAGCCATGGGCACTGAGGCATTGGGATTGCTGGGCCATCTAGTGGATTATCGTATTACTCTTATAGATCTCAAACAAATACTGACTAAAAGTCAGCAACTGAGGACCCATAAGATTTCTAAATCAGCCCTCAAATGTGCATAAATCATTCAAAATTAATCATGCACATCAGGGGGTGGAGGGGGGGGGGGATCTCCACACACACATCTGCCTCTCAAGAGTACAGCGGTCCCGAAAATGAATGCAAGGCAAATACTCAGCCATGAAAGGACTGTGAAAATACGCCAGAGAAAGTCAGAGGAAGGAACAGGTCAACAGAAGGACAAAGTAAAATGTACTGAATACTCTTCAGAACATGACTGAGTCAATTATTAAGAAGTTAGGTGACAATGTGCCATTTAGATACAGCGCAGATTACAGCATCTCAGCATTAAAGCGAAGCAGCCGGACGGGATGCATAATGTGACAGATAAGGCCTATGATGTGCAGAAATGTAAATAAGTGGGATTTAAGTGACACGGCAAGCGTACAAGGGATGAGATTTTGATCAAGCAGTGATTAAAAATATTTACGTAAGAGGTGTATTTATATAACTAGGAAAAGTGACACCCTCTGGGAAAAGTTGCGTCTAGCTACACTGAGGGCTAATTCTTTGATGCCACTAAAACGCAGCTGTGACAGTCGCACTATGACTGCCTTTTGACTTCAAACGAGACAGAAAAAACGCAAAAGTTAAACCGAGAGACGAACAAAATAATACATAGGTAGAGTCTATTAAAGCGTCATATGGATAAACCACTGGAAGTTAGCCAGCACTACTCAAACTGATACAGTGCATACAAGTTTTAAATAAGCATGACAATTAGCGCCTGCAAATTTCTATATTTAAATATACTGCCAGTGCAAACCTACAGGGAGAGAGAGGAATCTGAATTCAGTCACGGTGAATGAAAGTCACACAGCAGAAGTTTAAAGTATTTTTTACCTTGAAAAGTAGAGAATCCTCCATGTGCTCAGCATACACAGACGTGAGGCGATACTGGTTTTCCGTGGTGATGTCAATCTGGTAGCCGGTTAGCACGTAGCACACCGTGCGAAACTCTTGGATTTTCTTCTGGAAGACCTCCTTCAGACGCTGGTTTTTAAGCTCAGCACTTTCCAGCTGTCTGCGCAAATCTGCACAATGTATGAGAAACAGAAAGTGGAATAAAAAGTATATTCAAACACAGCGCAGGTAAAGTTGCATGTGCTGGATATGAACACAGTGATTGCAGAAGTATTCAAGTATAATGCAGAACTTCTTCATTATAGAGTCACAAAACATTTTCTTGTTCTATATTATGCCATATGAATCGGCGCATTAAGTTCATCTTATGACTAAATCACAAACTATCAAGCCCTTTTCTGTGGAAGTTCTTACATCATTGGTATTAGAGCTTGACCAGATATATACATTTATTTTGCCAAAATAAACAGCAGAAATCAGTAAAATATGACAGGTGCCTTTGAGTTTCTGATTATGATGACCGCATTGTTTTACCAACAGTTATGGAGCATGTGACTGGCATGATGATGATTATAACTGTTAATTATATAAGAGAGCAAGCGTTCAGGCTATATCACAATACCCACAATATTCGAATTGATAACAAAATGAATGTTCATAAAATGATTTTATCGATATATTATCCAGCCCGAATTGTCGCTATCTGATAATAGTTACTAAATAACTGCAAAAAAAGAACCAGAAAATGGAAAACGAATGGCATCCACATTCTACCATCCAAGGGATGGGCGATGAACCGTGAGAACCAAATAGTTTTTACTTAAGCCACCAAAATCCACAGAGGATCAATCAAAATCACAAAATCATACACAGTGTGAGTGATTATTGATAATCTGGGAATGGGAAGATTGTATATCACACCAAGAGTGTTTTTCTTGTGAACACAATTCATTTGTATGGGATTTCTGTTAAGTAGAACAGATAAGATACTTTAAGTTTGTTTTATGGTTCAAAATGTGAGAGTTCATGTTCTGTTACTTCTTTTAGGATTATAATATGGCTTTTTACGTTTATTTTATTATTTTATTTATGATTTTTTTTTTTTTTAAACAGACTGTGAGTTTCTTGAGTTTGACAAATAGTCGGCAAAGCACTGCTTTGGACCATATAAAATTATATTGGCCGATATTATCAGTTAATGGAATTTTTAGCTCCTAAAAGTCTGTGTTGGTACTGGAGGCAGATTTTCATATAGGTTGGGCATTTATCTGTATCCAAGACTGCAAAGAGCTGACATTATATCAGTTGCAAATGAACAGCACTCAGTTATAGGGGATTATATGCACTAAGTTACAGTATATTATCGCCCCCTATTTTTCAGACATGCAAATAGTCAGCTTTGCAGTCAGGAAACAACAGCAATCTCCAGGGTACAACCGGCTTCTGTTCTTGTATATAGTAATGATCTCATCTGATTGCACTGTTCCCACAGTTGCAGTAAAGCACTGACTCTTTGCTATGAGGTTTTTGGTATCCGACTGGAGAAGCAAATGCCCTCTGGCATGTTAACATTTGGCTAAATAATGTGTGGCGTATTTTCACACTCTCCAAACCACCATGGGTAGGTGGCAAGAAAAAATGGATCAATGAAAAATTGACAATAAATAAATGTTAGTTTAATAACAAAAAAATTATTAAAACACAAAAACGCCATGGTTAGGTAGGCAAAATGCCTCCCAAAACATTACAGCATCAGCGCTATCAATCATTTTTTAATACCTCAAACAATGATCTAAAAAATCCATTTCTGAGCCATCAACCGACCAAATATATTTTATCTGACCAAAATGATTATGCGGGAGAAACCTGAATAAAGAGATAAGAAATTAATTTTAAAATTCTCCAGCAGCTGAGAATAACAGAAAATGTAACCTCAAAGTAGGCACATTTTCTTTAAGCTCCTATTTCACATGATTTTGGTGGAACTCCAGAAAGCAAATTTCCAGATAATCACCTGTCAAACTGATCCAAAGAAAGCTAATACCTTTCGGCCATGTGCAGGGACCTTTTAATGGTTCAGAAGCCAGTCGGCAAGTCACGAGCATTTCATGTAATGTCAAAACCAAGTTTTGATGACTTTAAACTTATGCAGAATAGAAACTAAACACAGAGGAAGATTATCCGACATGCCTTGTTCTCGTATGCCTAGCAGAAGGGCAGCAGTGTGCTGTTAAAGTTAACCATGTAATGGAATCAAGCTGGGACAATTCTTTCAGGAGCACAAAGGCAGGGGAGACTGAAGAATTTAATGCATAGCTCTTGGCTGGTTGCTCGGATACCAGCGAAGTGGTGAAAGGTGATAGGCATCAAAGGCTCGCTCTGTTACAATGTTATGATTCATTACCAGGACATTTTACACATGGCTACTACAAAGGCAACAAATGATACTCATGATGGGACACATTTGCTCACCATAATCCGATTGCCAAAATTGTTACCCTTTTAAACTCAGACTATTGTTGCAGGTTGTGAATACATTTTGCAAAAGCAAACATTTCTGACCCTATTCTATAAATACTGCTCCTTAGTGTGGCCAGATATTTCTCAAACAGTTAAATGTATAATATTTTCTTCATTGAGGGCAGTATGATAGCTAGAAATGTTGCCTCATACCTTCAGAGTGGCGTTCAAATCTGCCAGTTCGTGTGTGAATTTCACATGTACTCCCCATGTCACACAGACTTTCTCCGTACACTCAAGAGGCAACCAAGTTCAGGGTATACAGTCCTGCCCTGTGCACAGCATGGCCAGGAACGAGGAACAGCTCCCCCACCCAGGAAGATAGATGGGACCACTCCATTATAGATTGCACATGCAGAGACTTATAAGCAAAGATTGCTAACGCAATAAGGTGCTGATAATCGCTGTTCTATTTAAGCCAACATCAACACAAGCTTATTTATGCCAGGGAATACACAAAATACAATAGTGCCACGACATGGAATGTATGAAAGGGTGCACAAATGTGTACATAAAGCCTCAGAAACAGAACAAAGTGGATCCCACAGTGTTACACTAAAATCAATAAACTAACAAGCACTATAAAGCCGAACATAACTTAACAGATACTGTTCACTTTCAGGGCCGTTTTCTGTTTCAGAGGGACTGCAAATTACAAGCGAAAGGATTCGTTTATTTACAAACGGCCCGATGTCTTTAATGACATGCCATCCTTTCACGACCCGAAACGGAAGATATATGACCCCTGAGGAGATGTGCGATGGCGGTGCAGCCCATCCCGAATGAATAGTGAGCAGTCCTAGGAGGTACTGTGAAAAATATGAATGTGAAATTCGCAGGGGTCTGAGGCATAGGGAAGGAGAAGTGATGTGGCAATTAGCTGAGACATGAGCTGTTTCTTCACGTCACACCGATAACTTAGGCAAAACCGCACAGTAGAGGAGGGAAGCAGAACACTGAATGGAAAACAAGCCCACAGGCCCTCATTATTTAGTCTCATTAGCTATCCAGAGTAAATCAAGCCGAAAGTATTCCTCATTGCACTTCGTCAAATCGCTGCATCCGCCCTCCTTAATGGCCACAGTTTAATATTAAAGTGGGCTCCCTGCACCCCGTTCTGTGAATTGCCAAAGCTACCAAAATGAGTGGCATTCAGTGCAAATTCAGACCACAAACAATGCCTGACATATGACCTGATTAAACTCGGGCATTCCTCTCTTTTAATTAAGGGGATTGTTGCTATGGCAGACCAAATATTCACGGCGGTGGGCTCACACAGAAAGTCGTGGTGAGGCTGCAGCACGGAGAGCAGCAAAAGGGGACCACGTTGTAGGTCAGAAGATGCATGTGAAGTAGCTG
>JAAGVU020000092.1:22825617-22835998 GCA_011763525.2 Mormyrus iriodes | reverse complement strand
ATAAAGAACAACGTCTGCGGCTCCCTTTAATACCGCCCTCGCTAACCTCACGTTTTTTTCGCCCCCCCCCCCCCCCCCGCCCCCCACCCTTAATATCTGAATTCACTCCTTCACTCCTGTTAGAACTCCTCAGACCTTGATAAACAATTAACAACCACAAACCACTGCCAACTTCTTCGAAGTTTATGGGAGCTAAAAATGCAGGACATGCACATCAGTATATTATTTCTGATTAAGATGCAAACAAGCCATACAAGAGTCAGAAATTCTCTAATGGAGATGAAAGTTCTTAAAGGTACTACAACAGGGTACCTCCTGGGACTTAAATAAGAATTCACTGAGCTTAGGAGGCTTTAACCACCCCTTTAAAATGGAACACCTGGGTGGTTTGATGGTTCACTTTGTTCCTTTAATGTGCTTGATGTTACAGAGCTCTGATATTTGTCCAAAGGTCACAAGCACCAGGTCCGTCAGACAGACGACTAGAACACCCTACCTCCTAAAACATAATGGTCAGACACGCCACAGAAACACATGTGAGGCCCGGATAGACGCAGAAAAGGTCCACCAAACAGAATTCCTACAGTCCTTAGAGTCCAACAAAAAAACACAGTGAACAAACTCTTTATAGACAAGGGAGCAAAATCACTTGAGGCAAAAAGGAGCCCCACCTTTCCTTCAGTGTTTTTCACTTCCCCTTTGTCAATCACAGAAAACGGGAGTCACTGCAAGAGACAGAGCTGGGAGGTCTGAGATGTGGTAGGCCAGTCTTTTGACATCCTCCCTCCACAACCGATCAGAATGCAGAGAGGAAAGGAGAGAGAGAGAGAGAGAGAGAGAGAGAGTCCCTTGGGCCGTAGCCCCTCCATCTCATCTCGCCCAACTGAAAGGATTATCAGAGGGCCGCTGGTGAAACTTCTTGACAGAGTTCCCTTGGGGGAGGCAGGGGGTTTGCTTAAAGAGGCAGTTGGGGTGAGGAGCTTACCTTCCCAGCAGACCCTGACCAAAGCTACGAATAGCCCTTCACGCCTGTTGAGCACACAGACACGTCTTTAAACTTGGATTCCTCCTGTTACACCCTCCCCCCCGAGACAGGCAATTTAGGAGCTTAACGAACGTATATTTTCATTATCATCACTTCAGAAACTTCAGTAATCTATTTACTGCCGTATGCTGGGGCCACTGATTCTGCATTAACCATTTAAGTTGTGGAGGATAAGGATCAGGAACTGATTATTTTAGGTTGCTATATATCTCAAAAGTGATATTCTTATCCATGAAATACTCTCATTCACCGTTTATTCAACTGCTCAGAAAGCAAGCTGACTGGCACCAACAAGATCATCCCTTCAAAGGCCGATGTCAGCCAAATGAATGTACTGGCATTACTCGCCGTCATATTAAAAGTGGCCTGTTGTTACACAGAAAAAAGTAACTTCAGGAGTTTTACCCTCCTCAGTTAATATAGTTTTGTCAAAATTTTGTTTTATACTGAAATCCAGAAATGTATTTCTTGAAGGGATACTTTATAATATAATCAATCATTCTTTAAACAGTTTCAACCCAAACAATAATAATAATAATAATAATAATAATAATAATAATAATAATAATAATAATAAATTCAAGCACACAAGACCCAGTTTCAAAAAAAGTTGTTAATGACTTAAGGCCACATTGAAGGTGACAGAACTATCAGCAGTGAGGCTCTTTCATAAAGCTGGTCAGTTATTCGCACTCTCAGACAGGCTGTAAGTCTTTACTCTTTAAGATTGCCCTTGCAAAGGCTAAGGCAGACGATTGTCCTTATCTAGCCTGAACCCAATTTTATCACTTCTGATGACAGCTGAGCAGTTTGTTAATGCACAGGGGATGTCATTAAATTGTCAGCACCCATAAGACTTTGAATCATGAAAAAAAAGTGGAGAATTATAAAGAACAGTTAACACAAGGAGAAACTGAGTAATGAGGTCTGACTTTTTTTGGTCAAATCAATTCTGCAAAACTTTCAAAAAGTTTGTTGGCAGCCATTATAAAAATCAGCTGACTACTAATCACTGCAGTGCCTGTGAAAATCACAGCAGTAATTACTACAGGGAAAATACCTGGATGATCACAAGGTCTATGAGGCAGAGGGACTGTTACATAGTAAAACAAACATAACAGCACCTCAAACGCTACTTACCTATTATCTTATACACTCGTTCTGATGTGAATGTGAGCTTTATGCAAATCATATTATCCCTTCTTTTTGCATCAAAAACATCAGTGTAATTTACTGTACGTATTATGGATCATACAATAATAGTTGTACAGAAACAACAGATGTTCACATATATAACAAGCTATTTTTAATGGCAAAAACACCTGTTGGTAGAATCAATATTGAATATTTTGATTTTACTGGAGACGGGTGTTAAAAAAAAATGAAGAAAACAGCCATCATCAAACTCTCGTGAGGGACATAAGTTCTGCACAACATTTAGAGAGCTTCCACTCTAATGAGGGAGAAGTCTGTAAACCATTACATATAAAGATTAAGGTTCCCAATAGTAAGCCCACAGCTACAGTTTTTTTCCAGGAGACACCGTCCAATTAGAAGCGGCTTGGTGACAGATACTCCCAAAAAGCACGCTATCGAGAGGCCAAATGACTCCTAAACTCATTTCATCACCACTGTCAATTTTCCCTTCCCCAACACACAGTATTAAAAATGGATTTTGTGTCTGGTAAATACAAAATCAAGTGAAATTGTTCTATCAAGATTTCTAATTCATAAAGCCTATTCCCCAATATATATATATATATATATATAAAAAACTGGAAAAGTCAGCAAGAGGGGAAATTTACAAAAATAAAAATCAAAGGAAAACGTTTCAGGACAAACATTCACACAAGCAGATTTAAAGCAGCACTTTTTCCAGCATTATTACTTCATAACTAATCTGAATGGCTCCTTGTGTAAATAACGCACATGCGAAAGGCATTCAAAGCTGGTGAAATCCATGAACATAAGCGCAAGCTGCCTCTGTCACACAGGATCATTCTGATTCCGCAGTAAAAAGCCATCCTTTTATTTCAGTAAAGCTGAATGAATGCCATATTCTTAATCATTATCACAGCTTATACTAAATGTAATACTTCAAGTGAAACAAATACTAACTTACTATTAAATTACTAACCTAATATATTTCAGTATGAAACAGCAGTACAGAGTCTAAAGATTTTTTAAAATTTCATTACCAAAATAACATGACAGGTATAGATTTTGCCAAAGACATCTGTGAATCTATATTAAACAAAGTACTAAAATCAAATACCATTAGTTTCAGTTATTAAAGTTGATATAATGACAATTAAAAAAATATTTTTTAAATGCCACGGTAAGTGTGAATAACACCAGCAAAAATATTACTTATAGAAGCTAATTTTGTTCAGTCAGCCATGGCTTGGCGATTCAGGGATTTCTTCATGAAGCTGAGCGGGCCTTTACCTGCAGGTTGTGTTTCTCCAATCTCATTTCCAGAATGTTGTTCTGATCTTCCAGACGCCTGCGCTCTGCCTCCAGCTCCTCAATCTTCTGCCTGTAACAAGAAGAAGCAATTAAGATATCCATCTCTAGGCCCAGGCTTGCTATTTATATGAGGTCCTGCCAGTCTCAGCTGCTAATCAGGTCTAATTTCCAAAGACCACTCAAAAGGAGTCATCTTGGCTTAAATGTTTAGGTCTGTTCTGTAGGGGGCGGGGGTACCATGCTTGGTGACGAGTTGCCACCCCTGAAGGTATCGCCACGTTTCTCTGGTGGGAGTATTATTCCTTATGGGCCACAAGCCAAAGCGTGTGAAATCTACTGCCCTTCATGAAATGCTGACCTCACAGAAATCCCATTTTCACTTCATTAACAGACCAGCGTCAGACTGCAATGCATACGGCACTGCAGTAAATGTTTAATATGCTAAATAATTAATCATGTCAAACAGCAGAGACTGGTCGAGGGACCATTCTGGCACATGGATGGAAAGCTGCCTTCCCTTTGCCATCTGCATAGAAAGTCCACCAGCCATTTAGTTACAGTTTGTGTAACGCGCAACTCTGTGATAAATTGGTATAAAACTGGTGAGCAGGCCATTTAATTTCATAGCTAGGACTGCAATCAGTCTTAGGGAATTTCTACAACTTCAAGGATAAAGAGGTTTACTACAAATTAATGGTCACTTGCGTCTGGTTAACATCAGCCAAATTTCAATATCCCTGCAGTGATAAAATATTCAGTGATGCTCCCCTTGAGGAACTTTGGAAAAGCATTATTTTGTTTAAATACAAAATAAAATCTATTTAATTATCATTTCCTACAATGCACTAAATATAATAATGTTTTGGGTATAAGGTTGCCATGTACTACCAGAAGAAATGCGTGCCTGAGCCTCTTCCTCCGCTGTTATAGATGGCAGACTTAACGCTCCTAATGCTTATTCTATATGTATGTCTATGCGGATTGCATCTATTCAAAGTCACCCTTTATAATTGATAAAAAACACTTAATATTTTACTTGCATGTTCATGAGTTCTTAAAAGCCACAACACATCATTTCAAGAGTGCATCTCATATTCTACAATTTATTATTTTTCTCTAATCACATAAAAACAGCTTCAGTCTACTCAGGTAAGGTGATGGTACACTTTTTATAAGGGTGTAACACTTTCCTGGCACTCAAGGCACATCAAACAAGCTGTTTTTAGGACAATGATTATCAAAATTACACACCACTTACAAACTCAGGTTTACATTGTCTTTATAAAGTTTCAAATCAAAAGTTTAATCATACCCACGATATTACAACTTTGAGATTACTATGCCCCCAGCTGTGGTTGTGGAGTTTGCATGGTGACTTTGGGTTTGCAAAGGTTTCCTCTAAGTAGGTGCATTTCCATCTGCACTCTAAAAACACGACTGGTTCAATGAGGCAGGGAAAAAAAATGAAATTATATTATATTATATTCAGGAGTCAGAAAAATACTTGTACCAGTGCCAACTTTGCAGTGACATATGCCCTAACATGCAATAACCTTAACATTTGAAAATTCTGGGGGGGGGGGGGGGGCACAATTTAATGCAAGGGAGTTTACATGAGTCCATGGTAATAATGACAAAGACCATGAGAAGCAGAAGGTGCTGTGCTTCTCTAAGATGTCTTTTGGCACACTAAGCCATAAGAATCCACTGCCCTATTTGCACAATGTATTAAGAGTTTTATCACGAAATGACACATTGCACACACATGAATATTACCTGCATGGATCAACAGCCACCTACACAACTTGTGACTGAAGACTGACTGGAGCATCTGCAGTGTGTGTTCATGCTCTCGTCATCGTCACACTCAATAAACCCAATAAACCCAAGACAACCATCTGCCACTGGACACTCTACCTTCCTGCCTGCCTCGGGAGCCAAACCCGAGGGTATTCTCTTTCTTATTCCAAATACACACCACCTATGCCTATATTTCATTGGATAACGAGGCCTCATTATTTATTATTATTGATGTATTCAGGCTGCTGTCGGCTTACTGCTATAATTCCGTAGCGCTTGTAATGTTAAAATGAGTCTCTCGGTAGCGACTGCTGGTGAGAGGTGGCCAGGGAGGAGCACCTTATTACAATCCCGCTCATGAGGGCCCCCTCTCCCCAGACCTGGGCCACAGCCACCCACCTGAGGGAGCTGACCTCTTCATTCATCACAAAGGAGCTGTTTTCCACACTGGTGGCCTGTTTTTTCAGAACGTCAAGCTCCATCTCAGCCTGTAATAAAGCACAAAGGGATTTAAAAAAAATATATATTAGCGCTAAGGGGAAACAGAAATGGAAGAAAATATATAAGTATCAAAACGAAAACAAACCCTTCCCAGTCTTTACGTCTAGGTAAATGTCAACACAAAGGAAGCAGGTGACCAGCTTCAAGCTAATTTTCCCCAAACTTATGAAACATATGAAGGTAGCTGTAGTATTTAATTTAGATCTCAGGACAGACCTGTTCCGTTTTACTCTTCATCCTCTGATGTCTAACCCGCCCTTCCACCGCTAAAGGATAACTGAAATATTTTCAAGGTTAGAACACTTATGTTTCTGAAGCAAAAAGAAGGGATAATATGATCTGGGTAGAAGTGTAAGAGATAATGGGTAGGCAGCATTTAAAGTGCTGCTATGTGTGTTTTCGCTTATCAAGATTAGAAACTTGAATTAACAGAAAATAATAAGTTTACCACCATATTGCAGCTAGAAAGGCTGCACCTAAATTGTTAAAATATTAGGCACTACGTCCAATGAGTCCTGAAACCTAACGAAGCTCTTAAACATAAGTGAACATGAAGTATTTCATTAAAATTCAACTTAAAATCAACTTTAAATACAGAGGTCTGACCAAGTCATAAGGAACTCAAAATACACAACACCAAAAGGCGATCAAGGCCCCCTCAATCATCGCGGAGCATTTATAAAAAAAAAAAAAGTTATAAATGTTAAGAATACTTAGAGTAAATAAAAAAATAAATTAATAAATAAATAAATAATACATCTAAAGTCCACTGAAGTATGACGAATTCCATTACTGAAAAACTGGACACTGTCCAGGGTATAATAAGAGAATAGCAGGCCAATCACATCCCCATTCCCAGCGAATCGATCAGAGAGACGTGCCATTCCCTCGCGGTCTTTTCTGCAGTTTTGTTCTACGTTTGGGGCGCAGCTGGCTACACATCCGGTGTTTTATTCATCACGGGGCCGGGTGGTGCCGCAAGCAGCGGCCGCTAGACGGCCTCCCACACGACAAGATGAATTGGCAGGAGCTGGAGGTCTCCATGGACCACCTGTGTACCATCTGCAAGGCACATTCGTCTCATGCTGCAAATGAAGATATAGAGGGGACAAGCCCAATGGCGTGACAGATTAATGAAATGCTTAGATTTTAGCTGAAAAATTTAATTCTCAGACAGGAGGGCCATCCCCTAAGTACAGTCCCTGTCCAACTTGTATCCTCATCAAATTCCCAAATAAACAACCTTAGGACAGAAAGCAAAGTCTCATCAAAACAGGCCTGCTCCCCTGCAACCAGCTCTTATGCTCTGCACCAAAACTACTGTAGGAATTTATTATTATTATGATCGATTCATTTATTTTTTTTAACTTAAAATTCACTCCCATCCCATTTCCTCACACTATGATTTTCATTGATTTCAATAAAAATCCTGGGGCACATTTCAAGATTTTCACATCACAACAAAGTTCGATTATTACAGCGCGGGAAATCCTTTGCTACAGGATGGACTGTAATCTCAACCATGCTATCTGGGTCTGCAGCAAAAGTCTATGCAGGGCTAAATAGCCCTATCCTGAGCATCTCACTCAGACAGCCAGGCCAGCAAATATATGACTCACCTGTCTTACTGAATACTGGGCTGTTAGCACAACTTTCAAACACAGGTGAAGGCACATTAAAGGAAGGCACATTAAAGGAAGGCACGTGATGGTCAACGCTGTCTACAGTGACACACTTAAGCATAGGCTTTGTCAAGCACATTCCAAGCAAGAAATGTGATGGCAGTTCCCATGTGCCCCCCAGATTTATCAAGATTTATATGTGCACCACCTCTCTGTCTCTTTAAATAAGGGACAGGATTACTTGCAGAGGGGGAAAGGGAGGCCAAGCAGCTTGTAGAAGAAAGTGCAGTTAGCACTAAACTCGAAAGATAGGCCAGCGAGTGGCTGGCAGGCAGCCACCAGGTACATTCAGGTGAGTTTAGCAGCTCGGCAGTGACAGGCCTTGGGCCTTGATGCTACATGGAGGACATCAGAGGGGAAACAAGTCACATTCTCCTCCTCACACAGGGTCTGTTTGAATACTCGCCAAACATATGCAGCC
Organism: Mormyrus iriodes; assembly: GCA_011763525.2. Classification (NCBI taxonomy): domain Eukaryota; kingdom Metazoa; phylum Chordata; class Actinopteri; order Osteoglossiformes; family Mormyridae; genus Mormyrus; species Mormyrus iriodes. The sequence goes on along the minus strand of JAAGVU020000092.1, from coordinate 22,828,080 downwards.
CATTCATACGTTTGATTTATCATAAATCTGGCTGATGTTGGTTTTATTTCAGCAGTTATTCTTGAAACATCCCAACATCTTTAGGACAAAAAAGAGGATAGTTACAGTCTTTGACTGGCCATAATGCATAAATATGCAGAAAAATTGAAAAATGTATGAAAGTTTCATAAATAAAACCAACATAGGAAACATCAGGCAGACAAATTTAACCAGGATCACAAGAAATGAACCATTACAAAACTCCATTAAAGAAACAAGACAGATTTTATTTTTTCTTTCACTCAGTTCATTACCACCAAGACAGGTGCTTGTTTCCTAGTGATTATAAGCATTTCCTAGTCTCTCTCATTGTTCTACTGGCCAATTATTCATTCCATCTGTTAAAATTAAATAATTCTAAATTGCATGTATGTGTGAGTGCATTAAAAGTAGCAAAATGTAAAAATGCCCTAAATCATATTGTATTAATGAGAATTTGCCTGAAATCACAGGGGCCTAATGAAAAAAAATGCCACTACAAAAGCAGAGAATCACAGGGCAACATTTTAAGGCTCTGTGCTGCCATCTGCAACTGAACAACTTAAAAACATTCCTGTGATTAAATAATTAAATATATTTTTTGCTGGCTTTCAGAATTTTAATCTCATACTAACCTAGGAAAGATAGCATGTAATGAACCGGGTTGAAACCCACAAGGGTAATCAAAATATGAACAACGATACAATGTACACATATAAAGTATAAAATGCAGTCCTTAAACATGATTCTCCATCTCCATAACCAGTTTAAACTCAGCTTGCCTAAACTCAAGACCCATTAGTCATGTCTTAGAGCTTTGTGTTTAAAATGTATATTTAAACAGCCAATGACTGCCATTTATTACATTTTGAAGTCAGTTCTACTGCTCAGTAATAACCCATATGCACCATTAAGTCCAAAAAAAACAAAACAATGTTCAATAGTCTCTTTAGATTCATCAAAGAACAAAAAACAAACACTGTATGGCAGTAGGGTGACAAATCTCCTTCATGAAGGCCATTGAGCATGCTCTGTCTGTTATTTTAATTATAACAAAGGTTATTAATGAGAAAGCAGTCTGGCACTCATCAGAAATCAATTACGTTTAGGGAGACGATGAAAAAGTAGACATGGAGTCCACTCTTCCTAGCTGTGTTAATCATAATTGGACCACCAAAACAGCTGAATTTTCTCTCGTAACTAATGAGGATTAACGTTTCAAAATATTAAAACAAATAGTTAACATACTACAGTGTTTCCTAAACATTTTTATAACACTCCAGTTAAGCAGTACAAAGCATGTACGGAATGCACGGTACAGTTTGAAATAATTTCAACAACAGAATCCAGCGAGTTTGTTCAGTCGATGCACGTTCAATGAAATACGAGTTAAACAGGTCACTCCAGCCTTCACGACGAATGCTGCTGCAGAACCATACAAAAGAAGAATCTGACTGAAAGCTGAAAACGGGGACGCTCCGGAAAATGCAACGCAAGGGCGATGATTCAAGGTTGGATTCTTAAACTGCACATCCTCCATTTTCCCCAAAGTGTCATATCTTATCAGAGGCATTAATATTAGACAAATCCCTGCAGTCATTTTCCTCACAGGTAATTGCCAAAACATATTAGATGAAGTATATCAGGCACAGTGTGTTACTCTCTCCAAGCGGTACGGTATGAAAGGGGGAAAAGAAAGAATTTCAGTTCAGAACTTAAAGTAGGGAAGGATTAAAATTTTAACATGGCCTTAAGAATTCTTTATGAAATGATTAAATGAGATCACCATCCTTACCAATTCCTTACTGCTAATAGCGGCTGACGATCACACAATGACATGGCACCTTTGAAAGATCTCGCCTCTTATGCACGCCCATCAGGTCAACGACCCAATGAACGGCACAACAGGTTGAATGAAGGAGAAGCATGAAGCACCAATGAGGCAGAAATAATGTGTTTACACAATCAGCTATGCCATTAATATCGCCCTTGTATACAGGACTGGACATCTTGTTCCTTGGCATATGACTTGACGTTTCAGAAAAACAATTTTAAATGATGTCACCAGAGAAATTAGCATTATTAAGCAAAGGACATCACAGTCAGGATACCAGTTGGTGTAGCAGAAGATATTTTGGCAGTTTATTCCAGTTCATTTATACTAAATATAAAATTGTTAGAAGTAGAAGCAATAAATCACAGAGCCAACGTTTAATTAACACTGAAAGTCATGCGATGTTTACGCTCCAAGCAATTGTTTAAATTTATAAACTTTAAATAGCATCAATACAATGGAGCCAAAAGCTACACAGAAAATCAAAACCTGATACTGCATTCAAAAGAAAGTCTAACAAAGACAGATAAAAAAATATACACACACACACACACACACACACACACACACACACACACACACACACACACACACACACACACACACACACA
>JAAGVU020000092.1:22804172-22817192 GCA_011763525.2 Mormyrus iriodes | reverse complement strand
TTATCCATCCCTTTCTTTTTTATGTGCAGCGAAATGTACGAAAGCCAATTAAGAAACAACTCAAATATCTGAGCTGAGACTCAACTCAAACACAAGTCTGAGTACAATGGAATTCTTTGACTACTGAGAACCTTGCTGAAGTGGCCTTGGGCATGGAGACCCACATCAAGGCCAATTTAGGCTCGGGTTACAAACCAATCGTGCACAAACACAGATTGAGACACCTAATGTGATGGACTCTCCCAGTATACTATACACCTCAACTAAAATGTGGCACAGATACTCCCACCACAGCCACAGAGGCAGCATCGGGAACAGGCATACCTTGGTGAGCAGCAGGACCCTCTTCTGCAGGCGGCGCACCAGGGCATCCTGCTGCTCCCGCTTCTTCTGCTCCTCCAGGACCTTGGTGCGCAGATCCGTCACCTCGCCTTGGAGCTGCACGCGGGCCTTCTCCAGGGCACGGGCGCTGACAGAGAGACAAAGAGAGACAGAGCAACGTCAGCCGCCACGACCAGTGCACTCTACGTCAAAGATGCCTTCGTGCTGCTGAAGACACCGTGGAACAGCATTCTTCTTTAAAAGAAAAAAAAGAAAAAAAAAAACAATGAAATACAAGGCCCTAAAAAGGCAGTTTGAAATCAATGGGGCTGTATTTTGTGACATCGATTCTCAAAATCCATTTCCCGGGCTAATATCAAAATAAGCAGAAATTTTTATAGCAAATTTAGGAGGGGAAACAATGGCAAATACCAGTCAAAACCTGTAGGAAGGGTTTTGAATGATCAATAAAAAACCGAAACGATCATCAGCAGAGCACAACGGCATGAGTGCAGTGTCTTCCATGTGGAATTAAACTCACCTAGCTAACAAGTGTTTTCCAAGCAATTCAAAAACTTGCAAGTTGCTTCAAGCCAACAAATGCTGGCTGAGCCGTACCTCACACAACCTGGAGAGGCACTTGTGATTCCACACCCACCGATGCAAATCGGCCACGTCTATTTGCATTTGGAGAAAAATAGATCCTGAGAGGAGAGAATAGCCTCCCACTTGACCTTAGGAAGTGAGAATGAAATTACTTACGGCAGGAACACGGTGCTCAATCAAACATTAAGAAAGGCGGGGCGTGAGAAGCCAGGGAGAGGGAAAAATCAGGCCCTCGGATCCCTTGGCCTAAAATCGCTTTTACCAGGGACACCTCTGGGCAGCCGAAAGCACACCGGCCCTGTCAGACAGGATCGGCCCAATTCCCACACATCCGAATATTGAAGTAATAAAAACTGTACTCCATGCTGGGAAAATGAGATGGACTAAAATAACTTTCCATAAAAATGCATGGAATGTAAAAAAAAAGGAAGTTAAGGAAAAGGAATTTAAAAGTAGCGCAAAGTGCTCTGTTGGCACAATTCGGCACCACCTGAGGAAAATCAAACTAAACACTTAATAATGATATGAGCAGTCTTAAATTTTAAGGGAATACGCGTTCACAGGTTCAAATTATTATTTGTACTACAGAGGTTTTGCCAGTTCTCTCTTTCCAAATTTCCTTTAGATTATTCTTACAATGTTATATTGAACAGAATTCCCCCAAAACATCCACAACCCACATCCACAGCTAGTTTCCATTCATATACCCTTTCTTGTGTTCTGCACTGTTTCCTTAATAACACTGGAAAACACCTCCACAATGCAAAACTCCCCTAGATTTATACGTAAACGTATGTGATAAAAGCTTTGAATTGCTCATTTATGATAATCAGCACTTAAACCACTGTTGAATTAGTCAACCTTTAAAACTAAGTGCTAAAAAGGAAAGGAATTTCAGCATTACTTTATTCCCATAGAGGGTGATTATACAAACATATTTGATGTAAAAATCCTTGCCAGATTTGCCAGAGCATTGAGTTAAATGGGCTTTCTAGTCGTACCAGGCATATACAGGTATACTGCTGCACAAAGTAACCCTCCCTAGAGCCACAGTGCAACATACAAACAGCAACTGACAGCAACTGCGAGTTCTCACAGTACTTTCACATCCTTTAGGTTTACTAAAAACATCTGAAAAATTGTTGGCCTAGACAAACAACAGTTTGTCAGTTTGGCTTTTTCATTATTATATAAGGTTGTCTTGTAGCCTTACCCAGTGCAGAATGTGAGGATTCCTATCAGCCTGAAAGTTCAGCTCAGGCGGATACTGACGCCTGACAGCCATGCAGAGGCAGGGGAAGGGTTACACGTGGCTGGCAAAGCAATCCGGCATAATTAATATGGAGTTATTAATGTCGTTTTGTTGTACACAGTATACAATGGTCAATGAAAATCTGCGGGGATATACTAATGAGCAGTTTTACACAATTTCTGCATACTCATTATTTTCATACATGAGCAGGTGTTGAAACCGATAAGGGCACCCTGGAATAAGTCTTAATTTTTAAGTGTAATTGCGATGGGGAGGGGGGGGGCACTGCTGAGACTTTAATCTAGACTGACATGGATTTGCAACATGGAGTTTCTGGTTGCGATAATGAGCTCATTGGTTGTTTAGGAAAGTTGTGCCACTGGAAAAGTGGCTGCCATTCTCACCTATCGGCGAGAAACTGGGAATAGTGCTGATAAGAGAGAACTCACCATCACAACATGCAATTAAGATGGTGACAATTTCCAAAACAAGGCAAATAACATGTGTGGCCAGTAGCTCCTGCCTGCTGTAGCAGCTTGAGGATTAGACATTCAGATCAACATGTAAGACGGTCAATGATGCAAAGAATGGAAATACACATACATGCACAGAGTAAAAGAGGCTCATTCGGGGTCATGCACAGAGTGACAGAGCCTTTCTAAATGCAGCAGATATCAAAAGTGCCCCTTCCCGTCATATGCCCTCTCGGACAGACAGGACAGTGATAAACACACCATAAAGCTATAAAGGAAAACCAGAGGGCAGTACAAGAAAAGGGCAAGTGTGGGTACACAATTAAATCATCCTCAGTAACCTGATTAGCCCAGGAGCCGAATCCTCAGCTACAGATGATCAGGTCAGTCAGACCCTAATTGCTGTTCCAGTCCTCACACAGAGTGGGGACACCAGGGCAAAGCCGCAGATGGAGTAAAGTACATTTGGAGAAATAAAGTTAGCATTGGCTTAAGGGTCATCTGACAAATGATACGTATTTGCTGCCAAATAGCTTTACAAACAGAGAAAGAAAAAGCCACGAGTAAAATGCCGATCGTCTTCTGATACGATGCAGACAGTACATTCATAAAAGTGTGTGTCGGGTGTGAAGCAGGATGCAGGAAGCAGCACCAGTGATTACCAGCCGGGGCGGGCTCGACGATATGCTCGGCTGTTCGGTTTAGATGCACGATGCACTCTTCGTTAACTCAGCACCGTGACCCAGCTGACCAGACTTGCTCACATCCTGACCTTGTTCTCCATTACACAAAAAGCTATTAAATTACCATCAAATTTAAATTTGCTGTGCACAAGGCGTTTCAGATCAGTCAAAGTCCCTCAGAAATGCTCAAGTTCTTCACCGTTCAGTAAGTAATCTGTATAAATTCAGTGAATCCTTATGTTTACCTTTACATCTACATTAAATTCTAGTTTTTGTTTTTTTTTTTTTTTACCAAAACCGAAACACTTTTCGGCCCGAGTACCGAAACCGAAATAAAATGTGGGTAATTACTTAATTTATGTACCAGTAGATTCAAAGTAACGTATTAGATTGATAAGCTCAAAATCAAAATTAATTAAAATACATTATAAACGCATCAAGATAGAGAAAAGTAGGCTTCATTTCTTCTGAACACTCCATACCCTGAAACCGACTTTTCAATTGTTAAACAGAAATATAAAAAACAAATGTCAGCCTCTTTTAGGTTGCCAAGCAATATGTAAAATGGCGTGTGCAGCCTTTTTATTTTTGCCAATGTGTTATTTGTGTTGACAGCAGTGAATCTAACATCCTAAACCAAAAAGGTTCAATGTTCCTCACATTTTATAGAATACAGACACTCTTTGAAATATTGGATAAATAGACCCAATCTACACGCTTTTATGTTTTTATAACTAATTTTAGTTATTTTAGTGTAATTATGTATACTGTGTCCTATGTTGAATAAAGAACATTTATGATTAATCGTATTACTGCACAGAAGATATCGCCAATGGGCTTGTGTTCGTATCTTCCGCGCAGTGATACGATTGGAGTGTGGACTTTGGTAGAAGAAAACAGTTCCTACATCAAACTGCTCACTACAAGGTCTGTGGATTATCATGAGTAACCAGGTCATGATTTCTGGTAAAAGACATTGCTGTTGATTTTTATTAGCACATTTTTTTCACGCTTTAAACGATGAAGACAGAATGCCGTTCAGTCCATAATATTCAAGGGAAGCCCAACATTTCCACGGCCGATATCTCTGGCATTTCCCAGCAGAATAACTCAGATGGACAAATACCACTAAAGCCCATTTAAAACATACACAATATTGGCAAAAGTATTGGGACACCCATCAAAATCATTGAATTCAGGTGTTCCAATCTCTTCCATGGCCACAGGTGTATAGAAAATCAAGCACCTAGGCATGCAGACTGCTTCTACAAACATTTGTGAAAGAATGGAAAGTATGAGCTCTCACAAGCTCAGTGAATTCGAGCGTGGTACCGTGATAGGATGCCACCTGTGCAATAAGTCCATTTGTGAAATTTCTTCACTACTAAATATTCCACGGTCAACTGTTAGTGGTATTATAACAAAGTGGAAGCAATTGGGAACAGCAGTAACTCAGCCATGAAGTAGTAGGCCATGTAAAATCACAGAGCGAGGACAGTGCATGCTGAGGCGCACGGTGTGCAGACGTCGCCAACTTTCTGCAGTGTCAATATCTACAGACCTCCAAACTTTGTGTGGCCTTCAGCTTAGCTCAAGAACAGTGCGTAGAGAGCTTCATGGAATGGGGTTCCATGGGCGAGCAGCCACATCCAAGCCTTACATCACCAAGTGCAATGCAAAGCGTCAGATGCAGTGACAGAAAGCACACCGCCACTGGACTCTAGAGTAGTGGAGATGTGTTCTCTGGAGTGATGAATCACACTTCTCTGTCTGGCAATCTGATGGATGAGTTGGGTTTGGCGGTTGCCAGGACCTGACTGCATTGTGCCAAGTGTTAAGTTTGGTGGAGGGGGGGATGATGGTGTGCGATTGTTTTTCAGGGGTTGGGCTTGGCCCCTTATTTCCAATGAAAGGAACTCTTATAGCGAAGCCATTTTGGACAATTTCATGTTCCCAACTTTGTGGGATCAGTTTGGGGATAGCCCCTTCCTGTTCCAACATGACTGCACACCAGTGCACAAAGCAAGATTTATAAGGAAATGGATGAGCGATTTTGGTGTGGAGGAACTTGGGCCTGCACAGAGCCCTGACCTCAACCCGACAGAATACCATTGGGATGAATTAGAGCGGAGACTGTGTGCCAGGCCTTCTCATCCAACATCAGTGCCTGACCCTACAAATGCTCTCCTGGAAGAATGGTCAAAAATTCCAATAAGCACACTCCTAAGCCTTGTGGAAAGCCTTCCCAGAAGAGCTGAAACTGTTATAGCTGCAAAGGGTGCGACAACTCCATATTAAAGCCTATCTATTAAGAATGGCATGCCATTAAAGTTCATGTGTGTGCAAAGGCAGGCGTCCCAATACTTTTGGCAATATAGTGTATCGGTTTTCAGTTGTGGGGTTAACTGCCCCTCTAAGTATTACACAAAACCCACTGCAATAAACAAAGCAAAAATAATATACACAGCTGCTACTGGTGGCTTTTTTGAACAACTCCCACACATACCAATTGCATTTTACACAGGTGGCTTTAGTTTAATTTCAAGTACATTTGCCAACTGGAACGGAGTCGTTTTTACCCGGCAGCAGATGCAAAATACAAAGCGAAAGTAAATGCATAAAGTAAGGATGATTTTATTATAGGTTTTATGGCTTTTTGGGGGGGGGGGGTGACGGCAGCTCTGCAGCTGTGAGCATTACTGATTGTCCCATTGTTTTCTTGATGGATGTATGCTATGCTAACACGATGGCCCATTAGTGAAAACAAAAGGTGTCATACGTCGAAGTACATTGCAGCTAGCGCTTAAAGTAGATTGAAAAAACACTGGCGGCTGTAGTATTAAACGTCACAGTTTGGGTCAGTAATTTCGGCCTTCAAAAAGTATTCAGGCCGAAACCGAAAATTCAATTATTGGCTTTTTCGGGCAAATATTTTCGGTTGCAGGAAATTTCTGTGCATCACTACCACATACTACCGTTTTGGTATATCATGGACGCGATAAGCGCTGAAGTGGCGGTGAATGAAGAAACAGCTTAACAGCCACAAACTCTTTAGAAAGAGGAGACATTGCAGATAAGCAAGGTAAAAAAAAACATTGATGGTGTGGCAGTGTTTTTTGCAATTAAAAGTCTGACATTTATTAAACAAAAATACTACTGAATTTACATAGATTACAAACTTTTGGCCATCACAATATGCCTCTCATTGATGTTTTAGCCGTATTGCTAATCTGCTTACCAAATTGTGGGCATAAGTAAATGTCTGTATAGTACCAAAAAGCTGGCGTCCGGACAAGTGTTTCCCCGTCATCTGAAGCCCTTGAGATTATTACGCATGCGGCGTATAATCGCAATATCATGCAGCCATACCAGAGAGACATCCATTCAATATTACCATCCTTATTTTTTGGATATTTTGTTAATCTGCCTGATGACAGAAATGCACCATTATTTAGACCGAGGAACTACCATAGTAGTTATAGGGGACTAAGTTAGTGATAAAACTAATAACTGAAAAAGGGGAAGTTATTAATGAAATTCACAAACTTATTCCTAGGTTATTCAGCCAAGTGAATTAAAAGGTACACAGCCCCTGCTGCATGCCGAATCTAATAGCGGAGATCAGTTCCTGACCTCAAGACTAAGGCAGCTATCCACAATCATGTTTTTCCTCTCCAAAACATTATGGTTCCGCTTAACTTCTACATCCGATATTGCCTCAAAGGACAGAATACCACTGAACTTCAGCTAACGCAGGAGAATGCTGCCGACACACAGATCGATAAAACAATTAACAAACAGGAAAAGCATCACAAATGGCAAGAGCATCTGCAACAGGGATGAAAAGCTACAATCCTGCAGGGCCAAGACCAGGGCACCTTGGGTTAAACAGGGCATTGACCCACAAGACCAGGGCACCTTGGGTTAAACAGGGCATTGACCCACTTGAGATGCAGTGCCTTTGGTGTCTCGATGATGACAGCAAGAAAAACACGCTGACTTGCTCTTCCGGAGCTGTAATTGAATAGCTCTCAAGCATCATTAGAAATGAACACTTCTTGTGACCAACTAAAAGGATGAGCTCCCTGTGACAAAGCTTTCCTCTCAGTAAACATTATGATCATCATTTTGATTCACTGCAAATTTCCACCATAGGACCTAATAACATACACATTCTGTGTTGAATCTAGACATTTCCTATTGCTCATACAGCTAATGCGTGTTCACATAGACAAGGCGAGCTTATTAGCTGCTAAAGTCCTGCATTTATCAATTTCATTGTTATGGCAAAAAACATTATTAGCATAAACCCTGTTTATATCAGGCTTCCCCTTGCTATTGTGCAATTTCGGTACTAAAACTGATTCAGTACATTCCTTTATCCATTGGATTTTATGTGAATACACTACACTAGACACAAATATGGGCAATCATAATAGGAGAAAAGTGATGCAACAGAGATATTTCCCCCTACTGTTCAGATGTGGAAACCATTGAAACAAAGTGGTATAAGATTATCCTGGAGTTTAATGTTAAGAGAGATGTGTGCAAATGAGGAGATTATGAAGATTTGCCCTCAGAGACTTTCTCTAGGCATATTAGGGTGGATTTTTTGCTTGATCATCAATACTGGGACAGCAAATGCTTATTCAGGGTATCATGCGGTTATCAGGATCTCCAGTAAAATCATGAGCATTCATGTGGGCAGAGATCCAAGTTCGGTCTTTATTAACAGCAAGACTAAGTGCCTAACAGAGTTTGGCTACTCTGAGAAACACTCAGGGAATTAATAAATCAGAGAAGCTAGGAACTTCAAAACATTTACAAGAACATTGCAAAACAGTGGAAGAGCATTATAAGTTTCTTCATATAAACCAAACGACAATTCCACTTACCAATTGTTTGGCTTGGATGCAGGATGCTGGATCAGTCATCTCAGGTAGTTCTATAACCTCCCACAAACACTATGCATGCATTACAATATTGCCTTCGTAACTGGTGTCATCCCACAGAGCTTCAGGTTTAAAATCGGACGAGCATAAGTCAGCATGGGGGCCAAAGGGAGCACACTGGGTAACACTGTAGCCTGACACTTCCATGCTCATCCCTAGCTGAGCATGGAGTTTGTATGTCCTCCGTAAGTACTTAGGAGAAACCTATGGAAAACATTTCATCCTAGAATATAAAAAAGATTATGCTGTGAACTGGTCTCTTGAAATGCTCCTAGTGTATTGTTTGAACTGCAGTGGACCGGCCTTGTGCCAGGTGATGGATGCCATCCCATCCATGGTGTCCCCCTGCCTCATGCCCTGTAATGGGCTGGCATCCTGTCTAGGGTGCCTCCCTGCCTCTCACCTTGTGACTGACTGGTATCCAGTCCCGAGTGACTCCTTGCCTCATATCCTGTGCTTGCCAGAACTACCTCCAAGCTCAGACCCTGTACTGGGGTTTCCAATATGGAAAACGGATGGAACGCTGAACTGTGCATTTTCACTGGTGCCCACCCACCACATAAAGACATGCTTTTTTGAGTGAACAGGGGACTCCTAAGTGCCCTTAGTGCCAGTTAGCTGGCGTCAGCAGTGAGCTGCTGCTCCACCTGGGACACGCCACCGCCCCATTTCCTCCTCTAACAGTTTCCAGGACGACAAAGCTTTGAGAAGACAAGCTGCCGCAGAGAATGGATAGACTGATGAGTGGACAAACTGATGTTTCCAGGCGCTCAGGTCACAATTTATCAAAAAAATAAATCCCAGAGAGAGAGAGAGAGAGATACTATAAAGCAAAATCCTCTTAAAAGGTCTGCCCAACATCTGACAGAGCACCTCCACCATGTACCGCATCACAATATGACTGCTTTATATTTTTCATTTACAGCATCATTTGCAAAGTCTACCCTTATCCATGGCATTAGCTGAAGCAAAAAATTAAAGGCACACATGGCTGCTCCCTGCAGCCTGAGCGAGGGATAGTCATGTCGGATGGGAGCAGGACAGCATGCGGCAGAGGGAAGGCAGATTAGAAAGGTGGCAGCGGCTGATGGCCGACAGCTTCCTGCTCCAAGGCACTCAAGTGTGTTTCCACATGCAAAGTAAAAGTTGCAGATCTGCCCTTCAAAACGAAACCATTTCAGAGACATTTCCCATAATGCCCAGCTAAAAGAGTTCCAGCTTCAGTTCAATGATGACAGGACACCACGTAAAGTAATTTAACACATATATTAGGATACTGCCATTTCGCCCAATAGCACAAAAAAGACTGAGAGGCAATAAAGAAAACTCTATACCAAGTTTCTATACCAAGAAAAATTACTGCACTAAGTTCAAAGCAGGACGTCGCATCATGAGCACAACTTCGCCCCCCGAGATTAACAGTGAGGAAATATCCCAGTGTTAATGTTACATTACAAACTCAGAGTATCTGATTTTACAGCCCCCAAAAGATCCATCGTCCACATAAAACCTTTGCAAACAATATATCCTGCCCACTGGACTGTCAGTGTTGCTCCTAATTAAAATGACTCAAAAAAGGAAAACGCATATACAAATTAAAACCAAAAGGTTAAGGCTGAATTTGTTTTGATTAAAAATGCTTGAATACTAAGAACATAGCTTCGTCTTTTTATGCAAACCTAAAAGGTACTTCCAAACAGATTTATTTACCATCTACGTTTATTTCCAGCTCATTTATTTAGCAGATACCTTTATTCAAAATGACGTACAAATCGAAGAAAGCAGGGTCAGCCAGTTTCTGGAGCAATTGGGGGTTAAGGGCCTAATTAATATTTAAATCTCTCGGCTGACCATGGGATTTGAACGGACAACATTCTGCTCAGAGCACAGCATCCACACCAGCTGAACAACACACTGCCCCCTATTTTATATACCATTTCCCACGTGAGAACTTAAACAGCTCTTCTCCACTTCATAAGTCACGGCACAGCACTGTGATCCATGCACCCCTTCACACCGAAATCCCGTCCACATTCTCATTTCCACACGTCCACTTCCCGGGACGGCCACAAAAGGCCTCTGCAAACAGGCCGATGCGTTAACATCCTAATCTATCTAGGTTAATGTCTCTGAGCCCAGGTGGAAAAGAGCCAGTTCCTTAGCGCCCCTTCGGCAGGGCAGATGGGAGCTCGCTGGGCCTTCGGTAATGACAGCCACCGAGGGCTGCGGGCGCTCTCCATCTCCCACAGCCAAGCCCACGTTAGGGATGACGCCAGAATCCATCAGCAGCGGGTCAGGGGCGAAAGCGATGTAGGAGAGGGTGGGGGGGTGCATTCATCATAGTTTGCATATGCATTCCTTTCTCCACAGTTATTTGGAAAATGTTATTTCGCGTATGTGCCAGTCAGAGGAGTGGAAAAATAGATTTTTTTATTAAAAAACAAAAAATAAAAACCTGTCTGCCCTCATCCACTAAAGGTCAGTGCACAATCATCTCCTGACAGCTGCCCCACAAAAAACATATAAAATGCCACACGGTGCCAGACTGAGGCCACCGTCAAGCCCTTGAACACGGCCCTTAACCCCAATTGCTCCAGGAGCGCTGGCTGAACCTGCACTGTGACCCCGAAGCTCTCTCACCTGTATGTGCATCTGTGATTCACAGAAAGCAAGATACGATAGGCGAAAAGACAATTTCCCCATGGGCATGAATAAAGAGTTGCAAATCTATATAACATGAGCCCTGCCCAAGCATTTACGTAGAGTAACGCAGAAACGAGTCGTACATCATTTGTAAAACCGAGCACCCACTCCTGCACTTAATGAGATGTACGTATGATCCAATTTGAACATGCTTATGATTCTCCTTCAGGTCACTGAAGCGATGCCATCATCCAATTGAGAAAATAAGACTGAGGACCCGGGGAGCCACGGAAATTGAATCACGCTGATTATAATGGATGGAAACAAACTCACGGTGGTAATGAGTAACTGACAGAACCTGAGGCCACGGCACGATCTCGCGCGAGGGCTGGATCACGCCGACAAACATCAGATTGTCACATGACAGGCGCTTCTCAGCAGAAGAGATAATGTACAACACACAAGCATCGAGAAATGAAATTAAAATGAAGACAATTATCCAGCACAACAAAGTAATTGGGGGGCATTCGGGAGCTATTTAATACAATAATAGACCAATTAGCAGAGAAACTAATAGATGATTCAAGGTAGGAAACATTCAGGCGAAGCAGATTATGGCAAATAAAAATGACGGATTGTGATGGAGGTGATGATCACTGGGCTGCCTGTGGCAAGTCGCACCTTTCATTAGCATCTGCAATGAGAACTAAGAGACTTTATTGGAGCTGCCTCCCTTCTCACCTGGAGCAGACTGAAAGTTCTGAAAGCACACATGGAGGCAAGAGTCCTCAGGCTTCCCATTTGAACAGTGGGGCAGGAGAACTCAAAGCTGCCCACATCCATTAATTGCTACAGTACCTCATGTTCACGGTGTTTAAGCGCAAAATACATCACTGTTTTAAAGGGGGAAGAGTAGCTACAGCTACGAGTCAGCCTCAGGACAACTAATATGCAAACAAAATGTATCACAACCACATTAAACAGCACTGAACGGTGAAGCTCTCGAAGATAAACCGGCCCAGAAATTCACAGACACAATATCTGATAGTTATACCCAGTACTGACCATGTATGCCGGCATTCCTCAATTCCGGTCCTGGAGGGCCACAACCCAACATTATTTTGCATTTCTCAGCTCAACAGACACTCTTAATCAGCTAGCTACCTAGTTTAGTAAGTGTGTTTGAACAGGAAAATCTGCAAACTGTGAAGGATTCTGGTCCTCCTGGAGAGGATTTGGGGAACCCTGCTGTACACTGACACTGAGGAGGGCAGCACCGATGGACCCAGCTGAAGCAGCCTGCAGGAGTCGATGGCAGGCCTGAGGCCCAAATGCCGCTTCACTGCTGACATTGGCTCTGATAAGCATCTGCTCTTTTAGGAGGCCATTCCAACGAGAAAGAGCTAGGAGCCATAGATGTCTGTCCAAAAATTCCAATTATTAGATCCAAAAAACCCTTACATTTCAATGTTTTCCCAACCAGTGATTTAAAATATCTTATGTTCTTTTTACAAAAAAACCAAGAGGGAAAAAGTACCATTTGAAAAACTCACTCTTCTATTATGATCAAAGAATGAGGTATGAAGATGTCCTGCCTTTATGAAGGAATGCTAGTTGGCTAACGAGGCACTTCCATCACTGCGTATTACAGCGTGGGTGTACAAAACAGCTCAAGCGACAAGGAAGGGAGATCGACAGGCGGCTGGAACACGGAGACTGGGGCTGAGCCGGCCCGGCTTCTGTTAACCGCCATTACCTGCGACGAACGACCGAATAAATCATACGCAGACACACCCGTGTCTGGGTGCTATTTATAGAAGAATCTTCACGGCCCGCTCGTCCGCACACGGCACCGAGTTTACTCGGATCCGACACGGTGATAAATTGCATCGGAGCCTTTCCGGGGCTCCCATGTCAGTATTTACCTGCTTTAACCCTGTTCCTTCTGCTTGACCGTTAACCAAACACGCTCTGAGGCTGCCTCAGCCAGCCACATCTTGGAGGGGGGGGGGGGGGGGGGGGGTGCGGAGAGAACAGCATTCCCTTCCCCCTTCCAAAACCCCGTTTTGGGGAAAGGTCATGGAAAACCT
>JAAGVU020000092.1:22777045-22791802 GCA_011763525.2 Mormyrus iriodes | reverse complement strand
TTTTTTCACATTTCTGCACCCCATTTTACCCCTAGTGGGGTCCTAAAGAACCCCAAGTGGATGTGAGGGTTAAGTACAAGCTGTCCATAATACAGACGCTTAACCGTACTGCATCAAGAACTGCACCTTCATTTTTTTCTGGTTATCAAAAAGGATATTACTGTAAAAGAATTTAGCCAAGCACCTAAAAACTAAATGTACCCATTATCACTGTTTCACTAATGGCTATTATAAGATATCCAGGTTAATTCAGGTTAGCTCAATGCAAACTGAGAAGCGAAAAGAAGTGATACAATATTGATCAGATTAAAAGAAATGCATTTAACTGGAAACCTGCTTCGCACAGAAAACCCATGTTTACCCACGTATGGCCTTACCTTATGTTAAGGCCAGTCATCTCACTTAAATTCTCCCAGGCCTGAAGCATTGTTGCATGTTTCTGCAAAAAGAAACCATCTTTACCACAGACTCAACGCTCCCTTCCAAATTTTATGAGAACACAGGAAATTACCAGCAAGATACTTACCTTTGTCTTTTTCCCTATAATACATTTAGCATAAGTTAGTTATTTTGACTTCTAATTTGCATTACTGTTAGTGTCGGCATAAACAAATTGCTAGAATGACCCTCTTAGCAAGTGCTCTCTTTACTTTACTCAATGAAGAAGAAAAAAACAGCATTTCTCGGGAAATGGAAAGACAGGCCGACATTTGAATACATAATTTCTATAAGAAGGATTTGCACATTTCATACGAGTTCTCATTAAGAACTACTGCTATTCTGATTGCCCAGATCATTACATTTCCATAATTAACTCGTTTTTCTAGTTTAAGTTCCTTGCACAGAGCCATGGACGAGAGCTAATTAAAAACCTGAATAGATTACAGGGGCTTGTTTTTCCCACCTCACGCTCTGAGTCACAGGGAAAAAAGAAAAAAAATGCACAGTTAATGAGGAAGAATCCTGTCATTGTTCCCTGTACCCTGCAAACTGCCTGGCTCACCTTTTCTCACTGATGAGATCTGTCTGTACTTGCAAGTGGCTCCACTGAGGAAAAGCCTTGTCATTAGAAGCACCATACGGCCTCTCACTCAGACATATTAGATGCTGGATGAGAACGTGGTCAGGTGAGGGCCGTCACTGTCAGGTAAAGACAGCTAGGCCCAGGACTGCAGACCAGACCGTTCGTCTGTTCAGTTGCCCTTGGCCAGACACGAAAGAAGTCTGAATGGTCAACGGTGCTCGTAAGCTGACTCTTCAGACCACTTTCATCAGTCACCCTCATCTGTCAGGATTAAACTGTTGAGCAAGCTCAGGAATGCAAGTACCCTAACCTTACTGCTGAATGGAAGTTCACAGAAAATGACACCACCTACCGAAATAAACCAAACACCATCCCCTTGAAGCTCCATTTTACCGAGGTTTGATTATGCCAAAGGATGAAAGCCAGGTCTCATTAGCCATTTACCTCCTTTTCCAACTCCAGGCTGACCACGGCCTCTTTCAGCTTCTCCAGTCGCTCCAGCTTTCTCCGCAGACTCTCCGTCTCTTCCCTCAACAAGTTGCTGTTCTCCTGAGTCTCTCTGTAGGGACCAGGATGAGAATGTAAGCAAGCTTCAAAAGGGAATCGAAGGCAAAATTAGGATTCTAGGTGGTCTTCTGTGAAGTGGGATGGCATTGTTCTAAAATTTACAATATGCCAATTAGATTTATGAAAACTAAATACTGATTAAAGCCTGATTTTCACACAATTTTCATCACGGGGCCAGCCTTAGACACCATGTAGAGGCGCCGTGCGCGAGCCCATGCAACACTCGAAAATCACTACGAGGTGGAGGTTCCGCAGATGGAGTCCCAGATGGCTACAAACTAAAATAAAATACATTTGTACTGCAATGCCCCGTGTATGCTTTTGGCATCAGTGTTATCATTTTGATTTTTTATTTTCGTTTTTATTTTGGCGTTTGCTTTAATTTGACATCTAGTTCAGTCTTAATTTTCTGCGTGTTTTCATTAGTTTTTATTTAAAAGATGTAAATCGATTTAGTTAGACATTTTACTTTAGGTTTTATTAATTTTATTTCTAAGGATAGACAGAAATCATAGGACTTTGTTGGGTGTTGGGTTCTACAAAAAGCCGTGCTGTAGTGCCTTTGGCTGTTTGTATGGTTGACCTGCATTGCAAGAAAGGCCCAAAGATTAATATTTTGCTAATGTAGTGATTTTTTTTTTTTTTTTAAATGGTAACTGGAAGTATTTGACATTTGTTTCGATTCTATTTCAGTTGGTTTCAGAAGCAATAATTATAGGTCTCATTTAGCTGTAGTTATTTCATTTCCCCATCTGATTCTGAAGTTTACGGAAATGTTTTCATTAACAATAATAACCCTGTCTTTTGAACTGTAAGTACAATGCGGACAGTAAGATTCTTATGACATCCACTTCACGAAATCAGATGTGACTTAAGGGTAGTATTGCTCTACAGAGCCACCCCAGGCCTGATGTCAAAGTTTACGATTGTCTGGCATGGTAGCATTACAAGTATGAATATTCAGAATCGCAGACGGTCTGGAACATGGTGCTCGCTCCACGGCGCACCCACTTTCATGTAAAGCATAAACCTGCTTTAGGATAACACTGGGGGGTATTCTGCTATAACATGTTTGGCTTGGCCAGTGTCTAACTTTTTATACCACTATTCTGTTCAGATATTATACCGCGGTGGGGTAATATCATGACACCATAAAACCATCCAAGCCTAACCTTTGTAAATTAACTAAATTAACATCTCCTGTCAAACTGACTGATAGTGAAGTGGTGAAAAATTCCATATTTCAGGAAAAGTGCTTTGTTCCTGCTGGAATTTCTGCTGTATTAACAGCTGAAAGGCCCTAACACCACCACAGTCGTGTTTGGGTATAACACCGCATTGCTATTCGCTATTCGGTCAGATGTCTACACTGCCCTAAGTGTCACAACAGTGAACAAAGCAAGTGACCTTCCCTTCACCTCAAGTAGCTGTTCTGCTCGCGAAGCCGCTTCAGCTCGCGCTCCATGTCAGGGAGGCGCGCAAGCTCGCTCTTCATGTTCCGCACGATGATGGAGTCCTGCTCTTGCAGAGCCAGCCGTCTCTCCAGGTCCTGTGGGTTTCCCAGGGAGAGGAAGTTGGGGCAAGCCCAGCTGCCATCAGACACGCTGCTGCTGATGAACCCTCAATGCGCGGATTAAAAACTAAGGCTGCCAGAGGCCTGCACAGCTACTGAAAGGCTATTCCACAAATCTGCTAGCCTAAAAATACCCATAGAAGTGGTCAAAAAAGCACTGATGGAGATCTAGTACTGCAGTAAAGACACCAAACGTGTAGCCTATTAACTGTAGCTGCAGAGCCAAGAATGGCAGCTTACAAGTGGCCAGCACTGTCAGCTTGTCAGTCTGTGCGATCTGGAATCCACGGCCCCTGGTTCCCTCATAGTTTTACTGCCCCAGTTATTCTCCCATGTTCTCTCAGCATTACACTTGTGCAGCATTTAGCCACCACATTCTATCTAACCAGGGCCACTAAACTCCTGTTAACTAACCTGGACTAGTAGGCATTTATACTGACCTGCAATTTGCATCTAGTATTAAGAGGTTTATCAATATATTGCAGACTGGGGTAAACCCTGGATGTGATGCACTCTTTAACAAAACTAACAAACAATATCACATTGTGATTATATGGCGTATGTACAATAATCACCAAGACTTTAGATGATAATACACAGAGGTTTACTTACATCCACAATTTGGAAAGATGATTACTAATATACATTTCCGTAATATTGTAATTAGTAAGCTGTATAAATACTGCATATGCTTATGTTTGATAAACGAACTTTAAACTGTAAAAAGTACCATCACACCACTGGCGTCTTTTTTACCTTGTTTATCCACAATATCTCCTCTTTCAAAAGATATTGCGGGTGCTGAGCTGTCCCTTTCTTCACCACCACTTCAGTGTTTATCACTTTCATGATATAACAAAACCATAGCATGTGGCGCAGTGCGAGTTTATTAAAAATATAAGGATGAACTGAATTTATACAGATCACTAACTTTTGTGGATCACAATACACATCTCATTAATAACTGGTGATTGATAGTCTACTTACCAAACTGAGGGCGTGAATAAATGTCTGTATAGTGCCGAAAAGCCAGCGTCCAGACAAATGTTTACATCCGTCATCTAAAGCCCTGGTGATTATTGCGCATGCGCCACATAATCGTGATGTGATATCGTGCAGTCCTACTTATTAATAAGATAAATACATTGAAAAGACCGTGAAATGCAAGGAATATCATGAATAGTCTTGCAGCACAGCGAAGATGGGCATACCTTAATCTTGAGATCATTATCAGAGTTCTGGGATTGTGTGGTCTGGAGCTCCAGAAACTTCACAGTAAGCTCCTGGTATTTTCTGTTGGGAAACAAAAACATGCATCCAATACACATTTGGTGTCATCACACGTCAACGTAAAATGGCTGATTCAGTTTGGAGATGCAAACTGGCCATCTACATTTCAGGTAGGAGGAGGAAAAACCCAATATTATTATTAATAACATTCAGTCTCAAGTTATCATGGTGGTCATCACTGAATGACGGAACGAAAGGACACACAAAGCCGATGATGTGACAGAGATGGGGCCTTCGGCTCCCCTACTTGCGCTGGAGCTCCAGCTGCTCCTGCAGGCCCTGGTTGTCTGTGGACTGGGTGGTGAGCTGCATCTCCAGCTTCTTCAGCTTCTGATTCAGCTCCCGGATCTCGTCTCGCAAGGCTCCATTAGTCTATCACGATTCAACAAAGCAATGCGTGCAGTAGCCATCATTAACGGGGGTGAGGGCAGGGGGTTTGAACTGATTACACCCCCAAAATGTACACAAACAAAATGACTGTTACAAATCACACAGAATACACAATATTCATTTCATTCTCATTGACAGTAAGCACTTTCATAATATCTGTATAGGATCTGTATCCAGTTCCTGGAATCATGAGGAGGACTACAGGAGAGCCTTTTGTAATAAATAGCTATAATATCTATAGCAAATAAGGTTTTTTTTATTGGAGGGTCTGATCTCTGTAGATCCCACTTGGGCCTTAGTGTCACAAGCATTTCATATAACAGCATCACTGTTACGGTACCTTATTGGCCTCCGATATCACAGACTCCTTGTCCTCTAATTTCTTGTTCTCTCCCTCCAGGCTCTTCTTCAGAGTCTTGTTCATCTCCATTTGCTCGTTCAGGGTCCTCGCAGCCTCCGCCTCCCTTTCCTCCAACTTCTTGATACGATTGAGCAGCTCCTGGTTGCGATCCACCTCCCGCTGAAAAGAGAACAGACACGACGCACGGCTTCATCTGGCACATCGGGAGACCGTGCTCGGGTCCGGGCGTGACACAGAGACGCAATGGCATACAGCGAGTTCATTCTTTTTAATATAGCATGGCTGCTTCAGAACATCAACTTTTTATAATTAAACACAGCACCAACATATGAAGCAGAACTAGCTATTAAAACCAGTAGGAGCATGACACATGGACACTCTGGGGGCTTTTACCGTTATCTGAACAGTCACAGTGGAAAAAGCTAGAATGTGTGGGACTGTTAAATCTTTTACGGTTTAAAAACACACACATACACACACACACACACAGAAAGCAGTGCACAGGTACAGCTTTACCTACATCAGGATTAACAAAGTGATCTGTAATTAACATGCAAAGAACTGTGCAATAGTCTTAGGGAGTCAAAGAAAAGTCTTACTCCTATTTATCTGAGTTGTGAGTGTAGATTTGCTCAGAAAAAGACAATTTAGCATTAGAATATATGCAAATTAAAAGTATCACAATAAAGACTAACAAGAACTTCTTCAGTTCTTTAAAAGGTTCCTGATAACACCACTACAGTTCCCAAACTTCTACTCAGCGGCATCTTAGCCATTCCATGTATTCGTTAAATTTCACCACCAGCTCACTTAATTAACTTCATTAGTTGAATAACTTGATAGACAGATTAGTCAAACAATGTGTGCTTGTGTTCAAGTTTAAACACGCGCACACGCACACACGCACACGCGCACACGCGCACACACGCACACGCGCACACACGCACACACACGCGCACACACGCGCACACACGCGCACACACGCGCACACACGCGCACACACGCGCACACGCACCCTTGATGGTTACCACAAATACTGGGTAATTTTAGGGGAGATTTTGTAATGGCTAAACTGAGGATCTAAGCTGTTCATCTTTTCTCTCTGACTTCAGAAATGCAGAATACCGTTTAGCAGTGATGGCCAAAACGACGCTCCGCGGACCATGTGTGATATTTTCTGAGCTCACATGGTTTCCTTTCGGCATACTTTGAGCCCTTTTTTTGAATGTAGAGCGCCATCTAGTGGGCTCGGTACATAGAGATTGTTCTGGAAGCGACATTTCAGCCATTAGGACTGTTTGGCAAATGTTGGTCACATTCTGATGATGAAGAACCATTCATAACTATGATTAAGCAGCTGGTTTATTTTATTTTAACTCAGGAATAAATATTGGTGTTTAAACTGGAAAGAAACAATGATTTGACATTTATCGTGATGATTATCGTTATCGATTTGTGTTTATCGCGATAATTTCGGCCAAATCGCCCAGCTGTATACTGTATATAACGCGAGTCAGAAGCACGGAGCTACTAAATGAGCACCCCTGAAAGTGTCCAAAATGCGGAGCGCAGGCAGGTCCCAGCCTTCCACCGTGTCCTCCTGGGCCTCACCGCTCACCTCCAGATCCCTGGCGCTGATGTGTGCGGCCTTCTCCAGCTCGATGCGGGCACGTTTGTGACTCAGCTCCATCTGCTGCTTCTCCTGAGCCATCTGCAGAAGGTGCGTCTTGGAGCAGATCTTCTCAGCAGCCTCCTCCAACTATAGAAGGATAGAGGGAAAAAAAACAATGAAGGAGAACAAACACTTCAGTCATTTATTCATTTGTTTATAAGTGCCATTAAAGTTGTATGGGGTATGAGCCCATTTCTGGACTTGGTAACAGACTAAAACACTGAGCAAGAATTTACACCGAAGGTGTGGGGTGCTACACTCCACTGTACTACACTCCTCTTACATTATCCCTACAAACAGGATTGTCTCATCTCTGTCCTAATTGTGAATTTTGGTTAATCCAAAATATTATTCTGTATTCTATTGAATTCATATCAGGGGTGGAGTTATTTTGGTTATCACAATCACAGCTATTACACTGAAATCTGGGGGACACCCTATGCATTTTGGTCTGACAGTGTGTATATTTCTAAATACACATCATTAATGTGCAAGTACTCATTTATACACACAAAACAAAAAATCCCTCACATAAGCTGCTTTCCCCATTCCAAAGTATGTACTTTTATATTTGCATAACAAAAATCTCTCACTAACATTCTTAAATTGGGTCTAGGTCAATTTCTTTGCAAACATTCAAAATTTTAGGTTTTTCGGTAAATTATAGACATTTACTTAGGCTCACAAGACCATTCTGAAGCCAAAAAGTTAGTGATCTGTATAAATTCAGCGTAACCTTATATTTAGTAAAAGTGTCAAACTTTAAACTGCAAGAAGTACTGCCACACCACCGTCATTTTACCTTGTTTATCCACAAGATCTCCTCTTTCAAAAGATGCTGTGGCTGCTGAGCTATTCTTTTCTTCACCAGCACCTCATTGCTTATCGCTTCCATGATACTACATAACGATAGCACGTGATGTGCTCTGCCAGCATCCGGATAAATGTTTACGCCTGTCATCTAAAGTCCTGCCGATTATTGCACATGTGCCATATAATTGACATTATATTGTGATGTGATATCATGCAGTCCTACTTAACAAGAACAAAAGGGCCTTATTAATGACCTCTGTGCACCATTCAAACAGATCACACTGGATCACATGGTCCAAAACCATATTTAGTGCAGGGAACAGCCATCAGGAATCAAATCGAAATCTAAACAGCATGTTGTGGTTAAATGGGAAAAGTCAGGGCACAGCATGAAACTGTGTGGTGCAAACTTAACATTAACGATGCATAAAGACTGATCAACTCTACAGTAATATAGGGTGGTTTCCAAGCCTAAGAACCTAAGCACAGGATATATTTTTTTAGGAATTTGCATGAGCCATATAACCCCTGGAATCATCAAATGCCTATAAAATGCATTACTAACCTCAATTCTCTGAAGATACTGTCTTTGGAGATCATGTTGTGCCAAACTGGAATCAGCCAGTATGTGGGAGGTCTCAGGTTTGGAAGTGAAGCTTTTGAATGACTTTAACATTGTGAAAACTGTGGTTTCATCATCCATACCATCCATCTTGCTGCAGTCATATGGGCAAGTTTCCACACCGGTAAAAACATGGACACAAACATAAGCCGATACTCTCAGTTATTTTTTATGTAGATATAAAATTACAATTTCAAATCAGGACCCAAACCGAGCTCCTGTAAAATTTCAGCCCAGAAGCACCAATGGAAGGAGTACAGGGAAGTTGCACACATTACTCAATTAAAATGACACCTTATTTACAATAAGAATTACCTCAGATGCAATATCTGAGCACAAGACTACTGAGCACAAGACTGGGGTGTTCACCCTAGATAGCATGTATGCCCATCTCAGGATGACGTGGAGACAGAAGGACACACACACACAGATCAGAGAAGGACACACACACACAGATCAGAGAAGGACACACACACACAGATCAGAGAAGGACACACACACACAGATCACGGAGTACCCGGGTCAAACGCGGCTGACAGAGGGGACGAGAACTTTTAAACTCACAGAGCAGGTGGGATAATGCTGGAAGTGTGAGAATACAATACTAAGCATTAATTGGCAAAGCAGCTAGATGTGTGAAGTAACTGTAGCCGCAACGAGAATAATTCCTAATAATTGTCTCACACTAACCAGCTCATTAAAAACGTATTACGTAACTATTCAAACATAAATAGACTAAGTATAAAACATAAGCCGTTATGTAATATTTCTACGCCCTCTATTCCAGGCAAAAACATTCATCTTTCAGCTTCTGTAGAGCTCGAAAAAAAACTATACTTAAGCAACCTTGCGAAGTGTTAGCCTTACTCGCTAGCTTACGATCAACAGCTGTACTTACTTATAAATGCTACACTACCCACGTAATGTATATGATTCGAGAAATAACACAAAAAGTACAGTATGCAAAAATAACAAAATATATAGATAGATGATTATAGCAGAAACACAACCCATAAAGCACTTAAGTGTGCCTGGAATAGCAAAAAGCTCACCTACCTGCTGCCTCCTGCCCCGCTCGCATCTCCCTCCTCTTCGGCAATATGACGTGATGTCATCGCGAGACTACAGCCATTACTTCTTACCGTATTTCACATAATATAAATTACCTAGCCCGGTGGGTGGAGATTTTGCCGAACTTCTTATAATTTAGTAAGCACAGTACTTTATATTGACCGGATATAGCCTATCATTGTAAAAAATAATAATACAGTGTGAAGTAAAATACACAATTACTGAATGTAAAACATAAAGTCTGGTTATGTATGTTTTCGTCAAATAATAAGCACGGTAAACAACTAATGTCGTTCACGTTTTTGTCAACTGAGTGCTTAAGAATTTCCCGTTGTAGAAACACGCGCCAACATAAGAGGGCAGATAACCCGTAATTCGTTCCTCCCATATTCACTAAAACAGAAAGTTTTACAGTTTTCCCAGATAGCGAACAGACACTGCTCCGTATACGTTTCGGAAGCAGGAATACCTTCGATCCGGATCGCCAAAACGAATGCGGTTCTGAATCTACTTGCACATCGGTTCAAAGCCGGACCTACACGGATTACGGATCCACAGCGGACCTGAGCTTGAATCTACCCGGATCCCATTAAAATCAATAATACGTTCCAAATCCATATCTGATCTGGAAGTTGCACACTTGGCCAAAATGTGGTGCAGATGCATCTGTCGTGACCCACAACAAATTTACTTCCATGGTTAGTTTCGTGTTTTTTTCAACTCTGTATAAATATTGCACTCTTGCACATATAGTGTTGACTTGGCTGCTACTTAATAATTGTACTATATAAGAGCTCTGTAAATTATTATATTACTTTACATAGTTTTATATAGTTTATATTTACATTTAAATTATTACTGTTTATACATATATATAAAATTACATATTTCATTATATCATCATTACTACTATTGCTATAATTAATTATATCATTGTTATATAATTTTTGTATAATTTATATAATTAATTCAGAGTGATAGCCAATCAAATAGTAGAGGAAGTAGGACCAAGACATCTGACTGGTTGGGCCCCGTTCCTCTAGTCGCTTGGATCCACCTCCTCTACAATTTGATTGGTTATCACTCTATACCAGTCATTGTTCCTTCTGGCCTCAAACATGTTTGCGTAAGTAAAACTCCCACGAGCTCATCATGCACCTCAAAGGGTGAAGGATGGTACAGCGATGCACAGTTTATGTGTGTTAACCGTCTATCTGTGTAGAATTAGAAGGTCTTCATTTTGATTTTTTGTTTTGTAGTGGATTGAATCTGGGCCCCGTGTCCCGACTGCCAGGCACCTGGGAAAAACTTCCCAATGAATAAAAGAGGTTTTTTCATAACCTTGAAGACCCCTTGGACCCCTCGAAGAACATGGGAAAATACCGGAATGCCCTTAATCATTAAAACTTGCAGCCTCCCATAATCCCCCTCTTCCCCATCACCAAGAAGGACCTTACTTTCCTCCATGAAGGTAACAGTCATTCTGTATTTGTATAAGATAAATCCCAGGTCACATTTTCCATTTTTGTCATCATTGCTTTTTATTTTGGGCTGGTTAACCGTTTCGACGATGTGACTATCCCTTTTCAGGCAACAGTTCTAAAGTTGACAGACTGGTGAATTTTGAGAAGCTGAGGATGATCACAAATGAGATGAGACATGTGAGGCGGATGGCATCTGAGAACACGGATCCCATGCTCAGAACGAGGTACATAGCCGGCCCTGACGGAAGACAGTTAATACATGTTGTGTGACCCTGATGTTTCCAAAGTCTTGCTTTAGTGAGTTTTCAGATGTTAGAGTTTACAATCCAGGTCTCGTCTCTCAGCCAGGGCAGTGACACTGCGGCCATGTTGGACGTGGTAGAGACAGCGATCCACAAGAAACGTGGTTGCCATATCTCCTTCCTCAACACCAAAAGTTATATGAGGACACTCAGATGGCCCGCCGCATCCGGCACTACCTGTCCAACCTGACGCCTGACATCTGTGAGCACAGCCTGCAGGCCATGTCCCTCCAACGTGAAACTGGCACCAAGACTCATGAATCCTAATTAATCAATCTGCTACAGCACAGGAGAAGATCTTCTCTTCCTTTTGTTTGTGTTTGGTCAGGATGGCTGTACATCTTTTTGTCAGTGTAAATTGTGCTGGATTAGAAGTATAATTGTTATGACACAAAATGGAGTATTCCTGATTCATCTTGTTTTGCAACATTACCTAGGAACCACCCAAGTATGTCACTCACAAGATGGAGCCTGACAGAGGCACGCGGTCTGCATCACCAACACCCACCCACGGCAATCAAGAATGAACCGCAGGGACACCCAGGACCCCAACCAGTAAAGCCAAGAGTGAGATTACATGTTTGAATCACTACTGTATTTTTCAGCAGGGAATTCACACCAAAATTGAAGCAACAGCAGCAAAGGAAGGTAGGAGCAGCTGTAGAAGAGTCTTAACCTTAAGATCACAATACCTCTAAAAGTATGTGATGGATCTTTTTCAAACTTGCCAGAAACATTGTACAGGTGATGATTAGGCGTGTCATGATAATCACATAAACAACTTATCACACGATATATGAACATAATTGCAATGATTTTTTTCTGACTTTAATATTAGCAAATAATGTTTGTTTACATGAGAATGAATGCCCCCAACATTTTAGCCAGTTGCGCTGCTTCTGCCCTCTTGTCTGCTCTCCATCTCGCAAGCACTGCAGGTGACTCAGTGCTGGACCATCTGTGGTCCTGAATGTTCATACTTCTAGCATCAATGCGCCAGGCAATGCTGCTCTTAAAATTCATGTTTATGATGTATAGTAAGGATAAGAATAAATAAGAATTTTACTAAAACTTGCCATACACTATGTACTTACGATACGCAAGGCAGAGTTGTAATAGTTAATGAAGGCTTTCCCCTTCTATTACAGGGTATAGTTATAAATGTTATATTGTTGTAATCTTTTATTGCACCAAATTTATGGAATAAACTTTACCATAGGTGCCTATGTATAGGAGGTGGCACAGTGGTGCAGTGGTTAGCATTGTCTTCGTCAACGAATCTGTATGGAGTTTGCATGTTCTCCCTGTGTCATTGTGAGGTTTTCTCCACATAATCCTCACAGTCCAAAAACCTGCTGAGGTTAATCAGAGTTGCATGTGTGAGTGAATGGTGTGTGCATGTGCCGTGTGATGGGTTGGTGCCCCATCCTGGGTTGTTCCCTGCCTTGCAACTGTAGGTTCTGGACCCCCTGTGACCCTGAATAGGATAAGTGGTTACAGAAAATGGATGGATAGGAAAAAACATAATGTTCATAGATGGTTTGGTACTATCCATGGCTGCAGGTATTTGCTGGGGTTCTTGGAACATTTCCCTGGTGGTTAAGGGGGGACTACTAGTCTGATGTTGAAAAATATTTCTTTTAAGTTTAAATGTGACTGACTCTTAAGGGTATACTACCAAGTCAGTTTTTAATCACAAATCTTTGATGTCCAAAGACAGAGGTGCACCCTGATCATTTTTGCATTTCAAGTTCTTTCGCTATGTGTGCTAAATCTTGTTAAAATCTATGAAAAGGTGCAATCTCTGACGAGACGAGACATTGGTTCAGCATTTTGAGTTGGTACCAACTCTTGCACACCCCTTGGTTTTACAAATTACTTTAAGGCAAATTTGAATTAAAATTAGAATTTTGCCACGTGCACTTCACATTCAATAACTGCCGCTCACTTACAGGAAATGTTGCTATGTTACAGAAATACACGATCAGAAAAACAACTAGTGTGCATTATCCCCCATCACCCATTGCTTAAATCGCACTGTGCTGGACCTGTCTGTCTCATTTAGTTTTATAGCTATTAGTCCATGTATTCTACCCTTTGCACTTTGATTGCTGTAGTTTTAAAAGAGCATGAATGTCCTTCCAAAATATGTCAAAACCTTTGTCATCTTCCCGGCAACATACCCACACTGTGTGTGTGTGTGTGTGTGCGCGTGGAGCTTGCATGTTCCCTCTATGTCTCCCAGTTGTCTTTTCTGTCCTCTGGTTTCCTCCTGCTGTCCAAAGACATGCTGGTGGAGTAATCTATGCCTTTACATTCCCTGTAGTCTGAGTGTCTGTGTCTCTGGACTGGCATCCTGTTCAGGTCCTCCCCAGCCTTGTGCCCTGTACTACCTGAAATAGGCTTCAGGTGCTGCTGAAGAGCTGCGCAGGATAAGAGGTTTGATGATGGATGAATGTGTGCATGTGGGAAACAACTTACTGGAGTTCATGTATTAGTTTTTGGGTTAGTACGTGCTATGTGTGGACAGATAAGAAGCCCATGGCAAAGTAAGCTCTTTATTTGTGCTATTTCTATAATCATGGTGGCATCTCAGTGACAGAGGGGGCAGTTTTGCTTATAGTTTATGGAATATGTTATGAATTATTGTAATGATGGAAAAGCATGTATGAGTTTGGGTACCCTATTTGCCAGAGAGAGAGTGTGTGTGTGTGTGTATATATCCTAACTGTAGACTGGTGAATTTCTAAAGTCTTTGAAATCACTTTGTAACCCTTTCCAGCTTTATGCAAATCTACAATTTTTGATCGTAAATCCCCTGAAAGCGCTTTTTGGCAAGGCATGGCTTACATAACCGTATTCTTCTTGTGCAGAGCAAACTGACAGAGTTTGAGTGGTTTTTATCACTCAAAGTTGCTCTAGTCCACACCTCCAAACTCATTTTCTTAACAAGACTCCAGGTATGCTCACACCTGACTCCAGTTAGCTTTTTTTAGGTCATTAACTAAAGGGTTCATTTAATTTTTTCCTCTAGCACTGCGAGTTTTTTATGGCTGTTCTCAATAAAGACATCAAAGATGAGAATTTTGTTGTGTTATTATTATACCCACATTATATTTGTCAATGTCCTTGACTTTGATGAAGATCAGATCACATTTTATGACAAATTAATGCAGAAAACCATGAAATTATAAAAGGCTCACATACTTTTTCTTGCCACTTTATGTGTGTGTGTCTGTGTCTGTGTGTATATGTATGTGTGCACAATATATATATATGCTTGTATATATGGGCTGCTTTGAGTGTAGTTTGTGTTTGTATATGCTGTGCAATACAGGTCAGGTGGTGTTTCTTTTTTTAATATTTCTGCTAGATTTGCCTTACAGTTTTGTTTAGTGGGGACACTTTTCTCTAATGGTTGTGTTAGAGTTCAGCGGAGTGTCATGAGGGTGCTTGAGTCTGCTATCTGAGCCGAGCCCTCTAGGAAATGTTCTGACATTTTGGTCTTGTACATCTGTAGTTTTTCTGTTCCTACAGGGTCATGTTTCTGCTGCTTTGAAATGATCTGGCTGTGAGCCTGGGAACTGC
>JAAGVU020000092.1:22737129-22773800 GCA_011763525.2 Mormyrus iriodes | reverse complement strand
CATCTGTAGTTTTTCTGTTCCTACAGGGTCATGTTTCTGCTGCTTTGAAATGATCTGGCTGTGAGCCTGGGAACTGCAGAGAGCAGCACATTAAACTTGCAATCTATTTGATTTGCGTACTAAGCGCTCAGCTGGAATGACAGCCAGAAGAGCGCTGAGCGCTGTGCCACCCGGGGCTTAACTTCTGTTGGTTGCCAGCCAGTCTCTGTCAGGACTGTGTGTACCCTCTACAAGATTGGCTGTGAGTGAATGAGTGAGTGATGGATAAAGGAATATAGAATGGGTTTTGAAGGGTGCATGTTAATCTCGCTTCGTAGTATACCCCTTAGTTTTGATAACATTTGATACGGTTAAAATGAGTGTATTCATTCATTCATTCATTTGTGCAGAAGTTCAACAGTTGGTGCTAACGGTAGCATGGGCTGTAGCAGCTATTAGAACACGTTAGCTGGGGATCTTGTCTAAGCTGTTGTCTTTGAAGCAGCAATCCATAGGAAACAGTAAATTCAAATATTTAAGAATCTGTATACTCTGCCACTTTATATGCTCGTAATCTTGGAGAATGGGACATTGAATGTCTTAATTTAAGTCCGTAATTTAAGTTTCTTGGTAGGAGGATTTCTCAAAATTGAGATGCTTATGCCTTAATAATTGAATTTTAAAGTTTGATTTATTATTCAGACATCAAGTGTTAGACTATTTTTAATACATACTTGAATGAACAGTTGATGTAGTCACTGTAGTGTAAATGTATGGGTACATATTTCTGATTATAATGTGGCTTGAAGTGGCATTGAAAAGGTTTTAAAAAGTCTTAAATTTCACATCAGGATTTTAAGTATGCATTAGACAACCACTTGCCTTTCTTATTCCTGGTGTATTTGTCTGAATAAATGTTTCACAGCTGCAGTTAGAACAAAGCTAATGAGTTTTCTTTCTCTCAGAGATTACAGTGCTCAATACCAGCACATATACATTCATAAGATGAGTTTGACCCAGAAGCCTGACTGCTCTTTGTCACAGAGAATTCAGAGTCAGTCTAAACCCCATCTTCCCATGTTGCAGTCTCCATCATAATGCGTTGTTGTGTCACAGGTGCACAAGCTTCGCCGCACTTCGTCGAGACAAAGCTGAAGGAGGTCATTCTGCGGTTGGATGGATGAAAGTACTTCAAAGACCAGGTCTTTCTGCTTTCTAGTGAATCTGCAGGCCTGTTCTAAAGGCTCCATGACACTGTGTGGTAGAGGAAGGCTAAAAATGCCACGTTAAGCCCTGTCAGCCAAGTGCCAGGTAAAGGGAGTTAAAGTCTCTAAAAACAAGACCACAAGCAGTCTACACAAGGGACTGTCGCAATATTTTTCCAAAAATATTCAAAGTAGTTATTGAAATCTTATTTTCTTCAAAATCACAAAGGCAGGGTAAAATCTCAAGTCACAGCTGTTAGACCCATGAACTTTTTAAAATATTGTGAGCTGAACTGGGTTCTGGCAGAAAGTGCAGCACTGAAGAGTACTGAGGGGTTCTGTCACACAAATCAGTCTCCCAGAATCGGAATAATTTACACACATGGAGAGGCTGCTTTTTCTCTGGAGAAGCTTAGCGGTGCAGCAAGGCTCTGACACTGGCGGCTCACCCTGCAGGCAGAGAAGATGAACTCCCGTCTGAATCAGCTGAAGCGCCGGCTGGAGGAGGCTGAGGATGAGGGCCAGAGGGCAGACGCCCATCGCAGGGAGCTGCAGAAGGAGCTGGAAGACACCGCGGAGTCGGCATGAACCACGAGGTCAGCACTCTGAAGAGCAAGCTCGGGTGTGTGTCAGTCTTGTGTTCAGTTATGTATTTATTTGCATGAGTATATAAGCACTTCACTCATTAGCTGCTATTCTAAGCTCTCCCACCCAAATCACTGAAGTAGAACCAGTGTGTAGCTTTGTGGGTTAGGACTCTAATGGAAGGTCACAGGTTCAAATCCCATGTTTTGCAGAGTGATTTCACTGTTGGGTCCTTGAGCAAGGCCCTTAATGTAGTGTCAGACTGGTCACTGGGATGCTTGGACATGTTCCATATTTGCATGTACTCATTTTATCTGATTTGTTTATCCAAAGCCGCTTACACGAAAGGGGAGGGTCACGATTTATGTGTATGTATCCCTGGTCTTACTCCCTGGATCTGTGCTTCTTTTTTAACCAAAACTACTGGGCCAAAATTACCCAATCTGTTTCATTTAGGAGCGGATATATGCTACAGACCCTAGATATAGAATGGTGCTATGTGCTTGTGTGAGTAAGGTTAACTTATTTTCTTCATTCGTTTAATTAGTGCGCCCCATGCAATCCAAATTAGTATTTTAATTAATTTGAGTTAATCAGTCAATAGAAATTTAATTACGCATATGCTATTTGCTAATGTGTATACATATTACATTACATTCAGTTATTTAAACTATTATGGCAGTACATTACTATCTGATGGAAAATAAATTTCCTTTAGGTCTCATGTTAGTACAAACAAAATAGTATTTAGAAATGTGAAGACTGGGGAAATAAGTCATGATTTGGGCAAAAGTACAATGCAGCATCCATTAATGCTGGGAATTAGAATTAGACAATTGGAAATTAGAAAATATAAGTTTGTGTGGAAAAAAAAAGATCTGTTTTCTAACTATTTATTCTAGTCGGGATCGAACCATAATAATGATTCTCATTCACTGAGGAACAAGAAATTGAAGAGAAGTGTTTAGTTTGGATTTTACAACATGAGTGTGCTTTACTGTGGTGCATTACAAGGTGTTAAAGGACTATGACTTAACTTCTCTGAAGGGGTGAAACATTATGATATCTGATTTTCATTTTTTCCTTGCCCGGTTTCCAGAACATTTAATATTGTTCCCATGGGATGAATATGATACAGTGTAGCGGGTGTCCGATATGGGTTTTTAGAGGGTCAGTGCTGAAAGTGATATTTACAGGGTAGTGTGGCCACTGAGTGATATACTGTAAGGCTGATATTGGATTGTACTTAAATACAGGCCGTTAATAAATGTAATAACGATATAATTATGGAACTTTACAAACATATTAAATGCAAATGGTGGTATACTTCACTTTCATGTTTTATATATCAACTAGCTGAAGATGATGGTCAGTTATTATTGACTCCATTCATCTTCCCAACAGTTATTCGGTACAGGGTTGTGAGGGGGTCTTGTGTCTATCCCAAGCATCACAGGGCGTTACACTGTGTCACTCTTCACCATTGTTGTACTTTTAAATTCTTCATATTTTACCATAATAATTCTCTGTTCCGCCGCATTGAAATATGTAACCCTATTGTGACCCATGCTTAGGTGATTGGCTGATCATGGCATATGAAATGCTTTTACGTGCATGAACTCAGGAAGTAAGCTGAGTTTCTGTAAGAAAATCTGGCCCGACAGATTTCTGAAAGTCAATGCCATGACATAATTTGCCTCAGACTGTGTTTATTTGTTTTTTTTAAGTTGAAACCTATCTTCTAACCCTGACTTTGTTACACCAATTTTGTGATACAGACTCCTGGTGGGCAATAAAAAACAACAATATGCAGTTTGGCAGGGTTGATGATGGTAAGAGCATGGTATTCAAATGTAGAAGAGAGGGGGGTAAATTTCCAAGTATTGGAAATTAGCAAACCTGCCCCCCCCCTTCACATCCTGTAAAAGCCAGGATGTAAAGTGCAGAAAACGCAAAAAGGGGAGGGATGACATCAGCCTTGGCAGATTAGCAGTTCCACAATCCAATGCTAAGGAAGGTGATGGCAGTCCATCAAAGGGCACGCATTCTACGAGCAAGTTTACCTACCTGCATATTTGTGGACAGCAGAAAGAAACCTATGCAGTTAGGGGAGAACATAAAAATCCCAACCAGAGTTGGAGTGAGATTCAAACCCCCAACCTGGGGAGGTATCAGGCAATAGTGGCACCATCTATTTAAGTTTGGCTTAAACGCATTACTTTTTGCAGCATTACATTAAAATACAAAATATGGAGATATGAGTACACCTAGTATGCAGGCATTAAATTTTAAACCTTTTTACTGAAATTGATAGCATGCATAATTTCATAGTCTCTGAAAAAAAACTCAGAACATATAGAAAAAAAAGTGGTACCATATATATATATATATATATATATATATATATATATATATATATATATAAAAGCTTTTTAAAATTATATGTTAAATTTCCCTTGGTGGTAAATTAGAAGCAATTTCACTTCTTCTTGGAGATGAAAAGCACCATTTCATCTCCCTAAAGAGGAATTTTGCTTTAAAAGCATCTTATAATATGCCAAACCTGAGCCTAAGTGAAAGGGATTTAAACAATTACCCGATATAGTAGCATTGGCGTTTAAACTGCATTAGAACCCTCTATTTAAAAGTCATTTTTTCTTTGCAATGAGCCGACACCTCCATTCAGGATGTGTTTTGGTGAGAGAGCAGGGACTGTTCTGGAAGATTACGGAACACATCAGTGTCACTGAACCTTCTGTACACAGATGAATGCACAAATACAAAAAAAAACATACTAAGATGTTTTTGAGTGAGATTAAACTGCGTTATAGTTTACTGAATATTTTTCCGGGAAGTGTGTATATTCATATATTCTGAGCAACGTTCATAGGTAGTGAGGCAGAGATAATACTGTAATTATTAGTAATACTCTATTCCTGGAAGTGAATTCCATCCATCCAACTATCATCCCTTCATCCACTATCCAAACTTTTACTTACTACTTGTTCACAGGAGAAGCAAATTGTACAGCTTCCAGCTTAATACAAACTTTTAAAAGGCTCAAATATGTGGTACCTATGTAAGGGCAACACCTCCCTGACTCATGATATTGCCCACCACATTCTTGAGCAGTATTTTCCTTAGTGTAGGTTTTACATGTACCACTACCACCAGGGACCCCTCTGGGCTGGCTGGTTCCTAAGAAGTGTGGATTCTCTGATGTCTACTGAAGTACCTAAAATCAGAAAGACAGTGTGCACACTGTCGGGGGTCACAGAAAAGTGTACAGAGCTAATTACAAACAGACTGCATGCTTGTACAGTAACTCATCATAAGATGGTCAAGAATGGTGACTGTAAATGAAGTGAGGGGAACTTGACAACCCTGTAATAATCTAACAGGATTAAATCCGCAGTATAAAGGAAAAATAACATGAAGAGGAAGAAAAGGTGCATTCCCCTAATATTTTTCTTTTTGTATATTCAAAAATGTTGTTCATTTATTTTGTTTCATAATATAACTGAAAATACAATACATTCTGCACAGTGGCATTGCACAAAAGTGTTCAAGAAAAAATGAGATCGATAGATAGTTAGATAGATAGATTATGAATAGACAGTGTGTCTGTGGTACATTGGATACATTGCAAATCTACACAAGGGTTGAACAAGGACACTGGATACCTATCACAGTGAAATATTGGGAGCACCTGTGACAACATTTCGGGTATGCATAATGGTATAATTTCAGGAACAAGAGCCCTTTCTCATGGCTCTCTGTAAGCATACCCACTCAGAAGGCTCTTGAACTATTTTGACAGTTTCCAGCTGTAACATCTAACCTTCCTAAAGCTTAATTCTCATACAAGAACATGAAGTACCTATATACCATAAACATTTTACAAAAAGAGGTTTGATTAAGTACTACACGCTAATACACAAACCTACATATATAAAGACAAAATTCTTGTTATATCTCTTGTCTATAAGGGTAATGCAGAAATTAATACTTTATAGTTCGGTTGCGTTAAGTAGATCGGTTATCTACACATTTAAAGGTCTCCTTCCGTGAGTCCGATCATTATACGAACCGCAATAGGTGTGCCATATGATTCCTTTGGAAGAAACGGGAAAATAAGAAAAAAATCGTAAAGATGGCCAATAAGGTGGTTCCCCGAGTTTGAATCCCCGTGAAACAAGTCCATTCGACTGGAGTTATAATTACTAGAAAAAAAACAAAACTTTTTAAGATACTTTAAATTTATCGTTGACAGGAATTTATTTCTAATTCGTACATTTTAAAGTAAGGTTAGCCCACTAACAGCAAAAAATATCTACATATATATATTGTTCGATTGTAATCCTACTTCTTGCCACAAAACTAAATAATATTTCATAATACTTTCATAACGCTTTATCTGAAAAGCTTTGCTGTTAAGGCTGTGCGCTCAAATCCCGGGTTAGCATCTGATTGTCCAAAAATCGATGCCGTCTTCTGTGTGTAGCTGGTTGCTAGACGACTGCGATACTGAGCGCAATAACAGAGAAAATGCAGTGTGAACAGTCTCAATAAATGAATAGTTTTCTGGATTATACGACGTATTACTGTCATGGATGTATAATACAAGAGTAACAAGAAGGCATTTTATTTTGAATAAAGAAAGAGAAGTTTGAACGAGCCAGTTTCGCGAGTGTGAATGTCTGTGAGCCATTACTCATGTTCACATTTGTGCTAGCTAGCATAAGCAACTTCTTGTCATAGCTTTTCTTGAGGGTTTACTTAAGTGAAGCAGAAGGAAGGATATCATTGCACTACAAAATCGTGCATGTCCTCTACCCCTCAGCGACAATAAAAAATGTGTAGTTCAACGTAGTTACCTGGGCAGTTCAACTTTGCAAGCAGAAGAACTCACGTACTATAAAATGAGCGTCTGACTACAACATGATCGGATGCGTTGTTTATAAATATATCGCGACGCTAGCTTGTTGTTATGAAATAGATCATTTCAGAAATTTTCAGCATGTCAGCAGCAGCCAGTGATTGCCAGACGGAAGAAGAACTAGATCTGGTAAGGAGCTAGTTTGTAACATCAGCATGAAAAATTAATAACGTTAATTTTTGTTTACTTGTTACCCAGATTTTGAAATTGCGGTGGCGTATAGACATCTGGTGAAACATGTTAACGTTGTTTGTCATCGCCTCAATACATTTAGGGTGAAGATGGACTTTCAATTGACACCTTTATCTCAAATGCCGGACAGGTACATGTTTCTCCTTTAGTCTTATGTCAAATTTTGCAAAGCAGTTTAAATTTTGAGTCATTTTCGTTAATTTTGTTCTTGAGTTTTATCTTTCCGTTTTTGCTGTACCTGATGCAAGAGTGATTACTGTTGAATTATTTTTTTCTTTTTCAGTTGTAATACATGTCATATATAACCTGTACATATATGGAGCACACAAAGTGTAAACCAGTGCAAAGCTATGGCTTGCAGATCTTTCATATCTATGGTCCATGATTATGTGTCATGTCTAGGATTATCGATAAACTAATCAATGGCTTTATCCCTTCAGAGACCCAAGAAAAAGAAAACACCTTCAAAACCACCCCCATCTCCCAGTAAGACCATCAGCTTTACCCCAGAAATATGTAATAAGTCATTGTTTGATTTTAATAGTATATTTAGTTCTAATGAAGTCTAATGTGTTTGAGCAATCTTCTGTTTTGTGTCCAATATCAACTTTTTGTAGTGTGTGGCTGACAATAATAAAAATAATAATAATGTTTAATTTTTAGAATCACCATATTTGACAAGTGCAAACCTCCATCCAAAAAGAGCTGCAGTGTGGCGTTCCTTGAAAGCCAGTGGGGTCCCGCATAGTGAAAATTCAACCATGCGTGTGCCTAGGGACCTCTGGGTGGTATCTCTCAAAAGCGGACTCGGTCTGTAAACACAGCTTTCTGCCTGTACAAGTGAAACTCTTAGTGTGCCTCATAATTACTGCTGGTGTAATAAGCTCACATTTCTTCAATCACTCTTTCAAACTCTGAAAGCAGATATTGAGGGGAATCAAGCTAAATGCTCCACGTCCACCAGCATGCCAGAGTACCTGAGGGAAGCAATTGGGATGAGGAAGCCAAAGTATTCCCGCTCTTCCAGCAATGGTGACTACGATAAAGAGAAATAAATGGCTAATGGAAGCTGTGGGCTCTATGTGTTAATGACGTGTGACCAGAGATTGACCTGTTTTTGTTGTCCCCCTGTTATTTTTAGGCTATATTCCAGGGACACCAGACTTCAAAGAGAAAGAAGACATGTATGATGAGATTATTGAGCTCAAGAAGGTACGAGTTTTGTACAAGTTTTGGAAAATGTCTTTTTAAAAAGTTTTTTTCCTCTTATAATTTGAGGACTCACCACTTGTATAAATCATAAGAACGGCGGCATCTTTGGGCTTAACAAGAAAACTAACTTATATGTTTGTTCTCCCTTTCAGTGTCTGCAGTCTCAGAAGTCTGAAAACGATGTCATGAAAACCAGAATCCGTAGACTTGAAGAGGAAAACAGCAAAAAGGAGAAGCAGATTGAGCAGCTCTTAGACCCCATCAAGGTAAAAGTAGAACAGCTAACTGGTTTTGCTTCTCGCAGACTGATGTATGTGTCGCTTCAGCTCATGCTCTGACCCCAATTATTTCTCATATAAAACAGAAATTGCTGTTTAGAGCCAGTAGAAGAGACATCATTTTTTATTTAATTTTTTTAGGGATCTGAATATACAAGAAGCTTGGTTGACAAAAAGAATGACCCAAGTTCAGTAAGTACATTCATTCTTCTTTCTTTTTTAGCAAAACTTATCTCACTTTAAAAATTTCTTTCTCAGTTGTTGTGCGTTATTTATATGTATTTATTTTGTATATATTTGGACCCTGGTATTTTTGGTGATGCACTGTATCTGTAGCACTGGTTTTTCCTCTGTCATTTCCAGGGGAAATCAGCAGATCACCATTACACCCATTCCAAACTGATCCTGCAGAATAACTTGAATTAATGGATTCATTATGTTCTCCTGCAGGCCTATTATGGGTTGAAGCAGAGGATTCTGAAGCTTGAACAGCAATGCAAAGAGAAGGATAGTGCATTAAAGTGAGATGGCTTATTTG
This sequence comes from Mormyrus iriodes, assembly GCA_011763525.2. Taxonomy (NCBI): domain Eukaryota; kingdom Metazoa; phylum Chordata; class Actinopteri; order Osteoglossiformes; family Mormyridae; genus Mormyrus; species Mormyrus iriodes. The sequence continues at coordinate 22,764,872 of JAAGVU020000092.1, read as the reverse complement.
CTACATTATAATTGAGTTCTTAGTGCCAGAACACCCAAAGGCCCAGATCATTACCCCAATGAGATACACATCACCCCAACATTTCTTAAAATAAAAATCAACTTAATCAGTATGGATGAACAGAGACAGATAAATTAACATGAGAAACAGTGTATGAATGCTATTCCTTCCATGTAATTGAGGTCCAGATTTGAAGAGCCTTGCCTTAGCTATTTATATTGTCTGCTGTCAAGGGGTCTTCTGTTGGAAATACACTGATTGTCTAATAGTGACTTGCTTTATATTCCTTAGCAAACTACAAAGCGATTTAAAGACTACCAACATCGAAGAACTGAAGATTATTATGGAGACGTACTATGAGGAGGTATGCCTCACTAGTGTTATGTGCTCTTGTAGTACCAGCTGTTGGCCACAGGAGGATGGGCTTTCCCCCTTGAGTCAGGTTCATTTTAAGGTGCCCTCCTCTCTCTGACGAAGATTTCCTTGCAACTGTTGCCTCAGGCTTACTCCCTGAGGACCTTAGGCCCAGGACTCCATGAAGTGCTTCTTAATGAAAACGCTATATAAGCATAATTGAACTGAATGTTGTTTTAGCACTAGATAAATTGCTTGTTTTGTTGAATATATAAATATATAAACAGCTCAGCACTGTAGCCTGTGTAGAGTTCGCTTGTCTCGTTTTGTCTGTGTGGGTTTCCTCCCACGAGTCAAAGACCTGCAGTCTGCAGTTAGATTAACTGCTGTACTTAAATTGCTCACAGTGCTTGATCGTGTGTGTGTGTGTGTGTGTGTGTGTGTGCGTGCGTGCGCGTGCGTGCGCGCGCGTGCGCGCGCCTTGAAATTGCAATTCCATCTAAAATATCTCCTGCCTTTTTGCTTCCTGTTTTCCCTCAAGGTTCTAGGTCAACCACAACCCTGTACTACATGTGGTTGTGGAAGATGGATGGATGTGTATTCATTAATTATGTACCCATTAATGGTTAAAAACACTATCATCTTTCTCAGGTGCAGAGACTAAGAGCCTTATTAGCCACTGCGGAGTCAACAGAGAAAAGGTATTAAAGTGTTTTAAGAGCTACTGTGAAATTATTGATAGCTTTTCAAATGTGGCCTCATTAAAATGTCTCTCTGTCTGTTTGCAGTAATACTGCTGAGAGCAGAGCACATCTGAAACAGCAGAAGGTTCTTAATGCTGCCGTCCTTAAACTGTCAAAAACTGTCAAGCATCTGGAAGAAGAGAATAAAACTCTTAGGGAGGAGGTCAGGAGAGCGATGGGAAGTCCCTCCAGCACATCAAGAGGTTGGCTTCCTTCATTGTCGCTCACATTTCACATGATGTTTCCCTGATTTATGTACAGTCTGGCAGGGATCTTAAGGATATGTTAACATGACATTTCTTTGACGTGAGCTTAACTGGGTTTCTTGTGCTATTGATATGCCCTGAATTTCCCTGTTCCAGGCTATTCTGACTGGAGCAAACAGCGGCTGGTGAGACGGGTCATTGAGTTGGAAAAGGTGAATACCCAGGACCAGAATACATGTTGGGCCAAGATTGATAATACGTGAAAAACCAATGCTGAGGTCGAATTTCCCTTCCAGAAAATTAAGGATGCCAATTCCAGTGATGGCACCAAGTCCATCAGCACAAGCGCAGAGGTAGTCGATGCAGACCCCACCCCACAGGGGGCGCCTGCGCACACCAGCGAAAAAGATGCGCTTCAGGAGTGTGCTCACCTGCGGGGGCTGGTCAAGAGGCTCCGAGAAGAGAGGGCCGACCTCCAGGAGGAGCTTGCGGTCAGAAGGTAAGGACGATGTAACCTCGTTTTTTGCCCCTCTCTGCTACAGTGACAATTTGTGACATGACTGTTAGGAAAGATGAATGCAAATTCTAAGTGAAATCATGGGGTTATTCCCTTAACAATTTTTAGTTTGTTTCATATATGTGTCACTCTGGGAGTATGAAAGTTGTCCATCAGTCCAAGCTACTTACGCAAGTCATCACTGTAAAGCACTGGCCAGCAATAAGTTAGCTGCTGTCCTTGTGTGATACATTTATATAGCGGGCTAGTCTGGGTCTAACGGGAACTACAGCATGATAACTCTTCAAAGAGTTCATTTGTAATGTTGTGGATCTGGAGTGCACTGCCTGCTCTTAAACGATACGGCTGCCATCTTTTTGTAAGAGTACGCACGGCACACATGGTGACACGCGTAGCTCTGAGTCACCGCCTCTGCCGCCTTTCCTCACCCCAGTGCCGAGATAAAGCGGCTGTCCACAGAGAGAGCTCAAGCCGTGAAGGACTTCGAGAGGACGAAGACGACAGAGCGCGATCAGGCCTGTCGCCATTTCAGGTATGTCTGTTCAGTTTTTTTCCCTTTAATTGTATGCCAGTGAATAGAATAGTGGTGCTTTTCTGATGCCATGGGGAAAACTAACTTTTTCGCCTACCCCATCTTGCTCTCTGTAAGTCATGCAAGTGAGAGCAAGCTTGGAGGTGACAGTGCATGGTCAGACAGCGTGCAGCACCCCTGGAGCTGGAGGTTAAGGGCCTTGCTTAGGGTGGCATCAGTCTGCTGGCTCTGGGAATTGAACCGGCAACCTTCCGATCATGGGCACAATGTTCTAACCCGCTGAGCCACACACCGTCCCTCTAAATATAGCACTCACATGTATTTTGTTTTGAAATCTTCTCTATATTATTTGAAATAAGACTATTAATAAATTAATAACATTTTTATAAAAATGTCAGTCTTACCCTTATGACACAATGTTTGATATTGCCAGTTATACAGTGGGGGATATAAATACTGAAGATGTCAACATTGTCCACAAATTTCCCAACGGCCAATCTGTTTAGAAGTATAAATCAAAATCACACCTGATCACTGCAGTTTCTTCACACAGGAAGCATCTGGAAGCTGTCATTGTAAACAAAGGCTTCTCCAGTTATTGTGTTCAAGACTTTTTGGATTTTGTGAAAATTTTCCATTTTATTAAACATAGTTGTATTTATGGACTTTAATATTGTGAATTCTTCATATTTGTGGAATTCTTGAGTTAATACCAATTTTCCCCCACTGTATATTTAACACCTTCTGAGTTTACTAATAATGTGCTTGTGTTGATGATTTTGTCTTCTAAATTATTTTACCTTCTAAACTGTGAAGGAAGCATGTCATGGCTTCCCGGGGTGCAATTTAATTTTTTGTACCTTCCCCCTTACCCAGGGAACAGATTGAAAAACTGACAGAAAAAATAAAAATTTTGGAGTCCCAGTTGGAAAAGGAGAGATGTTCCACACTAAAATATCCACAACTTAATGATAAGGTAATAAACAGATGACCTTTTTAATGCTGTTCCTCACATTCCTAAGAACCTACAGTCATGATGAGGAATGTTGAAACATTTAAGTAATTTCTGGCTCGTTGTGTACTGAACACTGTAGTTAATAGTTTAGTTGTAGTGATCAGAGTGACTTAATACTTAGATTTTTACAGTCTTAGTCGTCAAAATTGAGTCGGTGGTGGTTTTGCTGGTGTCTACAGTAACCATCGTACAGGCTGATTGAGACGTTACATTATCCGTATTTCTGTGGGTTTCTGTGGTGTTTGACCTTTTGTTTTTATGATGAGCAAGTTTATTTATACAATGGTTTATGGCAGGAAAATAATGGAAAAACTCTCTTTTTTTTGAACCACCTTAATACATCCTCCAGGAGCAAAGTTCGGGAGGTGGACGTGGAGGGATTCAGATGAGCCCGGTGTCGCTGAGAGATGATGCTGACCTGCCTTCTGCATCTGCACAGGAAGTGCAGCAGCACGAGGATGGAGAGAAGGAAGAAATGGCAGTGAAAAGTGCCCAACAGCATGGGCTGGGGGTGACTGCCGCACCATGTGTACGTCAACCCCAGTGTTCGCCTTATAACATGCAGATGCGGGGGCCAACATTTTACCATTTGTACATATATATACACACACACACACTTAGTTAATTCATAGAAGGTAGTTTAATATGCACTGTATTCCTTTTAAACCATTCTCTCTGTCGTGTGAGTACAGTGTTACCGTAGTGCTGGCTACTCACAAAGTTAGTCAGATATTTGGTTATAAAGTGTTTTTTTTCCCTCATCCTTTTTAGGAGCATAAATGTGACTATTCTGAAGAGGTACGTCTTTTGTTCATCATATTTAACTTTTGGCTTAGTCACCTCCCTGGGATGTTCTGAGGTTGTCTTTTCCCATCCGTTATATCTTATGCAAATAAGCGAGCTGAAAGTAGCAGTGGAAGTTTGAGAGCTGTGATCATTATCTTCAAAACTAAATAAAACACACAGTGGAGCTCTTTGCTGATGTCAGACGCGGGTCTATACTTTCGAGCAGTCACTGCTGACTCAAACCCCGTCACTTCAGATTTTAAAGAGTGTAAGTTTTTGCTTAAAAAAAAAAATGAAGTTTTAAACAACTGAGGTGAAACTAAATTTATGGTTGTATGCAAGCCCCTCATATGAAACTATCCATTAAATTGTCTAAGTTGTTCCTCTTGCATTACGAAGTTTAATGTTAAGACATTATGTATTGTAAAAGAACTGTACTATGAAAATTCATTGTTCTGTATTTGCAGGACATTATTTTAATTCAGTCGGCAATACGAGGACATTTGACTCGGCAAAAATCACTAAATGTGAAAAACCATGAATGTAAACCATCCAGCTTTAACAAGGTAACATTTTCTAGTCAGATATTATAGTCTGAAAATGTTATAATATGCTTCAATAATTCTCATTATACCCAGATGTTTCATTGAGGTTTCATAGCTTTTATAGTTTTAGGCAAATGTTGCAGTAACATGAACAGACCACAAGATGGCTATCTATGCTTTCAATAGTTGCCTGTCTGTTCCTAGTTGGAAATGCTCAGGAATAGGATAATATACAGCTGTTACCTCCTGCTTCCCATGGACAACTGAACAGTAATGCTATCTGAGAATGTAAAATATAATGACATCTGTATTTGTCGAGTTTCTTACTAAATGTTCTCGTGTAGTAAAAGCAGGACCGTGTAAATGTGAGAGGTATGTTTAATAATAGTCATTAGTGTAAATATAATTCAGTGATGCCTGCTGACACTTAATCATGTGGTTGGGTAATTTCTTATAAACAGAATAGAAATGTAGTAGAAATTGTCTGCTTGTCTTGGAGAAGACTGGGAGACATCTCTGCCAGGAGTTGGTATAGGTGAATAATGCAGAAGAGTACCATCTTCTCTTTCAGAGCCCTCAGGCAGAAGGCAGTGACAGCGTGGATACACATCACATCAGTGACGGAGTTCCAGACGGCGCTGTGGTACTCCTGCAGTCTGTGTTCAGGGGACACTTGGCTCGGTGCTCTTTCAAAGCCACCAGGTGAACAGCTGTTTGTCCACCTGAGTCTCAGAGCCACAAGTCCATAATATGTACACTAAGTGTGATTGCCTGGGTTAGCAGCCTCTTAATTATTTTGTGTACTGATCATTTACTATAAAGAGGTTCCTAAAACTAAATTGGGTCTGTACAGAGTTGTTATAATTTCTGCTTTTGATTCACTTTAAATGAAAACGCAATAGAATGCTTAAAGTGCAAGGACAATTGTATTTTTAGTCCAAAAATGAAGAATTTGGGTGTTTTTTTTGGGACAGATATTAGATTTGTTGGTGCTTTATGGCTGTGAGGAGCTGTCTCAGCCTTAACTGCAGTAATGATACATGCTTGAATCTGTTTTTTTTTTTTTTTTAATGTAGGCTTACTGAGACTACAGACTTGCACACCTCTGCTTCTAGCTTGGTGAGCCCTGCACCAGCATCTGCACGGAGACGGGACTCCAAATCCACGCAGAGCTATAAATCAGAAGCCCATGGTAGGGGAGACCACGTCGGAACAAAGTATTGTCGCACATTCAAAGCATGGAGCTGATTTACTTACTGAGGCTGACGTGACCAAGGTGGCTCCGGCATTTACTGCAGATGAGCTCTGTTTCTTTGTGGGCCGGAATTAATGTGAGAATGTAAGGAATGATGTTTTTACTGCGTTTAAGCTGTGAGAGCAGTCATGGGAAGTGATGAGGAAGAAATTGAGGAGGATATCCCCGATGTCTTCGCTGAAGAGAAGCAGGGTGTCACGGAGTCCAGTGTGTATCGGTCCTCTCTCAGGAGGAAACAAGGTCCAGGTGTGTGTCACTGAAGGCCTCATATTGACATGCACTCTCCACTTTCTGCTACCATTGATACTGTTCCGTAGGACTGGGAGCATTTCTTTAAACTATAGCAAACAGAGTAGTCATTTACTGTTCAAATTATAACAAAGAATTATTTTTATTGCATGACTGAGTACTTCATTTCGGTAAAGCAGGTACAAAATGTAAGTCTTACAAATCTTCACATTATTATTAACAAGGCATTCTGTGGTATTTGGACTTGTGCTGTGCCATGATCCTGTGAAATCCAAAATAAGTCCTTGTTGTCAGTCATTAGTCTGGAGTAGCGGTAAAAATGTCATCACTATAATTTGTAGGATTACATAGGTTTTCCAAATTAGAATAATTTTAATTATTTGCTGTCAGTCCATCAATTAAAAAATGGCAACCACAGAAAAGCGAAATTACGAGCAGTGTACAGAGACTCGCTGAAAAAACACTGCTGTCTAAAAATTCTGAAACAGGATATTTTTAAAGATTGATTTGATCAGGCATGTTTCTCAAACAGCACAGCTAGATCTCCATCCAGCCGCTGAGTCCGCTAAAGCTGGGGATTCCGATGACTCTGATGACATCATCGTTTCACCATCGAGGCCCCTGAGGCGACGGGACACTTATTTCTAGTGAATGCATGTGACGTTTGTGTACTTCAGCAGTGGGCTTCTCATGGGTTCTTTGTAGATCTATAGAAGCCTATATATTATTTTTATTTATTTTTATTTTTTTAATTATTGTCTACCAGTGGAGAAAAACACTTACATGTACACAGAGGAAATTTTGTCCTGGCCAATAACCACATGGAACACTTCAATTTTTGGTCTGAATGGATAACACTCTCACTTGAATATATTATAATGCATGTATAATGTTATGCATCTAATTCTGTCATCTTGTTTTACTATTATTATTATTGTATAAGATGGTGTAAAAATAAGTGCCTTCTTGCATTTGTATGTGGAGCAGAAATGGCACAATTCTATGTAATATTTTCTTCCTATTGGAATGTGTGCAATTGACTTGTTTACGGATTTTGAAATCAGAAAACAAAGTTATGTTTGTCCTTTGTATGAGTGTATATCTGACATTGTAGATGCCAATAAGTGAATTTCGTATATCCAAACACAGATGGATGCTTCCCTTTCGAAACAAGCAAACAGTGATGTTGCTTTCAGCAACTCTGCTAATATAAACTGTTTTTCTATTTCAGACTGTGAAACGGCACTTGATATACTGTAAATGCTGCAACGTGGCTTTCTCTAAGCATAATAAAACATTTTATACAAAGCACAACTTTCTCTGTAAATAATGGCAACATTTTAACAAAAATGTAAAATGGTCATTTCACGCAAGATAAGTTTGTTTTCCAGGCCTTTTCCAAAATGTCTGTATATCTTAAGTAATTTGAATACAATTTTGTGTATGAATTTTAGTATTTTTGTTAGTATTCTTATTAAATTTGTGACTAAGTTCATGTCTTTTAATAACTACAGCATACGGTCTTGGCACTACCACTACCTCCAATGTATCATAGGGAGTCTTCAGTGACTAGGATTCTTATTATTTTATCCTTATTCTTTTTTTTTTTAGAGTCTGAATTTAAGAGAGAAAATTATGACAACTCAGTTTAACTTCTTTTTGTATTGTGACCTTCCCAGTTGCCCCAAAGCACTTCAAAACAAAGACCTAGTGGTAATGCATTCATTGTAATAGAGTACTGTAGTAATCGATTGTGTGGTCATGGGATGAGATCGTGCATGTTGTTAGTGCATAGCTGCGATACACTGATTGATTTTTAAGAGGTGCTGGGAGCGCCTGTCACTTGGAATGCTAAAAATAATTAGTGTCGATCTTTTAGCAGGCAGCATCAGAGCAGTGCAGTCAAACCTGAGAAAGACAGTAATAAAGGAGGCTTCAGACTTGATGAGACGGCAAAGACTGATAGGGTGCCACAACTCGCTTCTGTTTTTAGAAATGTGCTTTGAAGTCCTTTTCAGGAAAAGTGATTGGCCTATGGTGAGCCGTTAGAGCAGGTGCCCCTCCATTGTCTTTCTTTGCCTACCTATAAACCTATCTATTGATAACTAGTTAATAAATGTCAACTTTCAACAGTACCCATATTGTATCTTCATGGTTTCCAACAGTATCTGAGATCATACATGAGGAAAAACTATTAGCGATTTTCTTTTTCTGCTTTTATCCTCTTCATCAGAGTCAGATGTGTGGTGAAACTGCGTTTTAGAGAACAAATGAATGGAATTTAAAAATAAAATCATTAAAAACATAACAAAATGGCACAGCCCCTTAAAAAACGTCTTTGCTGCTCATGGTCACAAGTTCTTGTATCTGAACTAATATTGAAGTAACTATTAGGCTGAACATCATCCAGACCTGTTCGAATCTTATATACCTGGATCATGTCCCTTCTTAGTCTACTTTGTTTGAGGCTGAACAGATTCAGCTCAGCTAACCTCTCCTCATAAGACATTCCTCTAAGACCAGTAATCATTCTTGTAGCCCTACTTTTCTAAGGCAGCATTGTCCTATTTTGGTTAAGGTGACCAAACCTGCACACAATATTCTAGGTGGAGTCTTACAAGTAATTGTATAGTCTTGTATAGCATCATCTCCCTTCACTTAAACTCCACACACCTGGAGATGTAACCCAACATCCTACTGGCCTTTTTAATTGCTTCCCCATACTGGTGAGAGTGGGACATGGAAGCATCAACATACACACCAAGGTCTTTCTCATAATCAGCTACCTTTATTTCAGTGGACTTCCAGCCAGTTACAGTGCAGGGTTGTAAAGAACCTGAGGTCCCAGGCAGTCTAAGGGACCAGGTACGGGAACATGCTGGGTGGAAAGCCAAACCATTGCAGTGTATGCTATAAGTAATACAGCAATGAATTATATCATAATTTTCCACTGAAAAATACAAAGGAATGTTTAATAGTAAATGGTGCTGAATTCCTTATATTAATTACTCCTTATTATAGAAACCCAATTAAAACGTCCCCCTACTACAATGAGCTGGAATAATCGTCTTTATATGAAAATTATTAATGAAATGCAAGCTTTTGTCCATGCAACAAAGCTGACTGCACTCACAATTACCCAGGAGCATTATCATGCATCTGCACCTTAAGCAGCACCACACAACTGCAAATACCAGGGCTGACATATTAAAGCTCTTAATTAGTTTATGAAAATAAAATATTCTTTTTTTTTTTACATTGGATACTTATCTTCTGACTGCTTATTCTAATCAAAGTCGGGGGGGCAGTCTCAGGCAGCACAGGGTATGAGGCTAGGGTACAGCCTGGATGGAATACTGGTCCAACAAAGGATAACTTCATCAGAACATGCAGTTCTGATTATATATGTGTGTGTGTGTGTGTGTCTCTTAAGTATTTACATAAGTACATAAGTATTTACGTGTGAAATGAAGGTGTGGTACATTTTTTTTCGGGGGGGGGCATCCAGCTTCCTGCCAACAACTAACGAGACACACCTTTCACTTTTCCTCATTTCGCTCCGACTGCATCATCATGACCCAGAATCATGTAATCAACAACAGCACCCATTTGCAGATCCTAGCCTGTTCATGGGGGTATTGCATGCAGCTCAAGGAATGCGGATGTTCCATTTTCTGCCACTAGATGTCAGCATTTTCTATTTTATGCACTACTGCCATCCGTATTAACGTTCAGAAAAATGTGGCTGCTAAAATTCATTATTTTAACTTTCTACAGTGATCGTGTCATTGTGGAAAAAATGGAACACGTATCCGTGGACTGTGAGATTGAATGAGAAACTCCGTGTTTCTCATTCTCACTCTTCCGGCAGTAATATAAAAAAATGCTTGTACTGCTGCATTATATCTCTCTTCAAAGATAATATATTCGTAGTTCAACCCCAAAAAATGCAATGCTGAGCAAAACAAACAGTATAGCAATAGTGTCATCTGTATCTGTAGTATGTCTTACCCTTTCAGCAGTTCGGTATTGTGTGGGATTTATGCGGACAATGTATTATCAGGTTTCCTTTGTATTTAGGAAACGAGCATATCAGCCTACCAGAACGTGGCACCAAATTAAAGATGGATGTTTAAAAGTCGACTATAAGCAAAAAGCAGTTTAGTAAAAAATAATAATAATAACAGCTGTCTGACGGCCACAGCAGTGCCTTTCATGTCTAGAATTTTTGAAAGCTGAATAAAACAAGCAATCGGCCAGTAGTCTTGCTTTTTTTATTTTTCAGAAGCAGCTAGTGATTGAAAACCCCAGTAACCATTCGTGTCGGGTTAATAAAATGGAGGAAACGTGGAGCAAGGACGTGCCGGTTAACCAGTAAACGCCGACGGCTGTGTCGCGCCTACGAAGACCGTGAGAGAGAGGAGGGAGCGGCGCTGCCTATCAAAGGCACCCGAAAGGAAGAACCGAAAGCAGGAGAAAGCAGGGCAGACTGGGTGCCGCTCCTCCGCGTTTTGCACGAAGCCCTATTAACATCTGGCCAGTAGTAGCATGCACTCAGACTCTGCAGTCCGCAATATTTTCCCGGGATAACTAAACGCGCCAGTGCTTTCGGACCACCATTTTTTTTTGCTGTGATTAATGGGAAAATAGCGCGACAAACCACCCGAAAACTTTGCACTTATATACTTTATCGCTGCTAATCCGGGCTGTTCATACAGACTGCGGACGCACGTCGTCTCCTCGCAGTCAAACAAGCGGGAGGGGTCGGACCCGGAGCCCGGCGCTTCCCGGCTCCAAAGCTGGACATCGGGAGTCGGCCGGTGAAGCGACGCTTCGCGGCTTGCAGGGGAGGTGGGCTCGCTTCGGTCAGCCGCCGAGCATGGCAGCGGTGGTCAGCTACTCGCCGCCCTGGTGGGTGAACCTGCTGCATCGGTTGCCGCACCTGAACCTGCAGTTCGAACCGATCGGCGGCGCTTTCCGCCCCGAGGACTCCGAATATCAGAAGGTAAGGCGGCGAAACGCGTGCGGGAGAGACGCTCCGAGTCCCGGCGAGCCCGAGCCGGTACACCGCTGCTCATCCAACCCAGGAGACGGAGAGCAACTCTTAGTTTAAAGACGCGCATTGCGGAAGAGCCATTTCCCCCGATGTATAAGTAATGCTTTCGACTCGATTTCTCCCACTGTTGGAAAATGCCGTTTGCTCGACTCAAGGACGTCGTGCGATTCAAAGTAACGCTTTTAACAAAAATCCCGTGGATTCACATTATAAAATGACATCAGCCCTGAAGAATGTTCTTTGAGGTTTTGGCTTAGTACACCACTTTTCATGACTTGTTTAAAAATAAAATTCTGGATGCTTTATGTGTATGTGTGTACATAAATACATAATTATATATTACTAGAATTAATCATCGACGCCTTGCTAGTTGTCAGTCAATACATCCATTGCTACATCCATTTGTCCGCTTATATAAAGGCATATCAGACTCGAGCCATTTACCCGTGTACCCAGTTTGGGTCTTATTTTACTGCAAAATGGTTCACGTGATAAACGTATATGGTCGCCATAAAATGTGTAAATCTGGACTGGATTATAAATAATGGAATGTTTTTCTAATCATGTGTTTGGGAGAAAAAAAATCATTGCATGTCTCTGGATTTTTTGCATGTTTCTCTCCTGAAATGTTTATTGACGCGAGTGTGCTTTTAACAGCACGGCCAAAAGCATCTCTTATCTTTTTGAAAATCTTGTTTTTCTGTTTTGGGGCATATGGGGGTGGAAAGAGCAGTGATTCACACGTTTTAAGCCATAAATGGCGCATGCAGGTTTGATGAGCCCACGGCGTGCCCACGCCGGCTGGACTGGAGGGTCCACCTGGAACATGGAGATTAGATGCAATTCAGATTTTGGGGCAGGTAGCTTTAACGGCATGAGGTAATGCTAGATATCTGGTGATCATCACAGTTTACGTATCATCTTGGCTTTTTGAACGTTGCATCTAACATGCATTAGATATACCAAAAGCGTTCTTTCCAGAAGTCTATACTTTTTAAATTACTTTTTTTTCCACAAAGCGATTGTGGTAAACAGTAGTAATGCATAGTTTTTAGTCTTGCCAGTATCCATTTAAATCAGTGTTTTTGTAATCCTTTTGAAGTTCGGCGTCACACAGGGAATTATGCTGTGCTTTGTAAACTGTCCAATTTCTTGGAGGTATCAGATTACCAGAAAATGGCTTCCAACCACTTACAATCACAAAAGTAATAGTCATTGATGGTGGACGTATAATTTATTTTGCTGTAATAACTTTTTCATCCTCATCTAGTATTTAATTGTGTGGCTGTAAGAAAGTTAGTCTTTGTAAGAGACCCTTTGTAGTAAGCCACAGCCATTTGGCCCTAAGGTTGTTTCCTGCAACTGGGATTACAGTTCCTTTTCCAGACAGCCGACTTATGGGGTTGGACAGATGGAACCGTAGGAACACACACCCAGAAGTAGGAGACTTTCTGAGCTCTGTCTGTTGTGGCTTCTTTTTTATAGAGTGAAGTGTGCGGAGTCTAGTGTGCTGAGCACTTGGCAGATGTTCCTACTGTTGCAGAGGTCATTGGTCCCTGGCATAGGTCCCCGTGGGCTTTTCCAGAAAAGGCCCTGAGCTGTGTTTGAACACCATTGTGTTATTTCCTGCTTTCAGCATGTTGGTCTTCCCTGGCTTTGTTTGTGTGCTGGCTAATCACTGGTTTTACAAGCATGTTTTTTTTTTTTTTTTTTGAAGGACAGAATCCATAGCTAGTTGCAGCATTATCTTTAGTGAAGTGTGAGTGGTTGCTTTCCACCCAGTTCTCTAGTAAGCTGTGTCCTCTTTAGATGTCATTTATACAGAGGTGACTGTTGTTTTGAGGATTACACTGGCCTTTTGTTCATTGAAGTGTCACCTATTTTTTTTTTTTTCTTGCCCTATGTCAACCTGCGTTCCTCTTGATTGCATTTGGGGCCTCTCTCTTCATTTCCAGCCATCATGCTTGGAGGACAGAGGCAGAGCTGACTGCTATAATGATGACAGATTACCTTGATCATGTCTCCTTTGGTGCTAATGGGTATTTAAGCAATAATAATCTGCCCTTCTGTCTGGGTGATTCTGGCATATTTGATACCTCATACAGCCAAATTCAGCTGCACACTGAACATGTGTAAAAGTTGACTAAGATTCTCCCTTCTTCCATGTAAAATCAAAATATATTCATCTTCAGCTGTATGATACATGAGTCAGATGCTGAGTTGAAATTTTCGATCTCGTATTTCAAGAAAATAATAAATAAAATACAAGTAGATAAGAAACTTAAACCGAGACATGTCTAATATGTGAAATCCCCAGGTGATTTCTGACCAATGTCTTTCACATTGCAGTCTTCAGTTTTCTTCTTGAGTTGCAGTCGACTTGTTCCAGGTTATTGGCATACCTTCCATGAATATCTCCTGCTTTATGCACGGCTGAGTACAGGCCGCATGCTGAATAGCCGGTAGAAGCCCTTTGCTCAGATGGGGTCTACATTCCCCGTCCTTACATCTTATTTTCATCTTTGAACATTGGCTGGCTCACGCACATTTGTTTTGTAACTTTGGGGGCTTACTGTAAAACAGATGCGTTCAGATATGTAGGAAGCTTTCTGCTCTTCCTGTTCTGGCTTGTAGCTTTGGTGTGATGGATAGAGTCTTTGTGTAGAGTCTCGCCTTGACCGTTTTGGAGAAGGGAGCCTCCCGAGTAAAAGATTCAGATGCGTTTGACTGGGTTTCCTAACGGTGCTGTTCACGGGCAGCTTGGTCATGGTGCCCGGCTGCCTTTTCAGTTATGCTGCTCAGCTGTGCTGAATGTTCGCCTCCTAATGTAGCGTATTGCCATAGCACCAGACTTTCGGTTGCCGGGGCTTTCTCTCTAAATTCTGGAAAAGCAACCAGTTTCTGCTCTTTGTCCGTAGACTCCGTGTTGTTCAGGCTGAAGAGGAGGGCCAGTTTAAATGTGCTTTGCAGGCTTCTCACTTGTTTTCTAGTTATCCTAAAATTTAAAAAAATCAATGCATGCATATATTCGCAATGCATTTAAACTGAGCAGAAACTTTGGTACAAAGCGCCTGTGCAAGAAAGGGGAGCTTTAGATCAGAGAGTAGGGTCAGCCAGCATTGAACGACCCTTGAGAATTTGGAGTTAAGAACCTTCCTCAAGGGCCCAGTGCTGATATGGTTATCTGCCAGCCATGGGCTTCGAATTCATACCCTTCTGGACTGCCACGGATCCTGACCCACTGAACTAATATTCAAGCTCACCTTCCTCTCCAACGCAGGCTTGGCGCAGCGTGTTTGTTTATACGCGTGTAAATGTGAGTCATACATTCTTAAATGCACGAGTCCCTAACTTTGAAATGTGCATGATGGGATCCAGCTGGATGTTATTGTCAGATTACATGCTAATGTGTTTTCATCCACTCCCTCCCTGGCAGGGAGCAAAAGGCCTTTTTGTTTCCTGCGCGACGGAGCACCAGGCAGCAGCACGGGGAGACCGGGAGCCTCATTTGAGCACAGCAGCACCGTATTTGGCGCCGGGGGTCTTGCTGCCTTGCAGGATGGCGTTGTGAGCCCAGAGGGGCTCCCCCCGTATTCCTGTTTGTTCCAGCTGAGGGACTTTCTCTTATTATGGATTTAATCCATTTGTCACCAAGCTTTTCAGGCGTTGCTTTGTGCTGGGCCGTATCTAGTCTGCTGAGAAAACAGACAGGAGAAAGGGCTGATCTTGCATGCAGATGGCCTTTCTGGGAGGCGCAGAGTCTGACACAAAGATCCGGCTCCATGTTCAGTGTGGCTTCTTCAGAGCTGTCGCGACCATGCCCTTTGCAGAATAACTCAGCGTCAGTAGATGGGGGATGGTCCCCATTCCTAAATTCAGAGACCTGTTCAATGGGTTGGAGTTTTACTGAATACAAGTCAGTTTTTCCGGTGAGATTTTAAAGGAAGGCCGAAAATATTTCTGTTTATCACATTATTGCAGTCTGAATAAATAAGTATGACTATAAAGTTTTCCCAGTTGTACTTTTGGACCCTGCCGTTCAGTGTAGTTGTCAAGGAAAAGGAAAATACTATTAGCCAAGGAGAATAAAACATGTTTTTCATATATTTTGGGTTTGTATGGAAGCACAGAGTCTTCAGCGAATCAGAAGGGCAGCTCCTTCGGATGACATCAGATAGTGATGGATTTGCATGCAGGCTTTAGTGCAAGCTGATGTCTGGTTGCGCTCGAGATACTGTGGGATGTTTGGTATTCAGGTGCGCTGGTTTCATCCACATCTGCCCCACAGTAGTTTTGTTTGCCTGTGACATGTCACCAGGACTTTCCAGAGGGTATGTGTGTGCAGCACGCTCCTCACAGAACGACTCGTGGGGGTGTTGGCCTTTTTGCGTTTGCTGTTGCCAGGTGGAACCAGAAGCTGACTGCGGTCGGCGTGGTGCACTTTTTCTGGTGATATGAAGAGCAAAAACTTGCAGTGGCAGGAGATTCCTCTTTCCTCTGCTTCTAGCCGGTAGCCCTTGGCAAGCGTGCTTAGAGCCTGCCAGGTGTAGGATAAGCTGGAAATGATCCTGAGAGAAACTGTCAGTCTTGTATACCGCGCATCAATCTGCAAGACATCGCGTGAGCTTCACTTAGCTGCACTCTGGTCCCAGCAGGATACCGTCACAAGAAACGGCTCACTTTCGCTGCTGGTATTTTCCACACTTCAAACATAGGTGATCTGTACTTGATATAAACCTAAAACCTGCACAAGGGGTAATTTGGCCAGAAAGCATTGTGATACACTGTAACGTGCAAAGTTGTGCTTTGTGGGCTGATTTCGGGCATTGCCAGGGATGAACAGTCGTAGGCTCTTGGTAGTATTATCACGCACGTTCACACTTGGGTGTGCAAACGCTTTAGTGCTGCTGTTTGCTTGTGGATCTAGACGGGAGAGGGCTGCGGGTGAAAGGCGCCTGTCAGCATGCAGGAGCGTACCGCCCATTCATGCAGCCTTTCCCATGACCTGTGCGGTCTGGGCTTGTGGGGAAATGCTGCCCACCCCCCTCCGGCGCATTGAGCACGATGACGGCGCCACTGTTTTGGCCGCGAGAGAACAGAGTGGCTCACAGTCAACGTAGGTATGCAAGATGAATGCAGACCTATATCTGAGGAAGAAAGGCTGTTGCAGATGGCAGGACCGGTCTCTTGAATGCTAAGGACCTGTAATGAGTCCACCTGCCTTCACTGAAGGCTGCGCCTGAGCCCTCTTGGGTTTTTGTCTTACAGCCTAAAGAGGATCTCTATGCATGTAGGGGGCTGGTTAACATGCCCCCAGAGTCCTCACTGTTCACATCATCTTTTACACATTGGAAATTCACATAATCATTCCGTGTAATGATGGTACCAGGTAAGTATACATTTCATTTACTCACTTATTTAGGAGATGCTTCTATCCGAAGCGACCTGCAGTTAGGAAAGCAGGACCAACCGGTTGGGGTTAAGGGTCTAGCTCAAGGGCCCAACAGTGAAGTCACTGCTGGTCACGGGATTTGAACCAGCACCCTTTCTGTGGCAGACAGTCGTGACCCCCAGAGCCCTAACCAGCCCACTGGCTTGCAAATTATAGGCAACAATGGATCGCAGAGCACTCACGTAGTTTAGTTTTTGCCCAAGGTGCAATCAGCAGGAAGTGGCTGGAAGGTATGGAAAGACAGGAAGTGTATTCCTTAAGCGTATGCCAGAATCTGGCATGGGCGGGTAATGGATGTTATTCGGATTTCTGTACCGAAGGAATCTAGGTTAAGTGCCTTGGCTATGCTTGCAGCCAGCCTTCCAGGTTCTGTAGTGGGGGAAAACATCCTGCTGTCCTCCATCCCATTGAAACCCGCGGGACAATGGAACAAAAGATGGGAAATGCAGCACTAGGCCAAAGCCGATTGCCCAAGCAGATGTCGGGCTGTAATCGCGCGTCACCTCCCTAATCACGAGTCTCATTTTCGGCCTGGTCAGATGGGAAAGGCACTCTGAACTTTCTCTGAGTTCTGTACGTCATTCTCTAATAAAATCCCCATATAACTGGTCACCATAGCGACCTGTGGATCCATAGTCACTATGGTGAGCGGTTATATGGGCACTTTATGGCTTCTGAAATGCAAATATGCATAACTAACTAATTTATTAACTGTATTTCTCATTTAGAGGCTAATCTAAGATCGACATTGTTGCATCAGGCTTGGATCTCCTTGCCTTGTGACCCACCAACCACCTGTAAGTCTGCCTGCGTTTGTTGCGGTCAGCATATGTTAGTATCTGAGGATCACCTGGGGGGCGCTGCTCTGGCTTGGTTGTAGAGGGTGTGGTTACTCTTACTCCGCTCCTCTTCTGACTGCTCCCCTTCATCTCTCTTCAGCTGTATCCATGGAGGTTTTACTGGCACCCCCCCATCTTTTTTTTTCTTTTTTGACCCTAGCTACCCTTCTTCCCACGGAGACCTGCCACCCCTCCCCCACACTCCGATACATGGCTCTGGGCCACCTAGGCTGCTTTTCTGTAACAGCATGTTAACTCTTGTCTAAAGAAGTACCCGCTTCCTCCTCTGTGTGCTTTTTTTTGTGGGGACCAGATTTTCCTGCAATGTGTTTTAAAAACTTCTAACTTGTTACCCCCACATTGATAACCTCAATTTTATAAAAATCTGTGACTGCAATCAAAGAACTAAAAATGTCAAAAGTAGGGATGGGCTGATCCACAATTTTTCAATTCCTATCCGATTCGATACACAACTGCTGACACCGATACAGATTCCGGTACAAGAGCTCTTTTTACTTTAACGTTTTAACATAATAAATGTATTTATACATTATTACTTTTAAACTAGAAAATAGGTGGAAAAAATGTATGCCAAAAAATCTTTAGTTCGGCTACTAGAAACATACATAACGTACTGTTCCACCTCGTTGGTACATTTTGTTTTAAATGTTTGTAATGCATTTTACAGTTCAATTTGAATATCTTCACACACAAGTGCATGAATGCTTAAAATGCCCCCCAGACTTTCCCCCACTGGCAGCAACGTGACTTTGTTGCGATCGCAGCCCCTCGTATATCACAAGCTGTAGCGAGTGCGCAAAATAGCCCAAGCTAGCGAATCCCAAATCATGCATTGCTTTTTTTTACATTACTCGCGTTGTTTTGTGCAATGGCACGCGCTTTGTTTAGTGGGGTTTTCCACTAAATGTTGCTTCCACCTCTCAAAACTTTGTTTTTACAAAGATCACAATTCACGGTGCTACTAGTTGCTGTTCAAAGTGTAAAATACTCCCAGATCGTCAACCTCTTATCTGATGTTCTTCCTCTCCTCCTACCGCGAAGGGTTTGCGCATGACGTCACGGCAGACGGGAGTCACCGCGCTCGCACCCACCGAGTGGCAGCGTTAGCATTCAGCTTGAATGCTGCAAAAACGCATCTAAAATGGGAAAGCTGCCGTGCGATTGTACAAATAGCTCCCATTTCGTGTTAGATCTATCTTTTTAGAGACTGCCAAGAACTAAAAGAGTAGGTATATGAAGTGGATTGGTCGCACATGGTCATTACACGATCCGTTAAAAAGGTCTGGATTGGCCCCGTTACCTCTCTAGCCATAAGTCTTGTATTTTGTTTGGTTGCTTATGGTTAAAGAGAGGGCTGTGTAAGGGTTAAAGTTGTCGTTGTTGGGATTAGGGTTATGCTCATAGAAATGGGGAGTCCCCACAAAGATCTGAATATGTGGACTGTGTGTGGGTGGGTGGGTGGGTGGGTCGGTTATGTACAGTCATGTGATAAAGAATTTCCACCCTCTTTCAATTCTAAGGTTTTACCTATCCGGACATAATAATATTGTCTGTCTTTAGCAGGTCTTAAAACATGACAACATATGACATATTACACTGTGTCATTATTTATTTATCAATAACTAAGCCAAAGAACACAAGCTGTGTGTGAAAAATTAAGTACACTCTTACTGCTTCCGAAGAAATTAAGTGGGTAAAGCCTAGTTCACAATTTATGCTTTCTGTGTGCACTTCCTTGCGCTTCCGGTCTGCAGACGGTCGTCTGCACGGCAGCTTGTGTTCATACTGTGCATGTGGATGGTTACAGACAGCGCATGCATCAGGTCAGGTCAGGGAGCATGCGCTGATGCAGTGCGTTTCCGCACACACCACATGACGAAACACCTCGGCATCCCAGCTGGCAACCCCCCAGGCAGACACACGGTCCTGTCCCACCGTCTGGAGATGGCCATCCATCTGCCGCAGCCAGGTGTTAGGTGGGCGTCCCCTTGGCCTGGGCCAGCCGCTCGGGTCCTCAGCTATGAGGACATAAGGACAGCGCATGTGTACTGCAGTGATATTCCTCCAGACCAGCAGAGGGCAGATGTCGTCTCCTAGGTCTGCATGAAGCTTACGCAAACGCAGGATGAGATTCAAGTCTTCTCGGGTTTTTTAAAACCATAAACATCACTTTCTTTTGTAAAACTGCTTAACCGATCTCGGCTTTGTCTCTCAAACAATTTGTACAGTAAATATGTTTAATATTTACCTCTGCCCGATAACGTCCCATTGAAAGTACTGTTTGATTCTTGTGATTTAAAATATGATTTTTGGGTAGAAATCAATAATGTGAAATACAAAGGTGGAATATACAGAGCCCCTAATACGTCAGGGAGGGAGATTATTTTTTGAAACAGTTTTACGTTCCCTCGCAATACTTTTGCCATCCCACTATACTTGCCCACTTGCTATTTGCTACAACGTGATGACAGAGAGAAACCTAAATAATGTTTGTGTGGGCACTTTGCGTTCAATAGGCCAGTTGTCTTGTTTAGTTATTGGTGAACTGACACAGTGCCATGATTAATAAATATGTATAAAAACACATACATGAAAGTTACATGGTGTACATTGTCCATCATAATTTAATGCTTAAGGCAAACTTAACTGGACATGTCTGTATTGTTTAGGTTTATACTTATTAGTCAATTTAATTCTATGTTTTGTACTCTAAAGGGACACGACACAGTTATTAGTAATGGGAGAACTATTGCAAGGAATCGCAAAAGTATTGCGAGGGAACGTAAAATTATTTCAAAAATATTTTCTTGCCCTGACCTCTTAGAGGCCCCCTAATAATATATCATTAATTTTGAACAAATACAGATGAGAAGTGGTTTCCAGAGCTATTGATGTTTACTGTTTTGAGCTGCACAAATTGAAAGGACAAAGTTTACGTACATGCCACCTACTGGAAATACTTAGTCAAATATCTTGCACATGCGCAGTTGACATACAAGGTTTCCACTAGACATAAAAATCTGGGCTCCACATGGACCGTCAGCCAGCCCCTGATGACGATTTTTATGTCACGTCCCCTCGTCCGCGACTCAGAGCGCACATGGGAAAGTGAACTATGAATTGGCCTTAAGTAGCACCCAGGTGCTGCTAATCAAATGCACTTGATTAATGGGTCATCAAGTGTGACCACCTCTATAGCAATTGAAGTTTTGGCAGTTTGCTGGCCTGGAGCATTCAGATGTGTGTTAACAATGCAAAGGAGGAAAGACGACAGCAATGATCTTTGAGAATCTTTCCAAACAATTTGAAGTCCATCATTCTACAGCGAGAGAGGTTATTCACAAGTGGAAAACATTCAAGACTGTTGCCAATCTTCATAGGAGTGGATGTCCCAGCAAATTCACCCCAAGGTCAGTCCATGCAATACTCAGAGTAATTGGGGGGAAAAAACCCAAGAGCGACATCTCAGACTCTACAGGTCCCATTTTAGCATGGTAAATGTTGAAGTTAATGACAGTACCGTAATAAAAAGAATGAACAAGTGTGGCTTGTTTTGGAAGGGTTGCCAGGAGAAAGCCTCTTCTCTCTACAAAGAGCATGGCAGCATGACTTAGGTTTGCAAAGTTGCATCTGAACAAACCACAAGACTTCTGGAATAATGTCCTTTGGACAGATGAGGCCAAAGTGGAGATGTTTGGCCATTATGTGTCACGTCGCGTTTGGTTTTTGTGAAACATAACATCAGCACAAACACCTCAATATCAACTGTCAAACACAGTGATGGAGGGGCAATGATTTGGGCTTGTTTTGCATCCACAGGACTTGGGCATCTTCCAGTCAATGAGTTGACCTTCTCTGTATACCAAAATATTGTAGAGTCAAATGTGAGGCCATCTGTCCGACAGCTAAAACTTGGCCGAAATTGCGTCATGCAACAGTACAATGATCCCAAGCACGCCAGCAAATCTGCAACAGAATGGCTGAAAAAGAAATGAATCGGGGTGTTGCAATGACTCAGTCAAAGTCCAGACCTCAACCCAATTGAAATGCTGTGGCAGGACTTCAAGAAAGCTGTGCATAAGAGTGCTCGCAAACCTCAATGAACTGAAGCAATGTTGTTAAAAAGAGTGGGCCAAAATTCCTCCACATTGATGTGAGAGACTGATGGTCACACAAAGTGATTTTCCTTCAAGTTATTGCTGCTAAAAGTAATTCTACAAGCTATTAAATCATGGGATGTGCTTAGTTTTTCGCACACACTGACTTCATTTTGGCTTCATTTTTCTTAAATAATAACACGGTTGTGTGTTGTTCGACACCTGAGGTTAGATATAATTTTAAAACCTGGTAAGGACGTGATGATTTTATTTTAAGTCCTGATACGTAAAACTAGAACTGAAAGAGGGTTTTTTGTTTCTTTTGACTATATACGAGTATTACATTGGGGGGACCTGCTACCTTATTGAAAGCCTGTTACTTTGATGTTGGGGCCACCTTTTCGGTCGGGGGGTTCCGGTCTCATGGCAGCTCAGTCTGTTATGGTGTCATCGGGGCCCTAGACAAACGCATCCAATCTGGTGGCAGGAAATGGGGGGGGGGGCATCCTGTACTTCAAGACAAGACAAGCTCATGCATCCAGACCATGTGATCCGAATGTGCTGTAGTGCAAAGTATCACTCTGAACTTGTTTTTACAGTTTTAGTCAAAAAAATATGAAGCATTCTATTTGGTCTTGGTGGGGGGGGGGGGTCGTTCTGTGGCCCCTGTGTTGCAGTTTAAAGTAGCACATAAGTATGTTAATATTAAACACCTTCAGTGTGCTTGGAAACTGGCACAATTTTATCTAACGAGCATTTCAAATGATTGAATATGACCCAATTCCCTCTAAAATATCAGGATATAGGCTAGTAGGATAAATTTTCTAGGAGAAAATAATGGTTGCGTGTTATGAAGAATATAAAAGACACCAAACTCCTATGTGTTGAAAATCCGGATGGGGTGGTGGGGGGGAGGTGTTAAGCTATTCTGTCTTTTTACTTGGCAAAGTTTTTATGTGCTATATGCCCAGGGGAATGCCAGTCTTTGAGGCTGCGCTGTAGATCGATCAGATCAGCGGCTACTTCAGTGAGTGGAAAGGGGCTGTGCTGTGGCCTGCACCCCTTGAATGGTTGACAACCTGGTGATTAACATTCTCAAATAACAACTGAATAATACTGCTCATCTCTTTACTTCCTTTTCCCCAATGCCCAGAAATTGGAGACCAGCCCTCTCGCAGGCATTGTGTGGCTGTATCTTGTAACAGTCTTATAAAAACGGTTGATTTTTGTTGTCAGTGAAGTTGTTTAATCGGCGTGACATGTTGCAGTTTAATTACGGGGTATTGCGGCCGGCTTCTGACCCGTTTCCCATCCCAGCAGATGTAATTGTCAGAGGTCGGACGTACAGCGGTTCTCGGCCGAGGAAGCCATCTGTGCGTCTCCCTCACAGCGTTTTGCAAAGTTAAGAGTTTCTCTGCCGAAATGAGCAACCTGTTCATCCTTCCATCTGATATTTCCTTGTCCTGGTCACAGGCAGCATAGGTCACATTACCACACTCACATATAATGGTTTACTTCCGCTACCAAATGGAGACGTCAATTAGCCTGAGTGCATGTCTGTGGAATGTCGAGGAAACTGCAGTACCCAGGGGGAATTCCCTTTTACACAGCGAGCACAGGAAAACACCGCGCACAGGGGGGTGGATTCGAACCCCCAGCTCTATCAGCAACGCTGTCAGTGTTTCTGGTAGCACAGTCTGCTGACGCGTTCCCTGAAATTCCTGCATCTGCCCTTTTCGATGGTAGCTGCTCCAGCAATGGAAAAATCATCTAGAGCACGGCTGCATTGTCTGCCTGCAGCTGCATCCCGCTCACAGCGGAAAGCTCCTCTCCCAGGCCCCTCCCCTGTTTTCCTGCTCCGATGTCCCCGGAATACTAAGAGGGCCATTGCATTCCAGAAGCCCGGCATCACCGACCCCGTCTAATCCAGTCTGCCGTCCCGCCGCGCCGCTGAGTGGCCGTGAGCCCCACGGTCATTGCACATGTCGGGAGCTGTGACCGGCCTTTGATCTGCAGTCAACCGCAAACGCCGTAGTCAGAGATGATGGCGATAACTCCTCCGACACTCTGTCTGTGTGCCGTGAAAGCCGAGGACCTCAGAAAAGCCCGTTTGCATTTTATTAACTGGGAGGTGAAATATTAAAAGCAAAGAGTGCTGGGGCTGGTTCCTTTTGGTCTCTCTGCAGGGTACCCACAGATTCTTAAAAAGTATTACATTTGTTTAAAAATAGGCCTTGATTGTTATTAAAGTGTCTTAAATCCTCAAGGTGACGGTCTTAAAAATGGTGTTTTGAAAATTTTAACACTGAGTTATGTGTTCATGAAAGGGAAGCTTTTATACGTTGGTACCTTTTTGTATTTCAACATCTCACAAACCGGAATCAACAGAATCGACAGCAGTTTTTTGTGGTGGGAGGGAGAGACACTAGCTTCAGGTAACTAACACGTTGCTCTCAGCTTGCCTGTAAGTGACGTTTTCTATCATTATTTGGTATGGGAAAGTGCATATTGAACAAAATTGCTTTGATGGCCCCAGGTTTGGCTGAAACCTGTTACTAATAATGAAAATATGAGGCTCATTATACTCTGCGTAAGATGTTCTTCAAACTTCGCACAATGGGAATCAAAGCTGTGGAATCTCACCCTGCATGTAAGAAACGCTAAGTGTCCAACACCCTAAAGTAACTGGGGTCATTGCACGCTTTTTGCAATTGTGAAACTGGCCTTAAGTTTAATTTGAAGTCGCATTAAGAATTCGTAAGTCTGACATGCCTAAACCTGCAGATAAGCTGTTCTGCCAAAAGAAAGCACTCAGGCCACACATGCTGTGGTTATCCTCAGTGTTTGTGTCTCACTTCATACTTCTCGATTTTCCGTTAGTAGGATAAAACGGGAAGTGAGACATCAGCTCGTGACATGATACTCCCCGGCTTGGCGTTTCCTTTATAAACTGACTTCTCCATCCCTTTGGACTCGAGGGGCATCCAACTTTTTGTTTCAGCTCCCCTGTGAAAAAGCGAGAAGAGTCAGCCGCCGTTAATTATGTGGATGACAATTAGTTCCGTTTCTCGTTATTCCCGAGGCCGTGCTTGCATGGGAGCAGAGCTCTTTCTGTAGACTGCAGTGCATGTTTTCCCAGATAAATATGAAGTAAATGTAAGGCAGCTGAGAGCGGAGATCGGCACTCCCACAACCTATTTATCTTGTTAGATTTGCTGCTGCGTAGCGCCTACTTGAACCTGGTTTGACTAAACGCCCATTGTCCCTTTCATTATAGCGCATTTGAAAGGTAGCAGGCTGCAGATTTTAAATTTACTCTGAATGATTTGGCTGGATTGTGAAGCCACTTCAATTTTTTCCTTTGGGGGATCATCAGGAAATCATTTTCTTGATTTTTAGTTTTGTATCTCACTGAAATATGGAAGAACGAACATGAGCTTAGTGAATTTAGTCGGTCGGTATGAGATGTACTGATTTCAGAGAAGATGCAGAACGGGGATCTGCACACACGGGGCATGCATTATGAATGTTCCCAAACTGTCAGTGGAGCAGAAGGCTGGTGCATAGACTTCATGCTCAAAGCGTCGTCTGTTGCTTATAAGTGGAAGTGAAAGGATTGGGCTGACTCAGTTTGGCAACAGTGTTGTTTACATTTCTTTGCGATTTGCACATGTAACAATGTCAAGGTGAATTGCTGGGAGGGTGGATGTTATCATTTAGTATTATTATTATTTTTTTCCACTTGGGTTTTTTTAAGTGTTTAAAAACCAGTTTTTTAAAAAAGTCAACTGAATTTTTAAACGTTTCCTCCCGCAGGATAATTGTTTTCTCTGAAATGCCCACAGTGTATGCTTGTGTGCATGAATGTGCCCTGAGATGGGCTGGACTATTTCCTGTGCCACCTGGGATAGGGCCTAACCTTCCAGGACCCTGCTCAGAATAAATGATGGATACATGGATGGAGGGAAAATATCCATCAGTGGTGTAGTACTGGTGGATAAGGGTTGATTCAGTACAGACTGGGAGAAGGTTGGTACACACTATATGATATGATATGAAGGGGCTGGCAGCCTGGGAGTGACACTCATAAAGTGAATTGCCAGTTAGTAAATGCTTCAGCAGTTGCGTTGTGAGTTCTCAGGCTTTTCTCTGGTAGATCTTAGGGGGGTATGCTCGTCTGTTCTTGGGAATTGAGACAGGAAGTGTGTTCTGGGTTTTGAGTGTGGTGTGTTTAATCATCACACATCCCACTTCCCATGCCTTTCCTAGCAATGAAATGTGAAGGGTGGGGGGAGGTTATACAGCGCTTGCTTTTTGAGCGGTCTGTGTACTGTCTTGGCAAATAAGCTGGATGCTTTGTCCAGTTGCTAAAAGCTGGCCTGCATAAAATGATGCAGGATTCTTGGTGGTGCTGCTGGATTTTAGCAATTCCACCAGTTGGAAAAAGGAATTGATGATCTTATCAGTTATGTTCCAAATCTAGAAAAACCGCATTGTGAAACCCCAAGGCAGAAGGCGGGGATTGAGGTTTAGTCAGAGGTGCAGTGGGGCAATGGATGCCCTGGCAGATTCAGAATTTCTGACTATGCCCCAGGCTACAGCTGATGGCTTTTCTTTCTTGGTGGTGGCAAGCGCTGCAGATCTAATTTGCCACCTCTGAAGAAGGGCCTCCCGTTAGCTACCTTCCCAATCTCTACCTAATCCTCCCACCCAGAGACGTGCATTGTGGGTTAAACGCATACAGAGACATGCTTCCACTGGGACCATCCGGATCTCTCTCTGACATTTCAGCTTTTAGCCCAGGGCACATGTGGTGTAACCTTAACCAGCACAGGTACTCGGAAAGGCTTAAAAATTCTTTTTAAAAGCTGCTGTTTGTCAGTCGTTTTTGTGTTGACACGTTCAGGGGTTGCACCATCTTCTATCTGGGAAAGCTGATCATCTTGTTCATTCATGTTTCTTGTTCTACTGAAACATGAGTAATATTCCAAGGCATTCCTGAGAGGTGAAACTGAAACTTTTTCAGTCACGAACGTAACCAGAACTCAATATGTTCCTGAGGATTTTCTTCACGATACCTACACACCATGTCAAAGTCCAGTTTCTCAGCTTTAGGTATAAGCATTGGTGGTCCAGTGAGATTGCATGAACCCTGGGAATAAGTCTTTATTGGCACAGTATTCAGCCAGCTAAATTGTATGCCGAGAGGTGTCCAGGACCACCCTAACCTGAATTTTAGAGACTGAGCATATTGAGATGCTAACCAACTTCTTGACATTACTCTCCTATTGTCTGAGGCAGGATAAAATGACTTTAACGCACAGTTTCACAGCTCAGTATTTGGTCCCATGATAAAAGCTGTGGTTTTGGAAATTAGATGCCATTGGTGCTCAAAGTGAATTTGATGAACAGAATGTTGTAAAGACAGTGTCTTCTGTTAGGTTAGTGTAGCAGAGAGACTTATTCCAGATGCCTTTTGACATCTTCAAAACCAGTTTTGGTCTTTTGTCTGGTCTTTTGGTCTTTTGTCCCTCTCCCACAGTTTCATAAATGACTTGAATGTCTGGGGTAAAGAAGAATTCCCGATACAACAGGAAGTTGCTGCTGACCATGTGTGACCATGTGTTCATCTGTAATACCCCAAAGATGTTAGTGCAAGTGTACGCTGGCTGTTTTTAAAATTAGCCCGGTGTGTGGGTTTTTTTTTTTAAAAATTTTTTATTTTCGTGAATCTTTGTAATACTGATTTAGAGTGTACTCACACTAGGCGATCTGTACCGTGCCCAAACATGTTAGACCCCAAAGCTGAGTTTGTATTACCAGTGTGATCGCTCTGTACTAAGGCCCACTTGAAGAGGTGGGCCCAGGCACTGTTTGGTTGGACTCCAACATGGTACGCATCTAGTGCGATCACTAACCGTACCCAAGCACAGAACACAGACATGATGTCAATGATGCGACTGGCGCACGCATATGCACATGTATACTATACATGAACCGGACCCGGAAGGAACAGATGGAGTAGGCTGTGCAGAGCAAGTAGCGACAAGCATTTAATAAACATGGCAGCAAAGGG